>WPIO01000038.1:0-320000 GCA_009760855.2 Cristatella mucedo | reverse complement strand
GGCTACGTTGGCAACAGATCAAGCCTCAGCTTTGGCTCATGTCGGTGTGAGCTCGACCTCTGACGAATGCAAGTCGGCTGAGGCAGCTGTTTTTGCTAAAAATAAAAAGGGGTGACATTCTGGCTCGACGACGACGCTTTTAGAGCAGCCCCAGCACCTCGACAGGCAACTGTTTGCACTCTTTCGCCGGCTTCCTCGCTCATTCATTCATTGGACCGCAGGTGCAGGTGCGAATGTGGTCACTGCAAGAGTGCAGACAGTGCTACAGTGCTCCCTGGCCTCATTTGGTCAGCACATTAGCACATTGCTCGGACGGTAAACCGACTTGTCTTTCGAACCCCCATCTGGGCTGTACACCAGTGGCATCGCCCTGGCACAGTAGAGCTACTCATCGGTATCAGGAATTCAACTCGAATCTACAGCGAATCTTTGCCTTCACTGCAAAGAAGTAACTGACTCACCAGCCTTGGCGTGCCAATGAGGTTTGGCCGACCGATGCCCCAATAGTGCTGGCTGACCACACAAAAAATCTCAAAGTCTCACTGGCAGGCGCCGTTCGCCTACCTTCACAGGCTGTCCCGGCCGCCACACTCGGTGCAGACCGCACGAGCCTGCAGATGGCTCGAGCCCGGCTGTCCAGAATCCACATCCGGGTGGAGCGTCGAAAAGGAGCTGGATTGGCCAAAGCTAGAACGTCACGTGGCCACGAGCCACGAAGGGCTGATCTTGTGAAAAGCTGGCTGCATACGCTAGTCGGATTTTCCGAATGTAAGCGAATAGGTTTTTCCGAGAACTTCTCCGGCTCGGTTGTTCGTGTCGCATGTCGGGTAGGGTACGGGCATTGCTGATTATCAACTGAACATACACGACCTAATACCTAACTATAATGCGGTGAAATGCACTGAATAAAGGCTGATTCACTCTCTATCCCCCAATAATCTCTCTCTCGCTCTCTCTCTCTCTCTCTCTCTCTCTCTCTCTCTCTCTCTCTCTCTCTCTCTCTCTCTTTATCTCTCTATCTCTTTGTTTTCCAATTCTGATTTTTTCACCCAACAGATTCGCAATCACTACTTAATCTAACAGAAGATATGTTGCCAAGACGACGATTGGGCTCCGGGACCTTTGGGTTTATACCCTCGGAACACGTCTTTGACATATTTGACTGTGAGTAGAGCAGGCTGTACTACTGCATTAGTTGCAAGCAGTTGCTAACTTAGGACTACATCTTTGCTGGACTCCAGGTCGGAGCGTAGACAAGTAGACAAGTGTACAATAGCAGCTGCCTGACTAAAGCAAGACGCTGCTTAGCAAAGCGGCATCTCGACGTCATCGAATCACCAGCTAGCTCTAGGCTGCTCTTACATTCGACGTACTTATCATTTTCAAGTAATATCACACGAATAACAAAAGCTCCCTCAATCACAGAGACCCTGCTACTGACCAAGGCAAGCGAGCCAACCAGGACACATTGTTCAGCAATCTAGAAAAGAGCTTGCTTGATCACACGCTTGTCAGCAATATATAATTCATTCATTCATTTATATTGCGCCCCAAGAGAACTTAATCTCTATTCAGGCGCTTCACATATGCCTCGGGGCTCGAGCCCACGACCTCAGTCAGACCTTGGTCGGGGCGAGCACCCTAACCACTGTAAAAAACAAGCGCGGCAGCTTCGAGGAATTCAGCTGACATTCGGGAGGCACATCTTATTGTGCACATGTAAGTTAGAGGCTTTTACGGCTAGTACTACATTTTTTACATTTATTATAGTGCTTTCAGAGAACTCAATCTCTTTCTAGTTTGAGGTTCGTACGAGGTGTAGCTAAGCAATTAGATTCGAAAAGCAGGTGGTACGATGCTTAGCCTGAAAGGGGAAGATTTCTGATTCTTAAGCTGGAACCAAAGAATAAAGGAACCTAAAAGTGAGTGACTAAACCTTAAAGTCGATTCGTCACTTGACTGGGAGCCGGTGAGGCTCGGAGAGAAATGCTGACTTGGGGCAACTGTGACGCTCACGACAGGCAAGCTTAGCTGCAAAGTTTTGCACCAACTGTAAGCACCTGATTGCACAGGCCGGTAGACCAGCAAGCAGTGAGTTACAGAAGTCGAGATTAGATGTCACAAATGCATGGACCCATTTAGATGCAGTATCCATGTCTAAGCAAGCCCAAATTTTATCAATGCTTTGCTGCTAAAAGTAGCCAAACTTTACTGTAGAACTAAAGTGGTCGTCTAATGAAAGGTCACTTAAGAACATAATACCTAGATTTCGTGCAGATTCAACAGGAGATATGCTGGCAGAGCCGATTTTGAGCATTAGATTTTCCAATTTCTAAATCATACTTGGTTTGCCCATAACTAGCAAGTTAGTTTTATCATCAGTCAATATAAGAAAGTTTGCTGCCATCCATGTGTGGATGTCATCAATACATGCAGAGAGGAAGTTAAGAGAATTGGACGTGCTGGACTGCTGGGAGGGACCCAAGCAAAGGTACAACTGAGTGTCATCTGCACAAAAGTGCAAGCCTATAGTGTGCTTGGCAAGCCCATAGGCAAGAGGGTGAGTATAAACCGTTCCAGAACCGAACCAAGCACAGAGCCTGAAGTACCCCATACTTTAGAGGCACCTCGGATGATCGCTTTCCGTTCAAGTCAATACTCTTGAGTCTCCCACAGAGATATGACTTAAACTATTGCAGTGCAGTAACATTAATGCCTAGGCGAAATGATAGGCTTTCGAAAGGGGCTTGGTGATCGATAGTATCAAAAGCTGCCGTAAGATCGAGTTAAACAAGTAGAAAGACTCCCTCGACTTCCGTCACGACATCCCCTGCCTGACCTGACCGCATTTATAAAGAAATTAAAAACGCACCTATTTATCAAAGCATTTAGTGGGCTACCTGAGATTCGTGCTTTATGTGCTTATGCGTGCTGACACTGTGCATGCTGCCACTAACCAAACTTGCATGCTGGCCCTGTTCATGTCACCCCTAACCATGTTATTCTTGCTGTTTATCGAGCATGCTACCGCTATCTAATGTACTGTATCTCCATCTGTAACTCCACACAGCCGTATAGACTATGTGGGTGTTACGCAGGAGAGTTTTGTATAGCACTTTCACAGCCTAAGAGGCAATCGGTACGCATTCGGTAGCTAACAGACTTCGTCTCGCGCAACAAAGAGAAAGTGGGAACCATAGCCGAGTCAGGAGAGCAGTTGAGGTAGTGAGTAGCATGGAAGTAGCAGCTCAGGACTGCAGAAAAGGATGAGCCATAGTCGGCAGCAGGAGAGTAGTTGTCGTTGCGTAGGAATTGTGGCAGCGAGTCCCACAGTCTAGGACCTGCAGAGCTAAAGCTTCTGTTGCCAACAGTCTTTAAGCAAGGAATAGAACAGCTAATTTATTGTCCATACATGACCTGAGGGCGCAAACAGGTTGAAACTGGTGCAGCAATTCAGCTAGGTATGAAGGAGCCATGCCGCGGCCTTGGCCTTGTGGGTCAGCGTAAGAACTTTCCTCTTTATCTTTGGACTGACCATCCGATCGCGTTTCCTTTGCAGCAAACATAAAGCGCCTAGAAAGAGACTGAGTTCTCTGAGTGCGCTTTATCAAGTGAGCTATCATTATTATTACTTGAGTCTGCATTCCTCAGAAGGTCATTATACACCCAAAGCAGTGCTGATTCGGTGGTGTGATTGGCTCTAATACCAGACTGAAACTTACTAGCAAGGTGTGCAGTTTCAATTTATGAGTTCAGCAGGTCTGCCACGACTTGTTCCAATGTCTTTGATAGGAACAGTAGAATGAATGACTGGGTGGTAG
Organism: Cristatella mucedo; assembly: GCA_009760855.2. Taxonomy (NCBI): domain Eukaryota; kingdom Metazoa; phylum Bryozoa; class Phylactolaemata; family Cristatellidae; genus Cristatella; species Cristatella mucedo. The sequence continues at coordinate 316,179 of WPIO01000038.1, read as the reverse complement.
TTGTTCACGTTCACGTTTCTCTATTGTTGCTATCTTGAGTAGCGGCCTAACTACAGCCCGTTTGAAAGGTGCTGGGACATGAGCTGAGGCGAATGACGTATTTATTAGTTATGCATGGAAGCAGCCGATCCATGCATCTAAAAAGCTGAAGCAGGAAACAGGCTCTAGAGGAATAATTGCCTTTCTTGATTGGGATATGAACTTCAGGATGAGGCCACTCGTGGCCTCCTTGAATGTAGAGATTGAGATGCTGCTTGGAATTGATGGACAGGATTCCTGGAAGGATGGTGCCACCTTAGGGATGGACTCCCTGATCTTGTCTATCTTGTTGACAAAGAAGCTAGAGAAGCGATAAGCTAGATCATCACAAGGATCACTAGGTACAGAGCTAACCTGAGAGCAGCTAAGATGGTTGATCGTAGACATCAGCATCTTTGGATTGTGCACATAGGATTTAACAATGATTTTATAGAATCTGGACTTGGCCTTTGCTAGGATTAATTGGTACGATCTACAGAAGTCCTCGTACACCTGACGATGGTCAGTCAGTCCTGATCTTGTGTATGCTTTTTTCAAGCTAGTGCTTAGTTGACCAAGCTTGTTTAATGTCTGCAGATGGGGACTGGGAGCAAGACATTTTCGCCTCCTCCAATGGGGAACGATCTGGAAACCTCGAAGCTTACGCTAAGAAGTGTGTCAAACCATTGCCTTGCCTGCTAGTAACCGAGGATTGAAAGGCGTGTGGGGGATGCCAGCGGCCTGACACCCCACACGCGCTTCCGGGTGGGTCCATTTACGAAAACCGACACCCCTTTCGGTGTGCCTTCGTTCTTGTCATTCGACTGGAGAAAAATCGTACTACCCGTAGACTTCTAGCACGGGCCTCGGGTCCAGAAAGCATGACTATGGAGCGCTGGAAGGAATGTTGTCGATGGCTACCCTTAATCCTCAAAGGGCAGAGCAAGGCTGCAAATGGTGTAGCCTGCGAATAGGCTCGCATTCTGCAGAGGAGTCACTCTACTGTCGTGCGTAATTCCATCAAACGGTAAACCGAAGCCTGTAAACAAAGGCAGGCAGGTCCTATTCAGTTTCGAGTGGAGGGCCGCCTTTGAAGCTTGCCCTTGAACTCGTTCCTTTTGTTCATCGAATCCCTCCACCCCTCCCTCCCTCCCTCGATCGTGGTCGTCCACACTGCCGCGGCTGTGGACATTCGAGTGTGCCGTCTTTCTAGTCGCCAGTCTGTTGTACCTTATCGACACTGCTTGGTCATGCCTTTTGTGGTGCACTCGCAGAGCTTCTAGATGTGACTCACATCTGGAGTGGTGTACACAGTGTATTGAAACTATGGAATGCGACTGCCCGAGAGATTATTAGCGAGTCTAAGTGCACGCTATAGGAACCGGATAGTCATATGTAACAACTAGTCAGTTGTGCTCAGGACTTTCGTGCAGCGGCTTCCTAGGATATTGTGCACCCGGGGGACGAACTGCACAGATGCCCCCGAATTAGGAGCTCGTTTTAGCGCCTCCTGATCCATCACCCCTGAGCCAGCACCCGAGGACATACATAGGTCCCCCGGTCCACCTTTGCTAGGCCACTGCTTCCAAGTGAGCTTTGGCTGGAGCTGCGAGCCTCCGGTCGCCAGCACAGGTCTTTGACGTAGACGAGAGGGCCTAGACTCGCCATATGACGGCCTGAGCATCCTTAACCGGCATATGCCGGTGCTGCACCTACGATCCGTTAGCCGTGCTGCGACGCACTAGCTTCAATGGTATTTATCCCGCACCGGCAAGGACAGGCCCCCCTCCTCCCTTCCCAGTTACGATCACCAATTTTCGTGGCTAACAAGGACTTTGATTCAGGAGCCGCAACAGCAAGTTCTTCTTTTTCGTGTCGCGATGCGTGCATGGCATCGTCCGAGGTTAAGCTATTGAGATTTCAACTTGGCGAGTTTTCGTGCCTCGAGTTGTCGACGAGCTTTGTCACGGTCACGGCCTGGTATCCTGGCTCCTGCATTCGGCGTCCGCATTTTTGAAAGCAAGTGAGTTGGACTCACTGCTCCGATTAGCTGCAACTTAAATGGTTTTTTACCAGCTGGGTCTTCCGGCAGCGTTAGATAACCGGCGGCTAGTAACCTGCATGTTAGTTATGATCGTGTGCACCTATTACCACTTTGTTATCGGAATTCAAATGCATTCCTAGATGTTACTGTTGTTGCTAAGATTTGTAAAATATGCATTAGCAAAAGAAAAGCGCCCTGGAGCGGCCGTTGTGGCCGGGACCGCCAACTTGGACGCCGCTCGTTTGGAGGGAACTGCGAGCTGAGTTCAAGCTCGTTTGGTATTCCTAACATTGTCCCGAACCGCTCAGCAGGTTCCCCACAAGCGTCTCTGTGAATCTCTAACTTGTGATTATCAGGCCTGTTACAACTCCGACGGCCCATCGTAACGCTTGTCTTTGGAATCCTCACTCAAGGTGCAATAAATCCCTAGTAATAAGCGACCTTATTTCTGAAAAAAGTCTCAACCTGCTGCCTTGGCTGAAGTTTTATTAAAATAAGTGAATTCCCGACAATTAAAGACGCTACCCCGACTGGTTTCTCGTTCTTTCGCACCCTAGATCGATCAAAACTGGAGGTGGAGTTGCTATTTTCATGCGCTCGAAATTCGTCTTCAAGCCATTTGCAGTACCGTCGAAGCAGTCTTTCGAATCTATTGTCTTGATTTCACCGAAAACAAGCTACCGATGATGGCAGTAGTCTATCGCTCACTAGGTACCAAGTCCTCCTTTATCTCAGACTTCTCCGATCTCATTTCGATTCTGTTCGCAAGAAATCGATCCTTCCTCGTTATGGGTGATTTCAAAATTCACTGTGATAACTTATCTGACGCCTTCAGCATTGAATTTTGTGCATTCACTGACTCACTCTCTCTTGTGGCTCATATGCATGGCCCTACTCACTCACATCAGGGACCACACACTCTACCAAATGTTTTCATACAACTGCATTTTGTCATTACCAATTATTACAGAATGCTGCTTATCTGACCACATGCATATCTCATCCAGTCTACAATGTGCGCTCTCCTCCTCTAAAATCACCTGTGGATCGTGAAACCTCAAGACCCTTGACATCGATGCTGTCTGTGCAAGAATATCTGCTTCGCCTCTGATGCTCAATCCCCCTTCCGACCTATCATTTCTGGCATACGACGTTCCTCCCAAGGCGACGGCCAATGCACCGCAAGACGCTTTCGTTGTCTGTTGAGATGGTGGCAGCTCCGAGTTGGCAATCGAAGGTGAGAATGCAGCAGGAGGAAAGCAAGCAAATGGCGATGCAGCACCCCTAGTCGAGCCAGAGAGCACCATTCTCTCTACTATGTCGCCAGGAGGGCAGTACGGAAACGGGGACAGCCCAGCGAGAGCGGTCCGTGCGAGACTTTCAGCTTCGCCTCCGATGCTCAGTCTCCCTTCCGATCGGTCGTCATTGGTAGACTGCTACAATACGACACTAGCTGACATGCGCAGGGCATGTTTGCACTTCTGACTAGTCACACTGTGCGGCCTCTCCCAGACGGCCTATGGTTTACCGCATACATTAAACTAGCTAGGTCTACTAAGCATGAGCTTGAAAAAAACATACAAAAGATCAGAATTGACTATCTATCGACAGACATATGAGGACTACTGTAGATCGTACCAATCGATCATAGCAAGGGCCAAGTCTAGCTATAAAAAACATCGTTGAATTACAGACGCACAATCCAAAAATGCTGATGTCGACGATCAACCATCTCCATAACAGCTCCCAAGTTAACTCCTTACCTAATGATCCCTGCGATTATGCAGCTGATCACTTCTCTAGCTTCTTTGTCCCGAAGATCAACAATTTCGGGGAGTCTGTCCCTACGATAGCAGCATCCCCCTGGAATTCTGTCCCTCAATTCATTGCAGCACCTCAATATCTACATTTAAGGAGGTCACTAGTGACCTCCTACTGAAGTTCATACCCCAATCAAAGAAGACAACTAGTCCTTTGGACCCAATTCCCACCGTCCGGCTTCTACGATGCATTGATCTGCTGCTGCCATACATAACTAACGTCATTATTATGTCATTAGCATCAGGTCATGTCCCGGCACCTCTCAAAAATGCTGTAGTCAGGCCACTACTCAAGAAAGCAACACTAGACCAAGAGAATTTTCCGTTCAGTCTCCCTTCTACTGTTCCTATCAAAGGCACTGGAACGAGTAGTGAAAGATCAGCTGAACTCGTATATTTAAAATTGAAACCATACTAGTAAGGTCCGGTCTGGTTTTAGAGCTTATCACTCGACAGACTTAACATTGCTTTGAGTGTACAACGACCTTCTTAGGAATGCAGACATGGGTAGAGTATCTCTGCTTGTTTTGCACGATCTTTCGGCAGCTTTTGATACTTTCGATCACCAAGTCCTTCTTGGGCGCCTCTCATCTCGCCTGGGAATTACTGGCCCTGCATTGTGCAGTAGTTCGGGTCATATCTCAGTGGGGGTCTCCAGAGTATTGACGTGAATGGACAAAGATCAGCCGAGGAACCTCTGAAATATGGGGTACCGCAGGGCTCCCTTCTTAGTCCAGGTCTGTTCATGGTTTATACTCTTCCTATTGCCGATGTGATTGCCAAGCACAATCTGGGTTTTCACTTCTATGCGGATGACACTCAGTTGTACCTTTGTTTTGATCCCTCCCAGCGTTCGAGCACCTCAAATTCACTCAACTCACTTGCTGCATGTATTGATGACATCTGCACATGGCTGGCAGCAAATTTTCCTTAAATTGAATTATGATGAAACTAACTTACAAGTTATGGGTAAACCAAGTGTGATTTAGAAATTAGATAGGATAATGCTCAAAATCGGCTCTTCCAGCATGTTTGTTCTCCTGTTGAATCTGCACGAAATCTAGATGTCATGTTCCAAAGTGACCTTTCTTTAGACAACTGCACCAGCTCCACAGTCAAGTCTGCCTACTTTCAGCTTCATGACATTGCTAAAACTCGAGCTTGTTTACACAGGGACACCACATCTAAGTTGGTCCATGCATTTGTGACATCCGGTCTTGACTTCTGTAACTGACTGCTTGCTGGTCTACCGGCCTGTGCACTCAGGCGCTTACAGCTGGTGCAGATTTCTGCAGCTGGTCTTGTCTGTTGTAAGCGTAGCAGTTGCCACAACACACCACTTCTCTCTGACCTGCACTATCTACCAGTCAAGCAACGCATCGACTTCAAGGTGTTGTCACGCAATCTTAGGTTCCTTCATTCTTTGGCTCCAGCCTACCTATTAGATCTACTGTCCCACCAGCGTAAGCCTAGTACCACCAGCTTTCGGAATCTAACTAACTATACATCGTATAAACCTCAAATCCTTTGGAGGCCGTGCCTTTTGTTCGTATGCTCCAAAAGCCTGGAACTCACTCCCGACTTGTGTCACGACATCTCCTGCTTTTACCACATTTAAAAAGAAACTAAAAACGCACCTGTTTATGACAGCATTTAGTGGATCCCTGTGATTCGACCTTTATGTGCTTATGCATACTGACACTGCATGCTGCCACTAATCACACTTGCAGGCTGACCCTGTGCATGTCACCCCTAACCATGCTATTCCTGTTGTTTATTGAGCATGCTACCACTAACCATGCGATCGTGCTTCATTTGCGGCAAATGCAAAGCGCCTATAAAGAGGTTGAGCTCTCTGGGGGCACTTTATCAAGTGTATTATTATTATTATTATTATTATTATTACGTGAACAATTGGTTCTCTCTAGATGGAATTTACTGCACAATATAAGGAGATGTCTGCAATATTGACCTTCTAATATATATATATATATATATATATATATATATATCTGGTATTATTAAATGCTGGTACAGAGATAAAAGAGAGCCGTGAAGTTTGCTCTACCAAGAACTTAATGGGGAACCGATTGCCCACTTAAGCTGCTACTACTTCTGCGTGGTGGACTCTTCCGAACGTGGCTAGAAGCACAGCCAATCTTAAAAATAAAAGATGTTTAGCTGATTTAACAGCCCAATACATGCTGGAGTTCGCACTTCTTTATCAAGGTCCGAATGGTGTACCGCGGAATTTAGTTCTTCCTGCGTGAGGTTGAGGATGCAGCACAGTGGAAATCGGGATCACTGCATGCTGACGTACCAGGAGAAGAACAGGTCGGCCCTCACCTTTTGTCCTCATCAGATGAATATCAAGAGAATATTCTGCTGGAGGTTCTGGAATAGGAAGTCCCTCACCATGCGTAACTGGTCTCAGTGCTGATGGAACGTTTGGGTATATTTTTGTCGGCTTGTTTTGCTTCGTTATTCCGCCGAGAAAAGGAGGAAACAAGCAGAAGCAAGTCATTTACGTGGTTACTTGGCTCTCTCTCCACACCATTGGGAGTGCAAACGGCTTTGATGGTCTTTTTCCATTCAACTACCGTGAAGGCTGTAGTGTCCATGTACCACAGCATATATTCGGGGTGCCCAAGGCTGGTCATGTTCGCTAGCCTTGAATTCAAAGTAAAAAATGTATGCCTTCTTCACTCAAAAAGTGATACATTTATTCTGGTTGGCAAATGTCACGTTCCAACAAATATAGCAAACACTGTCCACGGTGTTAACGCACATTCGAGGCATTGTTGTCCTGTATTGTACCTCAACGGATGAAATAATACCAGTTTCATGTAACAGTAGCTTAAGTGTCTCGCACAAAGTCTAATAAATGCTTAAACTTTCCGATTGGGCTTTATGTCGTCAGCTTACTACTGTAGCCAACTGGATGTAGTATTGCATTGCTTCAGAAAATGATGCAATCAACTCTGGATGATTTGTGCATGACGTTATTGTGCAATGGGATGCAACATTACATCAGTCTAGGCTTATTTAGGATATATAATTCAGCCAAATATAGGATGTTTTTGCAGTCCTAATGGATACATTTAAACGGTCAAACATAGAAAATGAACTATATTTAATATCTTCAAAACGAGAGACGATAAACATTATGGTTGTATTCGTATTCAGCACACCTAGATAGTATAGATTAGGGCTATTTTAAGTCAATAACGATTTCAATGTTGACCGGTGTTACACAATGCTTGCTACTTGTGGATGTTACCACAAAGTATTTGATAATGCTTTCTATACAGCCTCTGTAAAGTGCCTAGAAAGAAATTCAATTCTCCGAGGGTGCTATAAAAATGTATTATTATTATTAGTATTATTATTCATGAGAAAGTCAAGTGATCAGTGACGCGTCCACGATAATTTTCTAGATGCGAGAAATGAATAGCGTTCATATAACTATTCAGTATTGCATGTCAAAATCATCCAAGTTACAAGCGGACAATCTGGCTTTCCTACGCAAGAATATGTACTGTGAGCAGCAGGAGAGGTCAGGCATTGCTAGTCCGAGTGACGGTCAATCTCTGCTTTGTCACTGAATGATCAGCCGATCTTAATTAGAATTGTCCTTATTCCGCCAACGTGTCTAAGAAGCTATGCCTGCGATCGCTGAAACACTGTGCTGTACTGCCTCATGCATGCAGCACATCAGTGGATTGTACCATATCGCACTGCATAATATATCCGTACGACATCGCACTCGTGCAAAACAGACCTATTCAAGTAATGCTCCAGTCTTTGCTAAGGTTTCTGCTTTTCTTGATCTTATACTTATTCACAGATATTTTACAGATATGAAGGCCTGTTGTTGAGAATCCTTTCTATTTCCTGTTGAATTTTGTCCATCAAGGCCTACTGCTGTGAACGTAAAGACTGCCGCATTACACCACTCCTATTCCCCGGCCAGGATACCGATCTGCCTTACTCGCTCTGCATGAAGCAGTGTATAAATGTACTTCAAGGCCCTTTCACTCAATGTTAGGCTCCCTCATTCTCTTGCTCTGGCCTACCTGTCCGAATTTCGCTAAGTACCCGATTTTGGGCATCTGCAGCCAAGTCTCAGTTACCTCGATGCTAATTTTCTGCTTCGAAGAGGTCCGATATCCAAGGCCACGATTATGACCACCTCACGTGACCAGCTTATGTAAATAGAGTGTCTCTGCTAGATCTGCTGGATATCTCGGCATCAATTGAGAATAAAAATCGCAAAACCATCCATGAGTGCTTATCGTCTCGGCCAGGGCATCACAGGTACTGCTCTGCTATTGTTCGGATGCTATCTGAGCGGGAGATTTCGGATACTTTATGCCGGCGGCCAACAGTAATCTGAGGAGCCTTTAAAATAGGGGGTACCCAAGGGACCTGTGCTTTGTCCACTTCTTTAAAAAAATGTATGCTCTCTCTCTCTCTCTCTCTCTCTCTCTCTCTCTCTCTCTCTCTCTCTCTCTCTCTCTCTCTCTTGCCGATTGTAATCACCAAGCAGAATCTAGGCTTTCATTTTTATGGAGATGACACACAGCTGCACCTTTGGCTTTGATCCCTTCCAGCACGTTGTACTCTCTTAACTCTCTTGCTGCATGTATTGCTGACAATCGCACTTGGATGGCTGCAGACTTTCTCGAATTAAATGACAATAAATCCAACCTACCATTTACGGGAAAGCCTAGTAGGACTCAGAAAATGGAAAGCTTAACGCTTAAAATTGACTCTGTCAGCATATCTCCTGTATCTTCTGCACTAAATCTAGGTATACTGTTCCAAAGTGACCTTTTACTGTGATACTGAACGCTCAGATATTAGCTTCACGGCTGAGTCTGTCCACATTCAGCTACATAACATTGCAATAATTCGGACCTGCCTAACCAAGGACTCCGAAACCAAACTGGTCCATGCATTTGTGACATTCCATGTAGACTTCTGTAATTCACTATTAGCACGTCTTGTGGGCTGTGCAATTAGGTGCTTCCAGGAGGGCAAAACTCTGCAGCTAAGCTTGTCTGTCGTGAGCGGCGGAGTTTCCGCATTTAACCACTATTTTCCACACCAAATTCTGCCCTGGCTTCCCAGCATACAGTGCATCAAGTTCAAAGTCTGCCGTTCACTTGTAGGCTCGTCTATTCTCTTTCACCCGAACCCACCCATCAGGAATACATCCTAATCAGGCTTCTCACCGTGTAACAACCACTCATATGGCTCATTTCCTCCGGCTTTGCCTCGAAAAAAACCTCAAATCTATCGGAGACTATGCCTTCCGTTCATTTGCTTACAAAGCAGGGAATCTCACTACATATTGACCCTTGACGCCACATCAGTGGCGGAGCCATAGGGGGCGGGGCATGGCGGCATTTGTCCCCCCCTTCCACCACAGCGGGGCAGCGACCTGGCCAGCCCCGTACTCCTAGCGCCCCCATCGCCGACGACGAAATTATGCCTTAATTCCACTCGATGTGCAACCGACGAGTTTTCCTCGAAGACGAATTTGCTACGAATTTTTGCTGCAATGTTTCTCATTAATTGCAGCCCTGGCCAATACCGCCTAAATGAAAATTCTGCCGGTCCTGTCCCCGGCATACAGATTGTGCAGGTCTTGCTCCCACAAATGAGAATCCAGGCTCTGTCTACTACTTCACAATATCTCTTACTTGACAGTTACTAAGAGCGCCCCTGTTCCTCGCATCATTTGCTCCTTACGTGTGAGATTTTAATTTTTTGACTAACGGACGTGCCGACACTTTGCACGCTCTTGTTGCAAGCACTCCGTAGTGACTTTTTCGCTGCTTCGCCACAACAATTTAACTCGCCGAGTGGCAGTCGCTGGTTCTTGGAGACGCATGGCAAATATTGATAGAGCTGGGGTGGCCTCAAAGTCCGAACAGTGGTCGGACCTGCTGCACCGATGTACCGACCGACCAACCGATGTACTAGCACCGACGGCAGCGGAGCAAAGGATCAATCGCAAGGATCCGTAACTTAAAGTAACAAGTCCTCCACATCCTTGGAAGTGACGTAACAAGTCCTCCACATCCTTGGAAGTGACTAACGAGTCCTCCACATCCTTAGACATAACGTAGCAAGTCCTCCACATCCTTAGAAGTGACGTAACGAGTCCTCCACATCGTTGGGCATAACCTAACGAGTTCTCTACATCCTTGGACATTAAATATAATTAATTTGAAAAGCGCCCTAGGTATACTCAATCTTTATTCAGGTGCTTTACATACACCACAGGGCTCGAGCCCATGACCTCGGCAAGACCTTGATCTGGGCGAGCATCTTAGCCACTGGGCCAAACCAGCATTACGACATAACGTAACAAGACCCCACATCCTTGGACAAAACGTAACAAGTCCTCCACATCGTTGGGCATAACGTAACGAGTCCTCCACATCCTTGTGCTTAGCGTAACGAGTCCTCCACATCCTTAGCTAGGAGCGGTCAACTTGCGAGCCACAGAGAGGCACTAAGGCGCGTGCACACCACGCGCCGTAGTGCATCGCAAGTCGCTGCGGCGAAGGCAAAAATGCAACTGGCCAACTAATTATTACTTAAGTTGGGTTTTATAAAACGTAAATTACGCCATATCGAACCCTATCGTTAGCTAGTTATCCGGAACCGCTAGTGCTTTCTCTAGGACTGTCCTAATGCGGCTGATGTAGCTTGCCAATGGTTCATTGTCACTAGCAAATTGAAGCAAAGCTTCCTTTCCAGAACATGTTAAGTACCTGGAAAGAGACCTGCTTTCTCAGGTCCTTGTGCAAATCTTTTATTTTACTTGTTATAACTTTTGCTGACCAGCAGCTGAAAGAGACTGCTTTGAGACTTTGGGCTGTCCGAAAAAAGTCTTTCACCAACTATTTCTATTGTGCACCGCGTGTGTTTGCGTAAGATCTGTCGGTTATAATTTTTCAGGCACTCACTCCATATGCTGCGAGCCGCTAGGAATGAGAAAATAAGTCCCGCCGGAGGCGTCTGGTCACGTGACTGTCCCCCATAAATGACCTCTATTTAGGTTCGGAAACTCGTCCGATAGTTGTCGTGCACATGGAGATATTCGGTAGAATCGATACAAGTGTAAAAACCCTAAAACATATAATATGTTGAAGCAAGTGTATAAAATGTAGAATACATATACTGCACACTATTTATATGCGTACCCTATATGTTGCAATGCCCCGCGATTATTGACGGTGAGCGCGGCAGCTGAACCTGGAAAACGAGCGATGAGATTGTCCGCCGAATTAAAACCGAGCCGCTTATTAAAAGTCCGCGATAAACAGAGCCTTATGAGTAGCGCGACGTACGATTATGTACTAACGAAATTATTGTATGACCTGTGACCGGGCTACCATATAGGGCGTGGGCCTGACCGCAGTCGCTCTCTCGGAGCAGCGGTCTGCTGGTCGGTGAGTCCTGCCGCTGAGCGCGAGCTGCTTTGACCCTGTAGACAGACGAGTCGGTTGGAAGTCGCCTGCCGTAGCAGCCGTAGTATATATATATATATATATTTATATATTTATGCATATATATATATATTTATACATATATATATATATATATATATATATATATTTATACATGTATATATATATTTATGTATGTATAGCCAAGTGCTCGCGCTTTTTTCCTACTGCGGTGCTGTTGCTAGCGATGCGTTCGCAATATCGAGCGCTGCGCCGTTCTCGCTAGCGTGTAGCGAGCTTCAAGTCGTTGCGCATAAAGCACGCGTTTCGCCGCTACCCGAACTAGCGATGGCCGCGCGCGGCCTTGACACTATCTTAGCCTAGCGGTAAGCGGATCGCATTGCACTGCGCTCGTCGTGGGTACGAGTCTTGCAGTAGGGAATTTTTATTTTCCACTGCGAGCGGCAGTTGTAGACGCTACGGCTCTTCTGCTGCTGTATGAACGAGGCTTTCGAATTAGTGAACCTCTATTGTGAGCGGCCACTTGGGGTCGGCGAAGCTGTCATGGCGGATGGCTTGGGTACGGTAGCGCATGCACTATTGATAAAAAAAAAGATAAGCTGCAAGCAGGTCTTATTTGTCTCAGATTTCGGGTTTGACTCTCGTCAGAACTTTGAAGTTCTGAAAATTCTGCACCTGCCAGAATAGGCGGGTCTCGCTTGCTGAGTCGGAAACTGGCGAGCATCCGAAAGGGAGCATGCTACGCACAAAATACAGTATTCAACTGCTGCTAGACCTCATAGCCAGTTGATCAATTGAAAGAGTAATTAATGAAAAAATCATTCTTTTAGCTTCCTAGAGTAGCATATAAACAGGCATCACAATTCAGAAACCACTAATTCTGTAAGCCACAATCGAGGTAGTATTAACAGTACTTGCGAACCGTTTCAATGAGCCTTCTAGGAGTTAGATTTGTCCGTAGAGCACACCGGGATTGACGCAGATAGTGGGCACCATTTTAAAACTCTAATGTCTGAGCACCCAGTGAGTTTGTGTGTATGAGTGTGTGTCTGTGCGTGCGTCTATGTGTCTGTCTGTGTATCTGTCTGTGTGTCTGCCTGTGTGTCTATCTGTGTGCGTGTCTGCGTGCGTGTCTGTGTGTGTGTTTTGTGTGTCTGAGTGTGTGTTGTAACTAATACCATGTAGTGTATAGGTCGGTTATACTACCAGTTACGTTTCATATGTATGGCATGTCTGTGGATTGGTGTGAGTTGTTGTGTGAGCATGTATGCCTGTGCATGAACTTCGCAGCAAATGTAAAGCGCCTAGAGAGAGATTGAGTTCTCTGAGGGCACTTTATCAAGTGCATTATTATTATTATTATTAACGAATGCCAGCACCAGTGTACAAGCATGTGAGAGAATGTGTATGGGAGTGTAAGAGTGTAGAGTGCTTACGTGCGAATGAGTGTGTGTGAGTTAGAGTCTGTGTGAGTCAGTATGAATACGAGAGAGAGAGAGAGAGAGAGAGAGAGAGAGAGAGAGAGAGAGAGAGAGAGAGAGAGAGAGAGAGAGAGAGAGAGAGAGAGAGTGCCTGAGAGAAAGAAGGAGAGAGAGAGAGAGTGCACGAGAGAGAGAGTGTCTGAGTGTCTGTGTGTGTGTGTGTGTGTGTCTGTGTGTGTGTGTGTGTCTCTGTGTGTGTGTGTGTGTGTGTATGTGTGTGTACTGAAACTGTTACCTGCTAAATCATCCAGGTTATGACTGGTAGGCATTACTCGTGGTTCTTGAATTACAGATGCTAGGAACCGCTGACATTATAATCTATGGCCAAGGTCGAATAAAAGCAGAAGCCGGGTAATGTAAATGGCTCTGCTGTGCTTTCGGAGTTGGCATCGGCATCGGCATTTGAGCTGATTTGATCTCTAGACTTGATACGTTATAGATATGAACTTGTTGTGTTAAGGTATGGAAGCTCTTCGTCGCTGCCATGTGGCGCTGGCTGTTGTCGACGTACCTGCTTGCATCGGTGCTGCACCTAACAGTAGTACGGTTCATGTATTGCCAGTGTTCGTCGCGTGTCGCCTGCGACTACGATCGTTACGAGCGCTGGATTTGCTGCCTAGTTTTGGTGGGACGTGGAAGCCGCAAGCCACATTTGTAACTAACTATACGTACGATCTAATTTTTTGGATCTTAAGAAGCTGAATATTGTGGAGCCAACAGCGGTGGAGTGCTCATTTACTTCTTAGCAGTTAGTATTTATACTATGTAGATAGCAACGATCAAGACTGTAACGTATCTGCAAATATGTTTAGCTTTAAGTTTAAGCTGTGTTCTGTAAAATCGGACAACGTATTGGCTTGGGAAACCGTAGTCTATAAATACTAACTGATCTAACAGCCTCTTTTGTATAGCGCCAGAAGAGTTTTTAGGCTATCACTGCCGTTGGAGCGGCGATACAGAATCGCCCACCACAGGATTTAAACCCACGACCTTGGGACCGAGGTCATGAAAAGCAACCACGTTAGCTGGTGAGCCATCGCGAGAGCGTAGAGAAGGCTGTGGGTGGGTAATTAGCAGGTTTCGGTACCTTTAATTTGACTGGTAGCGCTAACCGAATCGTTCTTTCTGTATCGATTACTGACGCCGTGGAGCCTGTTAATATTGAAACTGGCTTCGAGACTGATACTGTACAAACTGCCTGCTGGGACTGTCTGCTTCTCTGCCGATGCTCAAGATACTTTGCTCGTCAGCGAACTCGCCGGCGAAGCTGCCATCACTACGAGTCATGTCGTTGATGCCAATTCTCCATATGTGCCCGACGATGCTCCTTTTTGCTGATATATGCAATGCGTAATAATACGGCTGCGTCGTATGCCGATGCTGTGCGACGGTCGGTGGAGAGAAGCACTTGTCCATCTCCCGAGCTCTACGGATGGACAGGCGGGCAGGCAGCCAGCGAGGCTGACGGACAGGCGGGCAGCCGAGAGGAATGCTTGTCCACGTCTCAAATTCTACGTTATGACACTTTTCAATCTTATTCTTCGTCGGCAGTAGGAGAGTTGTTGTCGTTGCGTAAGAATTGTAGAAGCAAGTTCCACAGTCTAAGACCTGCAGACCTAATGCTTCTGTCGCCAACGATCTTTAAGCGGAGGAATGGAATAGTAAATTTATTGTCCACACAGGACCTGAGGGCGCGAACAGGCTGAATCTGGTGCAGCAGTTCAGCTAAGTATGGAGTAGCCAAGCCAGGGCCGGACTTGTGGGTCAGCATAAGAACTTGACTCGGTGCCCATTGATCAACCGGCAGCCATCCTAGCTCTCTTAGCCAAGGAGACACGTGGTCAAACCTCTGGGATTTGCAAATTAGCCTTGCAGCCATATTCATAGCCATCTGCACTGGCCCAGTTGCTTGTTTCGCTAGCCCAGCCAGAAGGGAATTACAAATAATCTAGCCGAGACAAAACTAAGGAGCTAGTTAATTTTTTTGCTGGCCACTATGGAAGACAGCTCCTAATCTTGGATAGGGATCGGACGTGATGGTTAGCTGTACAAGCAGTCTTCTGAACGAAGCTTAAAAAATGCAGGCAGCTGTCGAAAACGACACCTAAATTTCGAGCACGTGGTGATGGTTTCGCAACAGCATCACCTATTAGACGGGAAAAGCCTTTTAATCAGCCACACGCTTAGGGTGTCCTATGAGCAGTAGTTCAGTTTCATCGTCATATAGTTTCAAGAAATTTTCCGACATCCAGGGTTGAATGTCGGCAAGGCAAGCATTCAGTTTATCAGTTACTGAGCAGATTCAAACGGCTTGAATGACAAATACAGCTGGGTATCGTCAGCATAAAAGTGAAATCCTATTCCACGGGCCTTAATCACTTTTCCCAGAGGTTGGGTATAAACGGAGAACAGCAAGGGACCGAGGACGGACCTTGAGGGACTCCACAGGCGACACGTCTCGTGCGTGAGACCTGACCCCACACGTCACAGATTGAACACGATGAGAAAAGTACGATTTAAACCACGCCAGTGCCTCGTCTGCCAGACCGATCGTTGTTCTCAATCGTTCGAGTAGGACATCGTGATCAATGGTATCGAAAGCAGCTGATAGATCTAGCAGAGCTAAGGCAGTATCATTCCCCTCATCTTTGCCACATAGCATGTCATTGTTAATATGGATTAGAACAGTTTCAGTGGAGTGCTGCCTCTTGAACCCCGATTGAAATGTTTCTGACATTTCATTCTTTTCAACATGTGCAAGCAGCTGCTTACCGACAATTTTTTCAAGAATAAGGAATGAAAGAATGAGGAAAAAGAAAGAAGGAAAACTGGGCGATAGTTTGCAAGGACCTCTGTATCCAACACAGGCTTTTTAAGTATGGGTCTAACGATTGCAACTTTGAAGGGCTTGGGTCCAACCCCTTTTTCTAAAGAAGCATTACAATTCTCGGTAATGGCAGGGCTAAGCCGGTCTGCCAGTGAAGACCACAAAGATGATGGTATAGGGTCTTCATGAGACGAGCTCCTTTTACTAGACCTTACTAAGGTAGCCACATCGCATGCAGAAACCTTGGAAAACTTCTTAAGCAAGGTTGGAAGTTGTGATTCTACCATTGCTTTAGTCAGATGGTTCTTTATGGAGGCACGAATGTGCACAATTCTTTCAGTAAAGCAGGCTGAAATTTTTTTTGCTGAGCTGTTAGTATCTGGGGAGTCAGACCTCTCAGCATTGGCCAGTTAATTGTTTACCGTCTTATAAATCTGTTTCGGGTGTGACTGGCAAGACTTTAGTCAAATGACTCCACCTCACGAAGTAAAAATGAAGTGACAAGCATGGCTGAGTCTCCGGCTGGCAGTCGAGGATAGCTTCACCTCTGCTTGCAACGAGTCATGTAGCTTCTGGTCACATGCCCGAAAACTAGGTCGTCAAGTAAGAGCACGAGGAGTGCCTAGCTCAAGAACAGAGACCATATAGCCATCAATAGTACCAAACTATCTCATTGGTCAGCCTTAGCAGTACCGTTAAGAATCAGACATAAGGGTCAGAGTGGTCCCGTTGCATTGCCTTTCCTTGCCGGAATAGCGAAACCGTTGTGGCTAATGCTACTGCCTCTTCCCATAAGTCACGTTCCTTTTTTCTTTTTGATCGCCACGCCAAATAACCTTACTGCCATTACAATGTTGGCCTTCCATCCCCACTCAGACCAATTGTCGACTTAATAGGCAGTAGCCTGCTGCTTCTGAATACCCTTGTCCGTAGGATTATTAGAGGTTCTGAAATTCGCTACTCGATGTATGAACTAGCGCCCCAGCCAGCACCATCGGCCTACCCAAACGCACAGTCTTCTCTTGAGCACGCTGCAAGAGATCTAAGTGGCTGTGCCTAATAATAATAATGATTAATATTATATAAGGTTAAGGAAGAAGTTAATTCTTCGTGTATTTGAATAATAATTTAATTAAACAGTGATTTAATGAATTTAATAACTATTTTAATGAAAAACATGGCGCACGAGCTTTCCTCAACCTTATACGTTTTCATAGCACCCTCAGAGAACTTAAACTCTTTCTGGGCACTTTACATATGCTGCACAGAAAGCTTGATCGCATGTTTTAAGTTTAACTTGAAGTCGATATGTTGGTTAATAAAGAGCTAGTGCAGATTTGTGAGAACTAGTGTAATGCGGCATCTGCGACGTTCATCCGAGATAAGTATTTTCCACCAGCTGTTAGAGTCTTATTGCACAGACAGGAAGGCCTGCACGGAGTGATGTCACAATTGGTTGATCAACTTGGCTGGTGTTGCTGTACATACAGGTCGGCTAACCTTCCAAAATTGCTTTTGATTATCGGCTTGCTCATCAGGTTTCCTTTCATCATCCATCCAGCGTGCTGTTGGTTCGTCATGTTCCTCGCAGCAGAAGTATCGCTGATTTTCTGGGCTTTACTATAGCATAGGAGAATCTTAGCACGAGCGTCGAGACGTAGCCTGAGTAGTCAGGCTGGAGCGAAATTGAACTAACCTTGGATGGATTTCTAACTCAGGTTTTTAGCTTCATTTACGGTTCCATGGGCTCCATGTTTACTGTTCCGTGGAGCCAATGGAACAGTAAAAATGTTTTCCATGTACATTTTACTATAAAACCATGAACATTTTACTGGGCCGTGATAGCACAGGCGGTAAGGTGCTTGCTCTCTCGTTAGAAAGATGTCATGGATTCGAATCCTGCAGTGGGCGATCTTTTATTGCCAACTGCAGGCGGTGGCGACAGTCATTAAGGCTCTTCTGCTGCTATACAAATGCGGCTGTTAAATCAACTAATATTTGTTAATTTTATTCATAAACGATCGAGGCATCGCGACATGGCAACAGTACACGCAGCAACTGCAGTTGTTTGCAGATATTTCAGTGCCATATGCTTATGGCACTCCTGCGTGTGAAAACCCCCTCCGCGAAAGATTTAAGCTACCGGGATATACAAATTAGAGAGCAGGCAGTGAGACCACTTTTTGCCTTCAATACTAGTATCGTGGGGCTACTAAGGAAAGAATTATGTCGTGTTATTCGGAAGAATATGACAACAAAAGAGCGTGACTTTTCGTCTGCTTGTGACACGTACATGTCTCATGAGCTAGCCGAGTTTCAATCAGCTCTTAGTTTCAAGAAGGCTGCCACACAGAGTGGACCTTTGCTAGGATTGAGTGGTACAATCTACTGTAGTCCTCATATGCATGTCGATGGACGGTAAGTCCCGATCTTTTCTATGCTTTCTCAAGCTTACGCTTGGTAGACATGGCTAGTTTAACGTCTGGGATAAACCATAGGCCTTCTGGGCGAAGGGGCACGGTGCTCATAGTCAGAGGTGCAAAGTCGTCGAGAATAGCAACTAGTATCGGATAATAGCATCATGCCGATGAGGACAGGTCGGAATGGTCATTGGGCAGCAGGGACGAAGATACTCTCTCGCGGATAACATCGATGTTAAGGGTCTTGAGGTGTCGCGATTCACACGTGCCTTTAGATTCAGAGGAGGGCACACACTGTAGACTGAATACGATCTGCACATGGTCGGAGACACAGTATTTGGTAATAGTAGGTGGTGATAGCATGCAATTGTAGGAAAATATTTGGTCGAGTGTGTGACCGTTGATGTGAGTAGGGGTCATGCACATGAGTCACTGAAGAAAGTGAGTCAGTCAGTGCACGAAGTCCTATGCTGAACGTGCCAAATAAGTAATGAATATGAAAGTTCAAATCGCCCATAACGAGTAAGGATTGATTTCTTGCACACATGGTTAAAGTGAGATCAGATAATTCTGAGATGAAGAAGGACTCGGTACCTGGAGGGCGATAGATAACTGCTCCATTGGCAGCTTGTTGTCAGATGAGTTCAAATTTAGAGATTCGAAAGACTGCTTCCACAAGAATTGCGCAAGGTTTGAAATTGAGGAATGAAGGTGCGACAATGGTGACTCCTCTACCAGTTTTGATTTATCTAGGGGTGTAAATGAAGTAGAAGCCTGTTGGGGTTTTATCGGTTATGGTCGGTCGGTTAGCCGATTTCAGCCAGGTCTCGGTCTAGGCGAGCAGGTCGAGGCCGTTGTCAGTAATCGTGTCATTTAGTATAAGGGTTTTATTGCACATTGAGCAACAATGCCATATACAAACGTTCAGATGGGCGGCCGGGGTTGTAGCTGGCCTGATGACCACTAAGCTAGAGTGATTTACACCAGCGTATGAGGGAGATCTCGCCGGGTGGCTACAGACAATGCTGCCAATACCAAGCACGCCGGGCTACGAGCTCCACTGCACAGCGCTTTTCTTTTGTCAGTGGAAAATTCTCGGACTGTACCACGAGCGACCTCAACTAGCAATGCCTTTGAATGACAGTAACGAAACGATAATACATAAGCGCTATCATACCAAATATGCAGAATTTCATTACAACTAGCTTTCGACAAATCTGGCTCCACCGATGGTGTGGCGGAAGGAAACCCAGCACCCAACAGTAAGCGTTTATAAATAATAATAATAATATATTTGATATAGCGCACAGAAAACTTAATCTCGTTCTAGGCACTTAACATCTTCTGCAAAGGAAGCATGATCGATTGGTCAGCGGTAG
Organism: Cristatella mucedo; assembly: GCA_009760855.2. Lineage (NCBI taxonomy): Eukaryota > Metazoa > Bryozoa > Phylactolaemata > Cristatellidae > Cristatella > Cristatella mucedo. Next base: position 296,703 of record WPIO01000038.1, on the reverse strand, counting down.
CATGCTCAATGTCAACAAGCATAACATGGTTAGGGGTGACATGTAATGTAATCTCTCTGTCTGTAACTCCACAAAGTCATAAAGACTATGTGGGCGTTACGCAGGAGAGTTTTGTCTAGCACACTCACAGCTAAGCGGCTTTCGGTACGCATTCGGTAGCCAACAGACTTCGTCTCACGCAACAAAGAGAAAGTTGGAAGCATAGCAGAGCCTGGAGAGCAGTTGAGGTAGTGAGTAGCATGGAAGTAGCAGTTCAGGACCACTGAAAAGGATGAGCCGTAGTCGGCAGCAGGGGAGTAGTTATTGTTGCGTAAGAATTGTGGAAGCGAGTTCCACAGCCTAGAACCTGCATTGCTAAAGTTTCTGTCGCCAACGGTCTTTAAGCGGAGGAATGGAACAGCATATTTATTGTCCATACAGGACCTGAGGGCACGAGGAGGCTGAAACTGGTTCAGCAGTTCAGCTAGGTACGAAGGAGCCAAGCCGTGGTGATCCTTGTGGGTCAGCGTAAGAACTTTACTCTGTATCGGTTGTTCAACCGGCAGCCGTCCTAGCTCTTATAGCAAAGGAGACACTTGGTCAAACGTCTGGGACTTGAAGACTAGCCTTGCTGCTATATTCATAGTCAGCTGCAATGGCCCAGCTGCTTTCTTTGATAGCCCAGCCAAAAGGGAATTATAGTAATCAAGCCGAGACAGAACTAAGAGTTAGTTGAATTTTTGCAAGCTTTAGGGGCAGCTGTAGGCGCAGAGAGGGGTAGGCGCGATGTAGAACGAAGCCCCATACAAGCGCATTGCAGTACTGGTGACAACGGCTGTTTCGTATCGTATGCAGGCAACACAAGCGTGTGAGCGTACCTACGGATGTAGAAGCCGTCGTGGGAGGATATATGGCCAGTAGATATGGAAGTAAGAGAAAAGAGAGAGAGAGAGACATAGCCTGCGTGCAGGCCGACACACAAGCAGAAAGTCTGTCGCTGCAGGGCTAGCAGGTCATGCGACCACAGCTGACCCGTTGCAATTAAATCCAGCTTCATGAGCCAATACTGTCCAACTGCAGCCCCTAATGAGGGGATGGGGTATTCAGCTGGCCCAATTGCCGGGCTAAGTGGTGTGAGTCCGGCTGGGGCGGAGCGACATTGCCAGATGACAAAAAGCGACAAGACCACTGGAAAACAACTCCTTATCTTCCTCTGGGATTAAACCATATATATTAAACCTCTGGGATTTGCAAATTAGCCTTGCAGCCATATTCATAGCCATCTGCACTGGCCCAGTTGCTTGTTTCGCTAGCCCAGCCAGAAGGGAATTACAAATAATCTAGCCGAGACAAAACTAAGGAGCTAGTTAATTTTTTTGCTGGCCACTATGGAAGACAGCTCCTAATCTTGGATAGGGATCGGACGTGATGGTTAGCTGTACAAGCAGTCTTCTGAACGAAGCTTAAAAAATGCAGGCAGCTGTCGAAAACGACACCTAAATTTCGAGCACGTGGTGATGGTTTCGCAACAGCATCACCTATTAGACGGGAAAAGCCTTTTAATCAGCCACACGCTTAGGGTGTCCTATGAGCAGTAGTTCAGTTTCATCGTCATATAGTTTCAAGAAATTTTCCGACATCCAGGGTTGAATGTCGGCAAGGCAAGCATTCAGTTTATCAGTTACTGAGCAGATTCAAACGGCTTGAATGACAAATACAGCTGGGTATCGTCAGCATAAAAGTGAAATCCTATTCCACGGGCCTTAATCACTTTTCCCAGAGGTTGGGTATAAACGGAGAACAGCAAGGGACCGAGGACGGACCTTGAGGGACTCCACAGGCGACACGTCTCGTGCGTGAGACCTGACCCCACACGTCACAGATTGAACACGATGAGAAAAGTACGATTTAAACCACGCCAGTGCCTCGTCTGCCAGACCGATCGTTGTTCTCAATCGTTCGAGTAGGACATCGTGATCAATGGTATCGAAAGCAGCTGATAGATCTAGCAGAGCTAAGGCAGTATCATTCCCCTCATCTTTGCCACATAGCATGTCATTGTTAATATGGATTAGAACAGTTTCAGTGGAGTGCTGCCTCTTGAACCCCGATTGAAATGTTTCTGACATTTCATTCTTTTCAACATGTGCAAGCAGCTGCTTACCGACAATTTTTTCAAGAATAAGGAATGAAAGAATGAGGAAAAAGAAAGAAGGAAAACTGGGCGATAGTTTGCAAGGACCTCTGTATCCAACACAGGCTTTTTAAGTATGGGTCTAACGATTGCAACTTTGAAGGGCTTGGGTCCAACCCCTTTTTCTAAAGAAGCATTACAATTCTCGGTAATGGCAGGGCTAAGCCGGTCTGCCAGTGAAGACCACAAAGATGATGGTATAGGGTCTTCATGAGACGAGCTCCTTTTACTAGACCTTACTAAGGTAGCCACATCGCATGCAGAAACCTCGGAAAACCTTTTAAGGAAGGTCACAGGTTGGGATGCACAGGGTCAGCGTGCAAATATGGCTAGTGACAGCATGCACAGTGTCAGCACCCATAAGCACGTAAAGGATTAAACACGTTGACACACTAAATGCTGCGATAAATAGGTGCGTATTTAGTTTCTTTGTAAATACGGTCGTCAGGGAATGTCGGGAGGCATGTCGGAAGTGAATAAATAAATAAATCCTAGCTGATTAAACAGCCTCTTTTGTATAGCGACAGAAGAGCCTTTATGGCTATCACCACCGCTTGCAGTGGCGATAAAGGATCGCCCCACCGCAGGAATCGAACCCACGACCTCGGGACCGAGGCCGTGAAAGCAACCGCCTTACCTAGTGTGCCATCACGGCTCTGATGCCAGGCTTTGGGAGCATACAAATTAAATCCACGGTCTCCAGAAGATTTGAGGCTCGTACGAGGTACAAATCAACGATTAGATTCCGAAAAGCGGTTGGTACGATGCTTAGCCTAGTGGGAGTAGATCTGATAGGTAGGCTGGAACCAAAGAATGAAGGGACCTAAAAGGGAGTGACAAAACCTTAAAGTCAATGGGTTGCTTGACCGGTAGCCAGTGCAGGTCGGCTAGAAGTGGTGTTGTGGGGCAACTGCGACGCTCGCTACAGACAAGCCTAGCTGCAGAGTTTGTTCACCACCTGTATTAGCCCCTGTGTGGTAGCCCCTGATTGCACGGGCCTGTAGACCAGCAGGCACATAATTTCTTACGAGCTACGGTAAAAAACTAACGGACAAGCTTTGAACAGGTCTCAGCTGCATTGGTTTCCGGATAATATTTTTGCAAGAACTTTATTTTCGGAAGAGAATTCTGCAATGGACCAAAACGCAAGCAGCACTTGGTGTCGGCGAGAGGCTTACGCGTGCCCCCCTCCCACGTGCCCTTCACCGATACACGTGTGCCTCCTCGGCCGTTTTCGCAGGTGTGAGCATACTCATTTTTGGATCTGTACATACCCACTCCTGTGATATTTCTCTATTCCTGTAGGCTACTCGATAGAAAAGTCGGATTCGTTCTAAGAACTTATCGTTCACTGCGTTTAAAGTCGCCTCGATATCGATACAGTGTCTGTACTAACATTACATTGTCTCAACCGCTCAATGAAATATTAAAAATTATTAAAATTAAATTAACTTAAAATAGCTTCTACAGCTTCCTCATTGCGTGCTGTTTCCCGAACTCTAGTCGGTATTAGCGCAGCCGCGAGGCGCCAGGGTTAGGCGAGCCCGGTTTCCCGCCCACAGGCGCCGTTACCATGCAACCCTGTAACCCTTCTCCGGCAATACGGTACATAAATTCCGTGCTATTTTCTTAGTTTATAATGAATAAAAAAAAATGCTAGCAAAAATAATAGCAAAGGAGTCTTAATCCGAGCATGCAGCAACATAGCCAGTCCGGCCTTAGCTAGTCAGTCGCCATGCTAATCGACTGAGACCACCTCCAAGCTGCATTCATTAAGACGTTATCGTCAAAGTAGATAAGCTAAATTTGTAAGCTTAAAAATTATTAGAAAACATAAATATTTTTGTTTTCTTTGGTAGTGACCCCTAACGTGCTACTCGTCTCCGGAAACTGTGACGTCTATCGTAGTCCGGCGGTAACTGCGCGAAGAAGTGGTACCCATTTTGTGCGTGCGCGGTCTTCCTATTTGCGGACGCCTTTGATGATCTGCTAACGAACAAATGAAGTTGGTAAGTCCTCTTCTTGGCTGCGCAATACAATTTTGCCTGTGTTTGTTCGTCGCCAGTGTAATTTGTTTCACTAGATCGCGCTTTTGATCGTTTAGAGGCCGCATGATCGAAATCGCCGCCTGGGTAGTGAAGGCGCGTATTTTCCTTATCCCCGGACGCTAGTCTAGTTGGGTAGTTTGCAAGCTCTTATTCGCCGCATCAATTTCGTTGCATTCCGTTAGATGCAGAGCACGATGCGGCTTGGCGATCGTCGTCGAGTACCTGCCGCAGGTGGCGGCGCTGGCCTGCGTGACGGTCGTCACGTGCCATGCTGGGCACTTCCCAGCTGGCCTCGAATCTTAGTTTCAAAATTAAAAGAGAAATATTCATTATAAAGTGCTTTAAAATAGCTCAATTTTTAGCTATTCCGCTTGGTCGTCACGCGTTGGTCTGCATGCGCGGCGCCGCGCATGCAGACGCCGCGCCGGAGTCGACTCGACCCGCGTGCGTCCGACGGGTGGCTCGCTGTTTCGTGAAGGTGTTCCCTGGCGTTTGTGCGAGCTGTGCTAGTTATTATTCACCCGCACGTAGTTGCTATGAATGCCAGCGCTGAGCTGATGCCCGCGTTGAATCGCTGGAAGCGGCGCTGCACTTGTCGTACCGAGCGCGTGCGAGGCCTGCTGTCGCGGCAGGTAAGCAGCCTGTCCGCCGCTCCGTCGCATCGCGCTCGGCGGCCGCTCAGCTGACGGCGAGTCGCTGGTCTTCTTGCATTTCGTTCGTGTTAGCTTCTTTCTCGTTTCGGTCGCTTCCGACGACGGCGCCGCCTGCTGGTCTCATTTGGCTTGTCGAATTGGCCCCGCGAGCGGTCATTAAACGGAAGCGAGTGGGGGAAAATGGCGACTCTCGCGACTGACTCGACGCGCGAAAGCCGCGGCGGTCGGACGAAGTCGTGAGCTACCTCGAAACGAATAGTCCGAATCACGTAGAGGCAAGCTCAGTCGGGATGAGCCTCTCCACTCTAGCTGGGTTCGAGGTTGCGAAAGTGCACTCGCTCGTCCATGTGTACGTAGCAAAAGGCACTAAAAAAAAGGTTTGGTGGAAACAATATTATGTAGCCACGCTGAGGTTTTGATAGACACGAGTATATTTGTGCATTGCATAGCATATGTGCTTAGTGGTGTTAGTATGCAATGCAGTACACAAGCCATGGTCTCCTTTGTGCCACTGCTTGCGGTCAGGGAATGGTATAGTATAGCGTGGTAGAGTGCAGGGCGCCCGCTTACTGGCCAGCTTCAGGCAGCTGGAAGCTTTGACCACTCCTGCAGCAGTCAGGCCCCGGAGCACTGCTCCGAAATCAGCTAATACGCCGGCGTTTGTTCATACAGCAATGTCAGATCTGCTATGGGCACGGTGCTCATAGCAGGCCGCTCAACATTGTCCCCAGCGTTGGTATTTACGTTTAATAGCACGTTTTTGTTACATTTTCCACTTAGAGCTTCTCTCTAATACTTAAATACTAAACCCGAAGACCCATGGCATGAACCCGAAAAAAATACATTAACCAGTCGGCCATAAGCTGCAAACCTCAAAACAGACAACTGTTAAAATACTAAACGCAAAATCCTAAACGTAAGCTTAGAAGAAAACTAAGACATGTTTATTGAACATAAATATAAACATATGCTGGCGACCATGTTGAACAACCTGCTATGAGCACTGTGCCCCTAGCCGATCTGACTTTGCCGAATGGACAAACGAACCGTATTAGCTGCCAAAAATCGAGCTTAACCTGACCTGACCTGACCTTTCAACCGACCGACCTTTTCCCCCACCCAGCCACCTTTAAAGCCAGTGCTGCGAGTTCGAGCTTTGTGAATCGTCGGGAGCATGTTTGTCAACACTTGTCCCTCTTTGCTGTCTGCCTAGTAATGGCTGCCATCATTTAAGGCCACGAGTCCCCCTCCTCCTCAGCAGTGGCGCTTCCCGTGGCAACGGAATGGGTTACACCTCCGTGGTAGGTGTAACCCATTCCGCAGCTGCCCTGCTTCCTTCGCCTGCTCAGTATTGAGTGCCGTGCAGACACTGGGCGTCGAGTGTCGGATTGATGTGAGAGAAGCCGCGTGCATCGAGTTTAACCAGGGATTCCATTCTGACGCTCTTGTGCCTGCCAACGATCGACCGAGCGAGCGCCGGCCTTGCTCCCAGCTGCTAAGCTCTCGAGATCTTTGGGGGGTGAGTATCTAGGTTGTTACGCGGCGTGTCGGTCGGATCGTGCCCGCCGGTGGCTTGCTAGGCGATGTTCGTTTGCTGATGCCCGTTTGTGCTGCTGCTGCTGCCTCTCTCGTGTAGCAGCAGCAGCCTTTCTCGGACCGGCGCTTTCGCCGGAGCTGCTCGCCAGCCCCAGCATGCGCCTTCTGCTTGGCTGCTAGCTCGGTCGTGCACGTGTGCCCACGCGATTTTTTGCGCGAGTGCTCATTAACTTGCCCGTGACCGAGCTAAGCGTTTGCAACGAAAGGTACGCAAGGCAGCGTGCCAGCTAGCAATGTGCCCTCGTGCTTCCTGTGGTGGGTAAGAGACTGCTGCTGCGCTAGGCTCACGAAACTCCTTCGAAGCCTTAGACTCGCTAGAGAGGAGCACCTGGCCGACTTGGGCACGAGCGGCCATGTTGTGGAAGCTCTAGCGGCAGGCGTGCCCCGGGTCTTGGTTTGAGGTGCTGCTCCTTGCTGCTTCGTATTCCCGGTCGTGGCTCTGAATCCGGCAGCTGGGAATCCAGTATTGGCTGCAGCAAGCAAGGAGATAATACTGCGAATAACACGTTTGCATTGCGCCCTCAGAGAACTTGATGTCGGTCTAGTTTATTTACACGTTGTGTTAAGGAAGCTCGATCGTTTGTTATTACTGGTAGTGTGCGCAGTGAAAGCACACGAAAGACAAGTCATGAGGACTCAAAGCGCTGTGAGAAATAGATGCGTTGGCCGAAAATGCCCTTCTGGCATTATGTAAATGAGGCTGCTTGATCAGCCGACCTTGACCTGGCCAAAAATACAAATGAGGCTGCTTGATCAGCCGACCTTGACTTTGCATCGGTAGCCACCCCTTGGTAGTGTGCAAACTTTGTCGCACTGCTACTGTGTTGTTTCTATAATATGTTCCGACTCTCTTGTTGTCAGAAGTTCGATCCGTTAGAAACGAGCTCTTGGTTCTAATTTCACTGCAGTTATTAGTGCATGGAAAGAAAAATAAAGTAAAGTAAAAGCAAGGGCTAGCTGATTTAACAGCCTTTTTTACGTAGCGACATGAGAGCCTTATCGGCAATCACCAGTGCTTTCATTTGGCAATCAGGAGCTGCCTCTTGCAGTACTCGAACCCTCAACCGGAGGCGTGACATGCAAGCACTTTGCCCCTATGCTAAGACGGGGGGGGGGGGCAGTCTGTGTAGAAAGATGTTAAAGGCAGATGGCTGAGCTTCAAGTGTCGGGCGTCTGTAGTTGTTAGAGAATACCCTAAACCCATTCAGGGGACTCGTGCTCGGCAAACTTGCTGCCTGTCGCCTTGCTTTGCACTTTCAAAGTAGAAATGCTCTGCTGGGGATTTTTTGTGCTAGCTCCGCGTGTGCATCTGTCAGTATGCCAAAGCTACAGCAGCACCCGTTGTCGGTGCTATATAATTGTGAATGCCATGAGCTGTCCACATCTGAATGTTTAGCAGTGTGAGACCCGTGCTCTGCCAATAAGCAAGCATTGGGAAGAAATGTGCAGTATGAGCTTATTTACACCAATCGCCTGCATTCATGATATGGAAGGGTAGAGATAGATTGGGAAACATACAACTTATGTGTGCAACATTGTTGTCATTCACTAGCGCGCTAAACAAAATGGTAGTTCAAGCTACTTGATGTCAGCATGCCGATTCTCGTAGCATCATTGCAGCTCAACTGTGCATTGGGCACCACCATCGTGTCCACTGTCGGTGAGCCGTGATGGCTCACTGGGTGAGGCGGTTGCTTTTCGCGACCTTGGTCCCACGGTCGTGGGTTCGAATCCTTCGGTGGGTGATTCTTTGCTGCCGCTGCAAGCGGTGGTGATAGCCGTAAAGGCTCTTGTGTCTCTATACAAAAGAGGCTGTTAAATCAGATAGTGAGTGCTCATCAGCGCTTGCTTATGAAGGAGCTTGTTTCACTCAGCCTAGTGGTTTGATGCAGAACCAGTGGGCCGGATGAGCCGTTTGAGTTCATTAGTCTGCTTGCATCATCGCCAGTTGATTGGCAATTCCACCAAAACTTATTTGTGCTGAATTGTCATCCCCATCTAGCACGTGGTGTACCGGTCAAAGTAGGCAATGCTGATTCATTGAGCTCGTCTTCCAGCACTTTCTGGCAAGTTAGATGTGAGTCGACTTATCCACTGGTAAGTGTACCCCAATGGACCTTGTATTACCATTTGTATTACCACTAATGTGGTACTGGATTCGGGAAGCTTACTTAATGCATTACTGAACTCTTTGTAGAAAGCCCTAAATGCTCGTATGCGGGTGTATGTCACAAGTGCAACCATGGTCAATTACTTGTCACTTTGGCCCCCTCTTGAACGATCGTGGCATTTACAATTTCTATTCAACAGCTTACCTCCAAGGCCAATCTTTACTACAGATACGAGTTCTGATTTCGGGCTTCTTATTGCAATAGCTTTAGCGGACGATCTTCCTGACTCATTGATTTCACTCAAGCCCGACTACTGTCGGGTCACGTTTAGGCGATCCTACCAACCTTCTGCATATTTAATGTGTACTTCCTTTTGCTTTCCTGGTCACCAAGAAGGGCATCCTAGCTCATTTAGGAGGCAGTGGAGCTTGGGCCTCATCTTAAGCTAAGGCTTTTAGGTGATAACCTAACGACCAATCAAACTATCGTGAAGGGCCCACGTTCGTAAATAGCATTGTTAGTTGATCATACCACAACAGCTCATGTTTATTAGACACGAGCTTTGATTGACACTGCATAATAGCATAAACTGGTGAATCAATTATTGCTACCCCAAATCACATCAATCCCATTTGTCATTGCTGCACTTTTCGATGCATATTTAGATCTAATCAAACTTGCTTCCAATGATACAGTGCTGGCCCGAAAAATCCATGCACACTGGGAGTCAAAAGATTTATTTTTTTATATCAAATGTTTCATGGACAAGATCAGTAATATTTTCCCCAGAGGCTAGGATTCGCATGAGTAAGCATTTGTAATAAATCTTGCAAGCTACTTACTGCCTTAACTTTCTTTCCACTTGCTTAAACATGAGCAAGGACGTAGTTTCTTAGACCTTTATCTGGACAAAGTTTATTCTAGCTTCCCACACAGTCACCACTCTCGATTGTTGTTATTTTGTAGTACCCTCGGTGCACTGCAAAAAGGTTTTCTAGATTCATCAAGTATCCCTCTCTAAAAATGTATCTCAAAAACTACCGTGTCGGCATTTTTTCAGCAGTCAGAGTTTGAAACATGCAATTTTGAGCTCTACAACCACAGGCTTATCGTGGTTCGAAGAGACGCTAGAAATCAATGGTGTCAAAAAGAAAAAGCCATCCAGCCGTGTCACCTAATAAACAATGCATTGGGAAAAAAATTGAACTACTTAAGCCTTAATTCTTGCATTGCCAAATGCACGTACTTGATAAATGAAAACCTTTTAATGTGTGGTGTTCGACATGGTTGTAGCATCTCGCAATTGGTATTACTTTAAAATCTGTTTTATATGGGTCAGCAGCTCTTTCATCGGGAAACTTTGTTTACTGGTTTCTTGCTCTTAATTGCACTACTAATTTCGTACTTAGTTTAAATATAATTCATTTATATAGCACCCCAAGAGAACTTAATCTCTATTCAGGTGCTTCGCATATGCTTCGGGGCTCGAGCCCACGACCTCAGTCAGACCTTGGTCGGGGTGAGCGCCTTAATCGCTAGTTAAATCATGTCTGGCTATGCACAAAACCAGATGTCTCAAAACCTTTAGCAAACTAGTGTGCCCGACACTGTTGTCAAGATGAATTGTTCTAGAGGCTGATATCATCTGATCACATCTAAAGTTTCTCTACTTCGGCATGTGTTCTGATTGTGCTACCGAAATCTACCTTTCGAAAACAGCAACTTTTTCCAAATCTACCTTAAACCGCCAAGCAAGTTTGTTTTGGAAGGTTTTTGCCTCTTGTAGGCTAAAACCAAGGTGGCAGTATGCATAGTTTGCTACATTTACTGCTTACTCATTTGAATACCAACTTATTATTTTGGCCTCTATTTTGTAAAACTATCAACGTTTCAGATTTATGCTTATTACTTGGCAGTGCGGATTTGCCGGGCCAGCACTGCTAAGTGGGTGGGGGGCTTGTAGGCAATCCGAGAGTAAGTTCCAACGACCTGAAACTTTTTGGAAGGAAGGATCAAGTGAAAGGAAATGTGAAGAAGGGAGGACCATCAAAATCCAGTTTGACTCGGTATAGACAGTGTTGCGATTAATGCCACGAAGTCTATGGGCTTGCTCCTTCTAGTGAGAGTGGGGAGAAGCAGGCAAGGCATGGGGGTTGAGGAGCTCCGATGTAAGATTCCTGCTTGTCATTCTTGCGGGCTGCAGTGCTGGTTACTTGTCTATGCTTCTTTTTGTTATCGTGTTACTGTTAGCATTTTGCATTATTTTTAGACGAGTGATTGGTTGAGTCCAACTAAATGATGTACAGCATATACTAATAATACGGTATCTTAAAGCAGTTGAGTCTGTCTTAATCTGCTCCGGGTTTCCGTGTACTCTCTTCATAAGAATGAAAAATTTAGATTTGGATATCTTATGCCCCTGTTCAAACGTTATTATTTGTCATTGTTGTTATTATTACTTGCCAGTGTCTTTAGGATGCCTGTCTAGGCATTGATAAGTGGCAGTTGTTTGCTATTACCGATATGCAGCTGAGACGTACCATGTTTGACCTTCTTTTTTAGCGAGAAAGAAGTGCAAGGAATTATGGCGATTATGCTGAAGACGAGGATGAGATTGAAGGTAGACGAACTTTTGATGTATTGTCCAAGGTGAATGCCGAAGTTTTTAATGGCACTTTCGTCAAGTTCTTAAAAGCAAAGGGTACGTTGATCATATTTTTGGCATAGTAAAGGTCGGAAGTTACCATATTTAGTAACCTCGGGTCTGGCCTCTTGTGCCTGTGCTGTTGCACTACTGCTGTTGCTGCCATATGCATTGCTACCCTGATCTGCAAATCTACTCCTTGGCTGTACTGTTTTAGAGGTTACTCTGGAGTACTTCCAGCAGAATGGATTTCGTGAACCAATTATGGTGCTGGAAAAAACCGGTCTAGGACTAAAGTATGCACCAGTTTACCGAGATCGGCTTTGAAGTGACTTACTTTTGCTTGCATTTTCTACAAACGTTGCTTACTACTTCTTTTCATCAGGGTTCCAAATAGCAACTTTAGTGTATCCGACGTGAAAAAGTGTGTTGGCAATCGGCGTATAGTAGATGTGATGGATGTCGTGACGCAGAAAGGTGTCGAGATGACGATGAAAGAATGGACTGAATACTTCGAAAATCCCAATCGCGATCGACTTTTGAATGTAATCAGCTTGGAAGTTAGCCACACCCCACTCGAGCAGTACGTCGATTCGCCGGCGGTGGTAAGTGGCACAGAAGCACTGTCGTGACGTGTCGCTGTGTTGCCTGGCTGTAATCTTACTTTATTTTGAGACCCTTTGAATTGCACGTAGTAAGTATTCTGGCTACAGGTCAGACAAATCGACTGGGTAGACTGTGCATGGCCTCTACATTTGAAGACATCACAGAAGAAAGCAACAAACACAATCGAGGACATGATGTACCCGAAAGTGCAAAAGTATGTGACGGTGGCCGGGCATTAACGAAGCTGGTTTTTGACGGCAGTGCTAATGCGAGGCAAATCGAGTGAGATGTTGATGATTGATGGCCACGCTGCCAATGAGTGACTTCACCTCAGCCGCCACCTGCCGGAGTTGTCCCTTCGTGCTCCTTTCCTTCCTGATTATAGGTACTGCTTGATGAGCGTCGGCGGGTGCTTCACCGATTTCCACATTGATTTTGGCGGCTCTTCTGTGTGGTATCATGTTCTACGTGGCAGAAAGGTCAGTAGTAATACGTGCTGCTGCTGCTGCTTCGTTCCCACTGAGTTGCTGCCACAGAGTGGAGGCAGTGTCTTGGTATGGCTGCGCATACTCGTGTGTTTCACCATTGCATAGATATTGTCTCCCCCTTTGCCAAGATATCCACAGCGTGTGTCGTTGGTACATTATGTCCAAGTGTTGTGTTGTGCCGCTGGTCCGTTAGCCATTATTCGTGGTGCTGACCATCTTCCTGGTGCTCTCCCGGCCACTGCTGCTCAGGTGTTCTGGCTCATTCCTCCGACTGAAGAAAACCTCCGCCAATACGAGGTTTGGACGTTGTCGGGAAAGCAAGGCGACGTGTTTCTCGGCGACAAAGTTGAGAAGTGCCAAGTGCTGGAAATCAACGAGGGCAACACGTTCCTCATGCCTTCCGGTGATTCTCTTCTCTCCTTTCTCTCAGCACACGCTCATGGCACGTGTCTGTGCATCGCCGCCATAATATGCATTCGGTTAGTCACTCCCAGGCCACTCCTCTTGTTCTTTGCAGGTTGGATACATGCGGTGTACACCCCGCTAGACTCTCTTGTATTCGGAGGCAACTTCATTCACAGCTTCAACATCAGCATGCAGCTTCGCATCTACAGCTCTGAGGAGAAGACCAAGGTGACCAAGCTGAAACCTACCGCTCTGCCCTTCTTGTCGAACTTCCTCGTGCCCTCTGTGAGCGCGCTCGCTCACTGGTCTTCGTGGTTCGGCTGCTCCCTGCTTGTCTGTGCTGCTTTGCCTATGTGGCGCCTGGATATGTCCCCCTTGAGTAGCATCGTCGATGATGATCATTATTGCGTGTCATATGAAGCACGGCCCTTCGTGGGCAGCGGCTTTTGATCTGCAGTATGGGTCTGAGACGTTCAGCTATGTGTGTATGTGTGTCTGTCTGTACGAATGCTGTTATCACCACCTATTTGATTGTATGAATTATACAGGTACCGGTCAAGTTTCGCTATCCGTTCTTCGAGGAAATGCAGTGGTATGTTCTCGAAAGGTACGTCCACAGGCTGACTGGAGTGAGTTACCTGCGGCGGCTGGACGTTGATGACGATCCTAATGAAGAAGCCCCTTGCCTGCCAGATCAGGTGCGTGCCCTGGTTTAGCCTCATATTCCCAGCTTTCTCACAATACACACTTCTTAGTATTCGTGTCGTTGTACTCGTCATTGCTCCCCTGGTGTCTGCTCTCTCTTTGATGGGCATGACTGCTTTGCTTTGGCAGGTCAGCCGGCCAGTTCCGGACAGTAAACCGGTTGCGACGGTGCCTGTGCCAAAAAGACGCGGAAGGCCCCCAAAAAGTAAGACAGCTGGCCATCTTCTTCGTCACTGCTGGCCCGTCACGTCATAAAAAGATTTTGGAATGCTCCGTGTGTGCAGCCACGCCTCATCGATGACTATTGCCAAAGCTGTTCTTTCCTGTTTAGACGCATCTCCATTGGCTGCTTAATTGAATGGTTGCTAGTGCTGCGGCTATGGCCGCCGCCTCTGCTGCCGCGCATGCATGTGGTCGCCAAATGTGTGCACGGCAGAGCTCTTCCAGCTGGGTCGACTCAGCAGGGCTTGAGAACAGATGGGCGATCGTGTTTGAACAAGAGCGGTCGCGTTGCAGATCGCGTTGTCATGGATTCGCCAGCGCCTCAGTCCAATGCAAGTGTCACTGCTATTGCTGACTTACCTGCAGCACTCACTGCATGCGAGAGGCAGGGACTGAGAGACCTGATCGCCTGGGTGCAGACAGATCCCCGCGGGTGCGTCTCAGTGCCTCACATGGTGAAGTGGCCCCAGGCGCTGCTTTCTGCTGCCCAGGTAAGCGAAGCGCAGTTGTCGAGCCCATCGGCAGCCATGGTCCAGTCTGACGACGGACAGGTGTTAGTAGTAGTCGATATGCTGCCATGCGGTGTCGCGTGTTCTAGAAAATCCTGGCAGCTGAACCGTCCAACGAAGTCAGCTCGAACCGATTCATATTGCAGTGGTCGGACGAGCACGTGCAGGTGAGTTGCTGCTGTGCGGCCCCTGGAGAGGTGTGTGCGTGCGTGTGTGTGTGTGCGTGTGTGTGTGTGTGTGTGTGTGTGTGTGTGTGTGTGTGTGTGTGTGTGTGTGTGTGTGTGTGTGTGTGTGTGTGTGTGTGTGTGTGCGCCCCTGGAGTACCTTAGTCTCACTGTTGTCTGAGAAAGTCGTTGCTTGCATTTGCAAAATACGTACAGCCACCCTGCATCGCGCTGTGCCGCGGTTCGCGTGGTTCTCGAAAAGCTGGCTGACTTCACACGGTACATTGCTGCAGCAGCCCACCAGTCGACCCTCGTTCATCGAAGTTAGAATCGAAGTTAATCCGTTTTAGACTTTTGCACGATAGGCGAATTTCCAAGAAGTAGGATTCTTTATAAATCGAAATTTTCGTAGATAGAGCACAAAAGACCTGTTTATGACCTTCTAAATACGGTTTGTAACATTAGACCCTCCCGGACATAAAATAACACCCCTTAAGTCACCATTACACTCGCATTACCTAATATATTAGGCAGGATAAGAGGCAATAAGACGTTACAAACATGGTATTGTTATTAGTGTACAGTTAATTGCACACAATTCTTACGCACACACTAAGCTATAAAAATAGTGTGTTTGGTGATGAAGCTATGAAGATAAAGAAATGTACAGCTCAGCAAAGAAGAGCAAGGTTAGTGCTACTGTGAAGGCCCGACTTCAGTAAGGGAGTCTTCAGCTGGTGCAGTATCTTCAACAGGTGCGACGTCGTCTTCTTCCATGTTACATGCATACAGTAATTTTAATTGTTATACAGGGGTGTATAATTGATTCAGACAAACGAGCGAGTGCTGTATCATTTTCACTATTTCGGTCAACTTTTTAATGAATATACACGTATTTCAAAAAAACCACGATAGAGTGAAGCCGCGAAAGTCGTAGTGCGACGTAGCTTTGGTCGACTGTACTTGTTTCTGACTTTCTGATGGTCGGTGCGTAGGTCCTGCTTTAGGCCCATTTTTTAGCGCAGTCCTTGCGTTGTCGTGCGTTCGGCACTTCAAGCATGCCTTGTTGCTATCACTGCAGAAGTATTCCGTGCCTGCCAAGCAGCATGCCGACGTTTTGGCCTCTCCTGCTCCCCTGCTCAAGAAGCCAGCAGCAGCATCATTGATGGCAGCGATTCAGACACCGGCGGTGGCTGCATCGGTTGCCCTGCGGCCAGCAGCAACGTCGTCGTCGTCCGTGCGCAGGCGTCGCGTGCGTTGCAAAAAGTGTGTCAAGTGCTTGCGAGGCGACTGCAAGGAGTGCCTGCACTGCTCCGACATGCGGAAGTATGGCGGCTCGGGACGCTTGAAGAAGACGTGCCTGGCACGCCTCTGCATGTCGGTGAGGTTCGCTTCTGCGGCGAGCCGTCGTCGGGCTGCGCGTGGGCTGGCAGGGGCGCTTGCGTTGGCAGAGGCTGCTGGCCGGCCTTCCGGCAAGCGCCAATGTCAGTCACACTGTCCTGACTGCCGTGCCGTGCTGGCCATCAGCTGCCCGCTTCAGCCAGCACTGTGTCACTCTTACGAAGTCAAAGCATCGCGAGCCTTGACATCGCGATCTGGCTTTGCAGCCAATCCTGCCGCACGACTCGCTGTGCAGCATCTGCAAGCGAGATACCGGCGGAGCAGCGGGCACCATGGCGAGCGACCTTCGCGAGTGTCTCACGTGCCTCGACATCGTCCATCCTCAGTGCTACCGCACGGCGCACCCGGATCGTGGCGATGGCATCGAAAATGCAGACTTGCCTAACAGCTGGCGGTGCCCGGTGTGCGCCACGGGCGGAAGCACAGCACAGCCGGAAGCCGGTCAGGCGGCGGCTTCCGTGGCTGTCGACTGCAGCCTCAGCACCGCCTCCGTCACGAAGAGTGAACCGACCATGCCGAAGGCACGCCCTGCGTCAGCGCTCAGATGAAGGCCTCGATTTCTGTCTCGCGTGCTCTTCCTTGAAGAGCTTTCCCGAGTGTTCGTTTGCCTGTGTTGCGTGCTTGCGTGTGCACGCACATGCGTGTGTGTGTGTGTGTGTGTGTGTGTGTGTGTGTGTGTGTGTGTGTGTGTGTGTGTGTGTGTGTGTGTGTGTGTGTGTGTGTGTGGGCAAAGTGCGCAGACTATCTTTACTTCGTACGGACGTGCATTTGCTGCACTTTGCCGTGTTACCCGTATGTTGCATTGCCTTTTCGAGGTTTTTTTTGGATGCTTGTACTTGTCGGCGTGCTTGCAAGCCGCCGCACACGCACCAGCCCTGTTACTGTGCCCTCTCTTCTCCTTTGCCTGCTGCAACATAATCGATAACCATGTATGCTTTTTCCTTTTCGTCTGCAGCTGACATTACCTGAACATGCATCTATGGAGGTTGACATTCAGCAGCCACCGATTAACAGCTGCAAAGGCCAACGTGCTGCTTCCGCCAGCCATCACCATCACACTGCAGCCCGAGGCAGCGGTGGACAGACGGCCCTGGAGAAGGCGCAGCAGCGCAAGGCTGCCCACAACCTCATGTTTGGCACTGTGAACCGCGTGAGATCCAAGTACCATCGCTTTCAAAAAATCATGGATGTGGCAGTGAAGACTGGAACTAAGAGAAAGGGAGCAGACGAAGGCACACACTCGTCACCCGCCAAGAAGCGAGCCATCAATGCCTCGCTGCTGCTGCCACAGCGGGCGCTTTCGCTCATTTCTCCGCCGCCACTTGTGAAAGCTGGCAGGCCTCCAGCAAAAGCCGAGATGTCATCGTTGGCAGCGGCGAGAGCGGAGAGGCCCGCGAAAGCGGAGAAGGCCTCGAGAGCGGAGCGGCCTCCTGTGAAAGCGGAGAAGGCTGTCAAGCCTGCTGGCGTGAGCGCCGCCATCTCGACCCTGCAGCAGTGCCATCGGCAGGACATTGAGCGCAAGATGCTGCTGCAGCAGCACCACCGCTCGCGCGGACGCCTCGGCCTGAAGCTGGCCGGCAAGGAGAATGGGCGTGCCGCCGCAGCGAAGACCGTCGCGGCCCTGTCGCTCGAGCGTCACGGCCACGGCGTGTCCGAGTCGACGGCTGCTGCATCGGCGGCCTCGTCGGCAGCTGATCCCGAGGCACGCCACGACGTCGGCAAGGTGAGCTTGAGCAGAGCGGCGCGCCAGGCTGTGCGTGCTGCTGCTGCGCAGGCGCACCCGTGCCTTCTTGCCTGTAGCAGCCGCGCCGGTGGCGTCTTCGCTGCTCTGTGAGAGCGGGCAGTGCCCATTTGCCTTTGGCATCGTCAGCAGGCAGCAAGCCATCCGCCGGCAGTTACCCGACTGCTGGCGCCGCCGTCGTCCACCCGCATTCGTAAGGGCCGCTGTGGCCAGTGCGAAGCGTGCTCCAGCGGGAACTGTGGCACCTGCCTCTTCTGCCTGGACATGATTAAATTCGGCGGTCCTGGCCGCCTGAAGCAGGCCTGCTTGAAGCGCAGGTGCGTCCTGCAGGTATGTGCCTATTCCGAAGGCCTTCTCCCTTCCTCCCTGCAGCTGCCGGCGATGCGCCCGGCAACGAGTGCGAGGCAGCGGCTGCATTTGGTGGCAATGAGCGTAAGAGCACTGGGACACGGCAGCGGCGGCATGTGGTGCCTTCGAGAGGGGCCGTACCGTACAGGGTGTCGCTTATGACGCTGCAGCATCAGAAACTCGGCAGCGATAGAGCTTTAGTAGTAGCAACTCGTGCACGGCCGCTCTGATTGGGCAATCGGATTGTGTCCCCAGTTCGGTGCATTTCTGTTCACGTGCTGGGACACCTCGATAGTGGTTTGGAATTTTTTGAAGTCTTGCTCTTGTCGTGATTGAATAATGTTAGCAGCAGGAAGCAGGTAGCGTTTGCGGTATCTGTAGCTCTGCTTGCAGGCTTTTTTCTGGCACATGACTTTTGTAGCGCGTTTCTGTCATTGTTTGAGCATCGCTTGATTGCTTAACTGCTAATATCTACTCTTCCTGTGACATGTCAAATTACAATGGAGATTGTCCTCGGCAAGATGTGCTCGTGCTAGGAGTTAGCGACCGAAGAATGTGGATGAGACAGCATCGTGCGACCGTGTCTAGGACTGGGAGCCAAAGCGCTGTGCCTCAGTTTCGTTCGTCTTAGCACCACAAGCTGGTAACTGAAAGCAGGGCAGGCAGGTTTCTTCTATGTGTGTGTGTCGCTGGGACAGGGCCGAGCTTGTTTGGTCCAGCGGTCAAGGTGCTCGACCCGACTAAGGGTCTGGCTGAAGTCGTGGGCCCCAAAGCATACGTGAAGCGCCTGAATAGAGATTAAGTTCTCTTGGGGCGCTATACAAGTGAATTATCTAGAGGGGTGGCCCCTTCGGTTCTCAGCATGCATGTGCTTGCACATTGCTTGCACGTGACCATCTTGTAATGACCCCAACACGTTATCGTTGATATGCTTGTTTTGGAAAGTGGCACGGTTAATCGGTGGATGGGGTGGGTCAGCCGATTAGCTAACTTGTTCGGCAGGTCAATTTGGCAGGTCGGCCAACTCACGATGGAAATGGGAGGCTCCTTGCAGATCGAAATTTCTCGGCTTCTCCTCCCAGCTCTTTGGGCGGCTGGACGTGAATAACTTGTGGCTTGGTAAATACTTACGTTTCTGGTCTTGAGAATCGCCTGCGAGAAGTGCTGTGGGCAACCACCACCGGATGAGCCATAATCCTAGTTGCATACCTTTGCAAACCTTAACCCTTTTATTTTAAGTCTTAGCCTCTGGCATCCTTCTTTTTCCCTTTGATTACGTAGTTGTGCGTCTTCCCGAAATGTCTCCATTAAGCATTAGCCGTAGCTAATGCAACAATAGTGTGAGTTAATATGCTGCGCTCGTAGCCTATGAGACCTCGCAAAAATAGGCGTTATTAATTCTGTTCACTTGTCAGCTTCGCATTCATGCACAGCCGGTAAGGATGTACACGCCTGATGCACGTGATCATTTTTGCTTGCTGTCCTCGTGTGACTGTCGTTTGCCATATTTGGCCTGTCGGTCCACGTTATGTGTGCGTGCGGTCGAGCAAGTCTTTTTTACTCCTGTCTAATGATGAGCAGCTGCCTTCCTTTGGAATCGAATCCACAGCAACTGACTTTGCCAAGGGCAATGTTGTGATGGAATCTCATTGACTGCTTTGTAGATTGTGAAATTGCCTTGTAATTAGTGTCTGTCATCACTAGCATCAGTAGTCCGAGTTAAGAGCTGGCATTACTACCCCTTACTATGTATGACAACCTCGATGCTGATCGTTGCTGTAATTGAGGTGAACTGCTGTCACGCGCTCTCTGAACGTGTAGTGAGCCTTCCTGACTGCTCTTTGCTGTTACGAGGATTGCGTCTTGCTGTGGCTGAACAATGTGCTTGAATGCTTGTCACTTCTCGCCACTTTGCCTGAATCCAAGGCAGGGGCTCACGCGTTAGCTGCTGCTACTGCTTCTTCTGCATGTTTTGTGTACTCATTTCTGCTGATGTGCTTTTATCAAGGACCGTACATCCGAGGCAGCAGGCGCTGCATGAATATCGGCTGGCGTTTGCGTGTGTCACGTGCTCCTGCTTAGCGGGCCTCCCCCCGGCTTTACTAGCCATGGCCGTGTACGACGGGGCTTTCCGCCGGTTGCTGTCAACGGCTGCTGGTTGATCTGCGCTGCATCGCGTTTGCAGGAGGATGAGGTGGATAGCAAGAGCGCGACTAACGGCACGAATCCCGAGTCGAAGTCGCCGCTCGAGCCTCACCTGGCTGACGGCGATTGGCCTGCCGGCACTGCAACAGAAGCTGTGGCCAAGCAGTCCTCGGGTGGCACTTTGCCACTTCTATCGTCGTCCGGCGGTGCTGCTGCTGCTGAGCCGCCTCCAGTCAGTGGCCTCGTGGGAGACCTCACGCTTGATCGAGCACCCGTGGACGAGAGATCGGTGACCGGCACCGACGGCGACGACCCAATGGAAGAACAGCCGTCAGCCGGAGTGGAGGTCCCCCAACAAGAAGGCTGCACTAAGGTCTCGTCACTAGGGCATGATGTCTATGTTAGCGTCTGCTAAGCTAGTGGCAAGTCCACTCGCGCCCGTGCACCCGGGTGTCGGCACTAGCCGTTGCCTGCACCGAGCGACGACGGCAAGCATCGTGTCGTCGTGACAAGAAAGCTGCCTGGTGCAATGAGCTTTTTCTGTTTCTCCAAGTTTTCTGGCCCTTCTGTGGCGATCCCTCGTGCTACTGATGCCTGCGGAGTTGGTGACACAGCGTGGTCGGTTGCGGTCTTTGCTCCCACCCAGTTACCGACGGTGCCGTCTACCTGCACGGCTTATCTCTCCACCTCCTCGTAGTGCTGCACGTGGCAGTGGCTTTTTTATTAGTTGCCCCTTCGCCCAGCATGCATCTGCATGACGGTGAGTGACAGGGCTGTGGACTAAAATGTGCTTGCTGGAGCAAGCAGGGAAAGACCAAATAAAACGAAATTGAGATCTCACTCTTGGATAGCAGAGCACGGGTGTCGCGCCTCACTCCAGCCACCAGCGCTTGCCTGCCTGCCTGTCTCATCTCGATTGCTGCGTGCTGCTGCAGCCCTTGCTAGTGCTTGAGCTTGAGCCAACTTAGCTCTCGCAGCCACTTGATCTGGCTCCGGCCGCTGTCGACAACCCGGCGTGCTGCCCTCGTTGTTGGTGCCGCTCTGTGCGACGGGCCGACGCTCTTGACGTGCTTCCTGTGCCAGGCAGACCTAGCCGCCACGGCCATGGGGCGAGTTGTGCTCAACGCTACGGTTGCCGGTGCTAGCTTGGAAAGGTAGCCGATTGAGCCAGAGGCTGGCGCGTCATGCAAATCCGGCAGTACTGTGGGGTTGCCTCATATTCCTTTAAGCAAAAAAGAACAGCTAAAAAGGATCCATTCGCCTCGATCGAGCGAGGTGAGGAGCTCTTTAGTTGGGGAGGTTCTGCTCAGGAGAAGCATCTGTCGCCAGCCAATCGTAGAGCGTGTGTATGTCAGCAGTAGTGAAAATGTCGGCGTGGTCTGAATCGGCAGCAGCGATGCTGCCGAGAGTCGTCACTCGGAAACGAGCATGCAGGAAAGGAAGCACACGGGCATGTAGATGATGGGCATGTAATGTAGATGATGCAGATGATGGTGAAGATGATGTGTCTGTTGGCTGAGCTGACGTGGCTCCCCTGCCTTCTCTTCAACGTGAAAAAGACAAAAATGCTGCCAACCGAAGGACGTCGACCGACCGTGCTGTACGTGTCGCTTGCTGTCAAAGACTCGACTGTGTGCTTGCTTAATTTCAACAACTGAAAATGGCAAATTAGCCTAGTGGCAGAGTTGGTGAGGAAGCGTGACACCCTTGGATATTGGGGTGACGAACAGGCTAGTCGGTGTTATGAGAAAATTGGCGACCATTGTGTCTGCCTCGCTGCAGTTTCGAGCAGCTTTGCGCTGCGCTGGTTCGGCCCAATGGTTAAGATGCTCGCCCGACCGAGGTCAAGGTGAATGTATTTGATGGCCGAGGTCGTGGCCTCGAGCCTCGTGGCGTATGCGAAGCGCCTGAACAGAGAGGAAGTTCTCCTAGGCTGCTGTGCAAATGAATTATATGTTTGTGACACGGTCGCAGCAAGCACATTCGCCAGCGCTGCTGGGTCCGCCATGCGGTCCACTGCTGTGTGTCAGGTAGTGCCCTCGTGTTGAGCTATGGAGCAAAGATCGCACTGCATCACTGAGGGACAAGAGCGAAGCCGGCTGTGTCTGGAAAATGTGTCGAGATTTGTGCGTGCCATTCGGTAGCAGGTTCTCCAGCTGCCATCATAACCTCTGCTTGGCCATCCTGAGTGTCCGCTCCCTCACAAGAGAGTGGAACTCGGTGCCTCCCTCCCGGCAGACCTAGCCTGTCCGGCAGCTCTAAGGCAGGATACTTGCCGCACGGATAGGCTGGGCTATTTCGACTTCTGTCTGGTTCGGGCTGGTTTGTGGGCAACCCAGCCACCCGTAGTAGAGATTCTATGTCGGTGGGAATGTCGTCGGGCGTGATGTTGAATTGCATTTCTACGTCAGGACAAGATAAAGGATTGCCGTGGAGAGTATAAGAGCTGTGCTGCTAATGTTTGCTCGTATACCACTTTGGAGCAAAGAGTCGAAACTTGGGGCCAGACTGCTGAGTTAGCAAGCTATGCAGCCCTGTGCACACAGCCTTTCTGTTTCTCGCAGGATCGTTGTTGTGCATCCCTGCCAGTCCGTTTGTCGATTGCTTCCGATCGTAGTGTTTTTCACATCGCTGTGTGCCGCGGCTGCTGAAGTGGGCACCGAGGAGAGACCTGAAGCCATGTGTGTGCAACTCAGTCGGAGTACCTGGCATGCAGATCGTCCCTCTCTTGCAGGTCTCTAATGGTCAGCTGCACCCACCGTCGGCTGCTGCCTCCGTGGCATCTTCTGGCAGCTCAGCCAAGAGCAAGCACTCGCTTCACAGCTGCAGCGTGATCACTGATAGCAATAAAATGGCAGCACTGCAGAAGATAACTAAGACACACAAGAAAGCAGCAGCAGCTGCCTCTGCGACGGCTGCTTCTGTCGCTGCAGCTGTTGCTGCAGCTACTGCTGTCTCCAGCAGCATGCTCGCCCCCCCACTCAAGAACTCTCTGCTGCTGCAGCAGCAGCAGAGAGTCAGCAAGGATGGCAAGCCGGCATGCAGCGACCTCCCTGCAGCCGCTGCAGGCCGATTGAACGATGATTGGCAGGCCGGCAACCACCACCCAAGTCAACAGCTTGCTAAGGTGACCGTCCAGCCCAGCGCTGCCCTGCCCACAGCCCGCCCGTCACAGCAGCCGCCACCGCTTGCCTGGCACCGGACGCCAGGCTGCTGCCGGCATCACCTGCCTCCCCGTCTTCACCGAAAAGGTCGTCTTTCGATGGTATTGAATGCCATCCATCGATGGCATCAGATGCCATCGCATCTTCACTTTGCCTCGGTCGCGTCGTGCTGTCGTGGCTAAGTGCCGGTCTCTGTCGATGGCTAGCACACACTGCGATGCAGCCAGCCGAGGCTGATATCCGGAAACCATAGGTCACAGATTGCCAGTGGACCACCGTGTCGCATGCGGTCGCACACTATTAGCCTCATTTGTCGGTGTTGTGGACTTTTGTGACAGCTGGTTTTCGAGATGTCGCCTCCTCACTGTGCATTGACTTGCATGGTGAGCTTCGTAGGCATCCACTCACAACATAACCTGCTGGGCATTCATCTGTCCGTCCGTCGCCGTGTAGCGCCAGTACACGTGGTTCTCTGGGGTGCTCTACCTTGCTCGATTATTGTTCAGAGGTTGTGCAAGCAATTTTGGTAAGCGTGCGATTTCCTTCGTAATATGGCGGATCTAAAGGTATTGGCCAGCTGTTGTATACTTACATGCTCAGTGTGTGTGTGTGTGTGTGTGTGTGTGTGTGTGTGTGTGTGTGTGTGTGTGTGTGTGTGTGTGTGTGTTTGTGCGCGCGCGCACAAACATGTGCCTTAGCCCCGGATCATTACCTACTCTGTAGAGGGAGTGTGTTCTTACTTGATTGAGTATGGCATGCTAGTTGGAGCAGTCGAATGAATTCGTGAAGTTGAGGTTGGCTGATTCAACAGCCCTATTTAAATAATGGCATAAGAGCCTCAGCAGCTATCGCTAGCTTTCAATGGACAGCAAAAGATTGCCTGCCGCAGAATTCGAACCTGCAACTTTTGCTAGACTCCGGAGTCGAAAGGGTCAAGTTTCAGCCCCGATGGAATAAGCTGCTCGGATGCTCTTCAATTCGGAGAAGTTGGTCTTGGGGTGAGGCTCTAAGAAAATGTCAAGCTATAAAATGGGAAAATAGCATTGTGACAGCACAGAAGAGAGGATCTACTTGACTTGTGACCTTGCAGATTTCTGTACTTCACTGGCTTTTGCATTGAGCCCTGTAACCATCTGAAAGCAGTCTTTTAAAAGCTGTAGCCTTGCACACAGACCTAGAGTAATAAGAATAATACATTTGTATAGCACCGTCGGTGAACATAATCTCTTTCTAGGCGCAACACATGCTGCAAAAGAAACGTGGTTGAATGGCAGCTGTCATGTCGTAAAGGTTGCTTAAAGAGGAACACGGCGCTATCTCCCGTTCGTAATTTTTTGTTTTATATTAGTGTTTACTTGTATGACAATTTTTGCATGGTTTAGTCCCGGAAGTAGGCTGGACCTTCACCTTGGCTGCCATGTGAGAAGGTTAAAGGGGCGTGCAAAAGGACGATGTCTCCCCCTGTCGGCGTGCTCTTTCGGTGTGCTCTTTCTTTTGTGCATTGAGTTGCAGCCCCTGCCTTGGCTTTCTCATTTTGCCTGTCAAATTGTTCATTTTAGATTATGCTTGGGCACTTAACTTTATGCTCGTAACCATTTCTTGAACTCAAGTCATGCAAACAGTGGTTTTAGCGTAAGCAGCTGTGGTGCTGCCGTTGAATACCGTTTGCAAGGAATATCTCTACTAAATAGAGCAGTCTGAGAAGTTCCATTGCATTGTGAGCAGTAACAAAGTCGGACCTATGTGGTTTGCATCTCTGGTCTTGAATATGTCCTATCCCCACCACACTCACTGGATCAGGCGTGTGCGATGTAATTAATAGCTGTACCGACAAGTCATTGCTCTCGGTTGAAGTCTTACCTGGACTCATTTCTAACTTGTTTTAACCCCATTACCCCTTGCTCGACTTGTCGACGTTGTAGTGAGAGGACTAATCAGACCCCAATCAGATCCTTTTATTGCTGATGTCCATGTCGACCCATCGACAGATCAGCTGACGTTGGCAGCACCGACCGTCGGTGTAGAGATTTCATGGATCGCTTGAGCCCAGAGCAGCAGCAGCAGCTGTCTAGAGTATGCCTCCCTAGATAGGTGATTCACAAAAGGTTACTTTCGGATTGCCTAGAGCACCGCTCCTGACCACACTTAAAGCCTGCTTTCCTTGCTGGTCGGGGACTGTTAGGTGAGTTGCCTAGAAGTTCACCTCCAATATTAGAATATAATTCATTTGTATAGCGCCCCCAAGAGAACTAAATCCCTATTCAGGCGCTTCACGTACGCCTCAGGGCTCGAGCCCACGACCTCAGACAGACCAACCCAGCTCGGCATAGAAGGGTTTCAGGTTTCACTTCCAAAACCGGTTGCAGAAATATCCTCCTGTTTCTGCCGTTTTGCCTGCACTGTGGAAGCTGTAAAGGCAGTGATAGCTCTCGTCCTGCTATCAGGTCAGCCACATTTACGTGTGCATTTTTTATTTTAGTTTGTTTTGCATCGTTGGCTGGGCTTAAACCCTAAGGCCTCAGACAGGTTTATTAAGCACAGCAAGTGAGTGCCCGACATGCTTCGTTCGCCAGCAAGAGTTCACGACGACCCATTCAGTGAAGCTTGGACACTGCTCATCGTGTGCTGCACTGGCTAACATCGATTGGAAAAAACGTTGATTGCTTTAATAACCGTGTTGCAACTACCCACCGGCTATTGCGGCTGCAGGCATCTGCTGCCAGTGGTTACCTTCTTTCCGAGAGCTCTTCTCTATGGTCTGCTGTTGTCTTTATGGTGCAGGCTTGTAAACTGCCACCTGGGGTGACTGAGCAAGCACTCCGTGGGTTCAGGTGCATGCTGAGGTGTGCATTAGCATTTCGTTTTGCAACAGTTCTATCCCTCCCCTCTTGTGATTGACCGATCAGACCCGGATGTACCCGTTGTACCGGTTACTGCTGATTAGCTTTTCTTATCTTACTGACTAAATTACTAGTTACCGGACCCTTGTTACTAGCTTTCCCTTGTTGAAATCGTGTCATCATTAATATAATGCAATCGAACCCTTTCATCCTGTCTAAGGACAACTGACGGCACAGTTGCGTGCGACTGCCGAAGTCGAAAATAGGGGCCATCATTTCTAGTTGGAATAGTCTGGGCGTAGGACATCATTGATTAAGCATGCTTGGTCTAGTCTAAGCCAATGATGTACATATCGAAAGTTGTTTGTAGTGGTTTGTGTTGGTTGCAGGCCGCGTTTGCATAGCCGAGTGATCACGAGAGCCGAGTGATCACGAGTGGTGTGAATGAAACTGCCACCGGGCCCGATGCTTCAGTTTTCGTTATGTTTGTGTGTGGGTAAGATTAGAGGAAGAATTATGATAGTTCCGATGGACCGGAGGCCCGCTGAGCAGATTGATCGTCGAGGTCATCATCAATACGTGAATGGAAAAGTTCTGAAGCAGGGCGAGAGTCCCGAGAGACAAAGGGCGAGGTGCCTTTCTTCGGCTGTAGATAACTGGATCGCAGTGACGCCAAGCCGTTGGATGACCTGCATAATTAGAGCCATGGCTTCGACAATAAATGTTGTCATACGTGAAGTTTTGCCCCATATAAATGTGCTCTTACTTCACTGCCCGTTGCGTTGGTTCGAACCCGGCATCAGGCAATAAATTATTGCCTGCTGTGAGCGTGATGAACACTGCTACTGCTCTCGTACCTGTGTATAAAGGAGGATGCTAAATCAGCTGCTCTATACTTGTACGCGATGGGAAGTTGTTATACTTTCTGTTGTTCGACGAATCCGGCCAGCTCTACCCGAGGAAGATCTCTGACGACCTGCTTTCACTATGTGCACAGTAGACCACGTGTCGATTGAGTGAGTTGATGCCGACTGATTTTATCATGCCTTGTTTGCCTCGGCCAGACGTCTGTTGTAGGACTTTAGTTCCATTTCGTCTTAAAAAGCAATGCTTAAGACGGTCGACGGTAGTTGCCATTTGCAAGACAGCCAGAGGTGGCACTCGTTGTTCTGACAAGAGCAGATAGTAGCCGTGAGCTCGTGAGTGCTAAACTAATATTCTAAAAAAAAAAATGGCGTTCAATGCAATGTCAGCATTTGAGTGTTGGCATGCCGCGAGCCTTTATGCATGCACGAACGCATGTGCACACCCGTCTTTGTGCAGCTACGGGATGCTGTTGTTGGTCTTTCTCAAACAGATTATCGGCTGACTACCTGCTGCTCACAGATACCTACTCCTGCTCAGAATTAATTTGCTATGATATTGGCTAGTAGCTCAGTTGGTCAATGTTCTGATGTCTTCGTGTGTAGGGCTTCCTCAAACTCGTATGGGGGGCGACTGGGTTCTTTTTTATTACTTGGGTGCTTCCTCCTTTACGACTTCATTTGTTGCTGAGATGTGCCTTTGCCTGCCCTCTGAATCCCATCCTGACGGCCATTGTTTTCATTCGACCTCTGCATGTCGTGCCTGCTTTCTGTAAAGTAAAAGGTGATTAAATTTGTATTAGACAACGCCCGGCTAGTTCGCTTTTTTGATGTTTTTTGTCCGGACGTGCTGCATTTCCCTAATGATTTGGAGTGATACATCAGTGATTAAAAAAACTGGCTGCAGTGGGTTGCAAGCTTGGCCGTTCGTAAGGCCTAGCCCCTAATCGGCACGGCAGGCTCTAGTAGATGGCGATACATTTGCTAGCATTTTAGCATTTGTCTTCGCCCATACCGTGATTGCATCTCGGACTTGATCTCACGCGACACATTTAATGTGGTTTTAGTCCAAAATGGTGCCACTAGCTTTTTGCATTTTTGCATCATTTTCAAGAAGATAGGTTGGCACTGTGCAGACTGTGATTACCGCCTTCCTATGCTTGCCTCCCAGGAGGGACTACCGGTGGTAAATCTATGGTAAATCTACCGGCACTAATTAATGTCTAGCGGGCATACAAACTACAGCTGCATTGGAAAGGCTACCGATGTCAGCATGGGACCTTCATTCCTATCTATGTCGGAAGCCAGCCAGGCTTGTGCCAGCCTGTGTTGATTCTCAAAATCCGAGCAGTTATCGTGTGGTGACCTCAGCACCGTTTGATGCTCCAGTCAACTGGATGCGGTTTCTGTGCTGCCGTTAATGTGTGTTAATGCGTTAATTAAACCCTTGTGTGGTAAATGTTACCGAGGGTGACGAGTTCTTCACTAGTGCAGCAGCAGTAGGGCCTAGCGAGCCGTCGCCCGAGCTGCCTTTTCGTTGACAGTCCTTTAGGTCAAGCATGTACTAGGCTGGGCGAAGATGTGGCGATTCTTCGGGTAACCTGGCCATTCGGCTTGTCTGCAGTTCTCTGTCGATGTTTAATGCGATTAAGCCCACGACATCCAGATTTGGCTGCCTATGCTGCCTATTGTGATTTCTCCACACATCCGACCTGGTGTTCGGAAACTGACTTTTGACGGAAGTTACCGATGTGTGGACAATACAATGCACCACTTTTATCTGGCGACGGCGTCCGTTGCTCCCCGACCATGCTGGGTATTGTTCGTAAGTCCCTGTAAAGAGAGATAAATGTTAGTCAAACCTGCTCAATGCGAACCCGTTAATTTGAGCTACCCATAAATTAATGTCGTATATTGTAGGCTGTCTATTGGGTAGCATTTAGCAAGCCCTATGTTCCGTCGGTGGGCTCATTTGATTTAGCTCATGATGAGTAGACCGGGCCCGCCGGTCGTGCGATTTCATGCGTTCGTGCCTGCAATGATTATATATTTATATTATTTATTTATGTAGATATCTTTATATATGCCTATTTTGACCTTCCTGGTGCCAGAATTTTTTCTACCGTGGCATTAGGCAAGTTCTACGAGGTCTTGAGTTTAGTCCAGTCAAAAGAGCCACTGTCTCCGATGGATCTCTTATATCACCGTCGCCTCACCGTTGATTCACTTTTGGCCTAGCCTTTCGTGACGGCTTGTAGCCAGTCTTTCGCCGTAGATGAAGCCCGGCTTGTCTGCTGAGGATAAGAAGACCTCAGTCTGAGGGCAGTCCCGCGAACGACTAACACACACATTAATTCGCAGCAAGAAAACGCCTGGTGGCCTGTGACTCACCTTACAAACGCACCACTTTCTCGATGACTCATTGGCTAGCCGCTGAGATGAGCTTCATACATTCGCCCGACTCCTGGAGCTGGGCGCCGGCGACTTGGTCACGTTGCAGTGCGGTTTGCTGGACCACGGTGCACCCGTTTGGTGTATGCGTTTTTCTTGTCCCCCGATGACGACACTTCACACAATCATCTTGCGTCGGTCTTGATGTCGGGATGGACTACCTGGCACCACGATTTCATTAAGACTACTGTAGAGCGAGTAGCATAGTGATGTCGATGAAACTCGGGGATCACATTGTCAGGCTGGAATAAAATGTGTCGCCGCGAGCCCTATCGAATCGGCAGCTGTATTAAATTTATCCTCAATTGAGTGTAGATTACCGAGTGCGATCCGACATCCGAGGTAAAAGTTATGTCTGCGGCATGTGCAACCTCTCCTCCACGTTCCCAGCCGCCTCCAATTATTCGAAGCAAATACGCCAGAATAGTTCGCCGGCAGGAAAGTGCACCCGTCGACGAGCAGCTCGAGCGCTAATATTGGTGCCCTGGGTGGGTGACCCCTAGTTGTCTGTTTCGTCTGTAGCCGCTGGGTCTGATATAGATTCTGTCACATTTATCACTGCGGTTTCTGATGATGATGACCTAGGGCGCGTAAAAATAAGAAATACATATACAATGCCTTTGTATAGCGCCTTAAGAGAACTTGAATCTCTACTCAGGCACATTACATGTGCCGCAGGGCTCAAGGCTTCGACTATGGTCGTCTAAAACAAGCTCGACAAGCTGGGGAAACCGGGTGCTGTGTATTCGTTCCAAGTTTTTCACGAGTTGAGTTGGAACTCGTGGCAAGGTTCGTGCCTTTGACGAACCGGGTCGTGGGCTCGAGCCCTGCAGCATACGTGAAGCGTGCTAGCTAGGATAGACGCAAAGTTATCTTAGGGCTCTGTGCAGATGAGTTGTATTTGTATAGCCTTTTGAACTCATAGCGCTTAAAAATGATTGAGCCTACCCGATTGCGGCTGCTCAGCAGTCCGAGCAGCAGCAGTTGCTCAAAACCGTTTCGGCAAATTGCAAGCTTCCGACCGATGGCGAATGTGCAGCGGTTGGGTAGCGTTTAGTAACCGCGTGACGTTCCGTCGGGCTCTTGATTTGACTCCCGGTAGACCGGATTTTCGCCGGTTCCTGCGATTTCCTGGCGTTCGTGTGCCTGCAGACAAGAAATGGACGGTCGAGTGCATGTCTACCCACCCGCTGGCCGCCGAATGCAGCACCTCCATCGGAAGGTTTGCGGCTTTGCTGCACTTTTGCTCAACTAGCGGCGATTAGAAGAGCCACTACTGTATACGGCTTAGAGTAAGCCGCCTGAGCCTGTGGGGGCCGAGTAGGAGCTGGGCAGCGGCTTGTGTTCGCTATGCTGACGACACTGGCTCTCCAGATACCCATGGTTCGCTACACCCCCCCCCCCCACCGGCTGACTGCATGCACTCCTGCGTCAAATCATGACAGGCCGGCCATGCAGGAGTGCCCCCCTCAGTCGCGATATTTATTTGATAGTGGTTAGCGTTCGTCTGGGCGACATTGCTCTGCCGTGCACGATCGTGCTACTGGTCGAGCATGGCCGTGTGCTGTAATCGGTAAAAAAAAATCAACAGTCCTAGCCTGCCGCGCCCCCTCAAGCCAGCCGGCCGGTGTTGCTGCTGACAAGAGAGCAGCAGCATGACTTGCTGTCATGCGTAAATAAACAGCCGGCATTCCTAGGAGCGTCGGCGCCCTGCGGCCGTAACTCGGGCAGGCGGTGGCTGCACCGGCGAGATGTCGAGTTCGCTCGTCGCGGTCATCCTCCGGGTTGTCGACCTCGCAGGCCGGCTCCCAATTTCGTTTGTGGCTGACCCCCCCCCCCCCAGCCAGCCGTCGCCGGACGAATCCTTAACGAGTCTGTCTCCGTTCGCAGGATGCAGCGGTGGATAATGGCTGGAGCGACGATGAAAGTCTCGCGGAGGGGTTCGGTCGCCGAGCGCTGGACGTGGCCGAAAGCAGAAAAAGGAGGATAGCCGCAGCCGTGGCAGCCGATCCGACACAGGACGAAGAGATCTGGCTGGGCGTGTTCTCGCGCCTCGGCCAGCGTGACCTGGTGCGCTGCATGGGCGTGTGCAAGCTGTGGCACGCCTGGGCCGGGCGCCAGCGCTTTTGGCGAACTGTCGACCTGTCGCAGCGTCACGTGTCGCCCGGCGCGCTCGCCTTCGCCGTCGCCCGGCAGCCGCTCGTGCTGCGACTCGGCTTCAGCGACGTGGCGCCCAAGCACCTGCAGGCTGCCCTGGCGCGCCTCGCCAGCCTGCGGGCGCTGCATTTGAACAACACCAGCCGCGAGACAGTGCTGGGAGCGCTGGGCTGCGGACCGTCGGCCGGTCCGTCGGCGGTCCTGCCGCCGGGGCTCGACACGCTCGAGCTGGCCTGGGTGCCCAAGCTGGACGAC
Organism: Cristatella mucedo; assembly: GCA_009760855.2. Lineage (NCBI taxonomy): Eukaryota > Metazoa > Bryozoa > Phylactolaemata > Cristatellidae > Cristatella > Cristatella mucedo. The sequence goes on along the minus strand of WPIO01000038.1, from coordinate 265,014 downwards.
GAGGCACTCAAGGAGCTGCTGCTACCGACGAGCGGCGGCGGTGGGGCCGCTTCGGGCGGAGGCGTGGCGGGCGCGGCCATGCGCCTGCAACGCGTCACCACTCTGTCTCTTCGCGGCACCGACGTCGGCGACACGACGCTGCGTCTGCTCACGCGCTGCATGCCGCGGCTGGCGCTGCTCGACGTCAGCCGCTGCGAACGAATCACCGACGCCGGCGTCAACTTGCTCACGTGCTCCGGCTCGTCGGTGCAGCAGACGCTGTGCGAGCTCAACGCCAGCTCGTGTCGCCAGCTGACGTCGGCATGCCTGCCCATGCTGAAGCGCTGCCCGCTGCTCCGAGCACTCGACCTGCGCAACTGCGGAGGCGTCGACGCCGAGGCCGTCGCCGCGTTCGTTGCCGCCGACGCGAAGCGCAGCTGGTCAAACAAGGACAAGCGGCTGGCGGCTGCCTAGCGAGCCTGAGCGAACCGCCGCCGCGAGAGTGCGTGCCTGCGTTCGTCGGTTCGCCCAGGAGAGTGATCGACGGCAGTGGCGGCGAGTTGACCGCGTCGCCGACCCTTGCTTCAATCAGGCTTCGGTGGGCCGCGTCTCTGCCGACGGCGCGACTGGCCGTTGTCACGAGCTCTACATACGGGTGCAGGCTTTTCGGCTACGGGCTGAATTCGGGCCAGTCGCGCGAAATTCGTTCGTCTGTGCGTGCAAGCGAAGCCGACCGATTTTTTCACTTTTAATTCCAGCTCGCTGTGCCGCACGTTCGTTTTATTATTTGCGAAACGTAAGCCAGTAGCTTAGCGACACCGCCACCAGAGGCCGAGCTATTAATTCACTGTTCACACACTTCAGCTGCCCTGACGCCGAGCGGCAGTCGTCGCCGCGAGAAGGACGACCAGCTCTACTCAGCGATGTTTATATAAATATATATATACGTTTACGTCGAATTAAAAGTTTCAATTAGCGAGCCGCTGCTACTTTCCTATCCTCTGTCGCTAGGCGGAGCAAGATGGCGATAATATAGATAGATATCCTCTGGCTAGGCGGAGCAAGATGGCGAGCGCTTGGCCAGCAGCAGCTGCTGCTGCTCCGTTTGGCTGCACCGTCGGACAGATCGATTCTCGCCGGCTGTCGCGCCAGAGCCGGTTCGGCTGACTACAACGACAACTCTTCTGCTGCCAACTATGGCTCATCCTTTTCAGCGGTCCTGAGCTGCTACTTCCATGCTACTCATTACCTCAGCTGCTCTCCTGACTCTGCTATGCTTCCCACTTTCTCTATGTTTCGTGAGACGAAGTCTGTTGGCTACCGAATGAGTACCGAAAGCCGCTTAGGCTGTGAGTGGGCTACACAAAACTCTCCTGCCTAACACTTACATAGCCTGTATGACTTTGTGGAGTTACAGACGGAGGGTGATACACTACATTACTCGATTCGACTGCCCGGACGTGTCTACCACGGCCGCCGTGTCTTTGCTGTTTTCTGCGTCGGACCTACCGGTAGCGTTGGCCAGGGCTGTAGGGCGAAGCTGCAGTCGCCGCTGGGTGCCGGCGGCTCCTTAGTCCAGTGTCCGTCCTTGTGAAATCGCCCACGACTTCGTGCTCTTGCGTTTTGCCATGGAAAAAAGGAAAAACCAATGGGAAAGCCGCTGCGGTCGGTTAAATTAAATACGCAGGCTGCAGCTGCTAGAACTCTCAGGACTGCCCACTCCTCACCCTCCCGTTGAACCGATGCAGCCATGCGAATCTATCACTCGACGAATTCGAGACCGCTACGCGTAATGTAATGTAATGTATCTCCGTCTGTAACTCCACAAAGTCATAAAGACCATGTGTGTGTTAAGCAGGAGAGTTTTGTATATCGCACTCACAGCCTAAGCGGCTTTCGGTACTCATTCGGTAGCCAACAGACTTCGTCTCACGAAACAAAGAGAAAGTGGGAAGCATAGCAGAGTCAGGAGAGCAGTTAGGGTAGTGAGTAGCATAGAAGTTAGCAGCTCAGGTCCGCTGAAAAGGATGAGCCATTGTCGGCAGCGGAAGAGAAGTTGCCGTTTCGTAAGAACAAACACCTTCCAGCTCATTCACCATTCCGCTGCTCATTGTAGTGAGTGACTGCCGTTAAGTCGTCGTACCGTGCAGTGTCATTGGCCTCGAATGCAGTGCTCTCCCGGCGATAGCTCGCACTGCTGCTCGCCCGTTGAGAACCATGCTCGGAGTGGGTCCCAGTAACGCTGGGCGCTGCACTGGCTGGCGTAGGGCCAGCCGGCGTGGCCGGCAACGGCTGGTGCCTCGTTGCAGCGAAAAATGAGCAAGCCATCGCGACCCCTCGTGATCGAGCCCTCGAAATCGCGAGCTCTGGAGACAGGCAGCCAGACCGGGCGAGCTTGTATGTAGTCCTGCTGACACCTCGTAGGAGCGCTCCTGCCGCGGCGGCGGTCCATCTCCTGTGGCAGCCTGGCACCTGCCCTGCACAGCCTGCAAGCCCGACAGCTTAAAACCAGGGCGCTGCCACAGCGAGGTCGACCCTCTCAACCGTCGGGTCAACTCTCGGTGACTCGGAGTGAATCCGCATGAATCTCGTCAGTGTCTTCGTTTGGTCAGATTAAACGTTCGTTGCAGCATGGCATCGTTCATTGCAGCTGTCCGTCCTCCGGAGCGTCGTGCCCTAAATGATGCTGCCACGATACGATGCTCTAGCAGCCCTCCATATCGTGAATGCGCATCTCGAACATCCACAGCCGACCTCAAGCGCATCACAGCTGATCCTTTTTTTTTTTTTAAACCGTTCCTTAAACTTCACCGAGCAGATGTAGGCTGACGGTCGACGGCAGTGGCCGTCTGGAATCGGTGCAACCTTTAACGGTGGTGACCTCTTGCGTCGGTCGGCATCTGGTGGGCTCCAGGAGTTCAGTGCCAGTTCGCTGACACTAGCACTGGCACGCAGGCAGCAGCGTGCAGCGCCTCTTGGTGCTTCAGCTGAGGCCAGCAACGTGACGACCGCTGACCTCGCGAGGGAGAGGAGCGACCCTTCTGCCAATGTGGTCTTCCCTCGCCCGGCTTTCGCCGAACGAAACGCCTTAGCAATAGCAGCTGTAAGCACTTGCTCTGCCACCCACCCACCCCCAAGTTGTAGTTTGGTTCATACATCAGAGAGCCAGCCGATGAACAACGCCAACGGTGTATTGCACAAGGCACGGAGCCCCAAGACGCACATCTGCCTTCGCCCCCTTTTCACACTCGAGTCTCCTCACCTCGACCCCGGCTGTCCCTTGGCCGACCCCGATGGTGAATCCACCATCTGTTCACCAGCGGGTTATCGGCCTGTGTCAACGCCTCACTCAAACTTAGAAGCTGACCACTGCTGTGCACAGGCCCCTCTCGGGGATTTTTTTTATGTTTATGCTCCCACCAGCTGTTCAGGAAAGGAGCGGTACCAGCCAGCATGCAATCGAACTGCACAAGTGTCCAACCGAATCCGTGGTCGGAGGAGTACCGGTTCCAAGCAATGGTTCTGCGTAGCGCTACCTGAATGCCTGCTTACTGCTGACCATGCCGGGCTCTCGCAATCAGGACTGACTAGTATGCGGGTGCTGTGCCCTGGCCGTGGCCTGGGGCCGGTTCTCCGTCCGGCGGTGCAGCTTGCGGTAGGCGGCTGAGAGGGCTCCCTGCACTGCCGTGCGGCAGTGCGGCCGGCCAACGGACTGTTGGCGGGCGTTATTGTTGAAGGACAAAGCCTCCCAAAGGGCAGCAGGTGCCAGACGGACATTAGGGGCTGCCAATCGCATGAGGCTGAGCCTTTTTCGTGAGCCTCGTTCTGTGCTTTTTTTTTAGCCCATCCACCAGGCCCCTCGGGTGCAGCTACCGTATAGCATAATGCCCGCCTCTCTCTTTTTCTCTCCTCTGTTCCTCCTCTTCTCTCTCTCTCTCTCTCTCTCTCTCTCTCTCTCTCTCTCTCTCTCTCTCTCTACCTTGTTCGCGGGCTGCCTCGTAGGATGCCACTAAACAAATAAACATAGACAAGTCGGTTGAAACTACGACGTGAATCTCAGATACAGCTCCTGCTGATCTGGCTAGCCTTTTGAGTCAAAGCAAAAAGATGGCTGTGTCCGCAGGAGACAAGAAGGGCAGCCGCTTGGTTGGCTACGTGCAGCTGCCAGGCTGCACTTGCAAACTAAACAGCCCGCCCCTCCCCTCCCCTCCCTCCCTCCCACCATCCGAGCAGCAAAGCGAGCAAAGCAAAGCAAGCCGAGGCTTGCTAAATTAAGAATTTGCTTGTCAAGCCATGCCTGGCCTGGCCGGAAATTGATGTCACAGCTGGATGTCCCCTCGGAAACTTGGTTACATTAGATTATCAGGCAGACCGCAGCTGGCTGCTAAACCGAAAAGTTCGACTAGGATTTGGCAATCCCAAAAAAAAACTCATTCGGACGAGAGTTCATGCAAACATGCATCTACCTATGTGCCATTGTTGCATACGTTGGGGTGGCTGTGGTGGTCCAGTGTGCAATCTGGTTTGGCGCCGTGGTGTTTATAACTGGTGCAATGTGCCACACGCAATGTGTCTGTGCCTCGTGCGACCGAGCTTCGAGAAACACAGGACGGAGCTCTGTCACAGAGAATTCATCTTGCTGCTTCCGTTCCAGCCGCCCTGTCATCTGCAAACCTCATGTCTGCTCGCCCTCTTTGCCACCCGTTTGGCCGACAAGCCGCACGTTGGCAAAGCTTCCTGCTATTCCTGCGGATTTGCTCATCGCTCATTCGCCGCCTCACGTCGCGTGCGTTGACCGCAGCTCCGAGATACGCCGGGCAACCACCTCTCAGTGTCTCGGCTGATAACGGTCCGTGCTGCTGACGGTGTAGTCACTGGCTCCGAGGCTCAGCTGACAGTAGCCATGTTGACATGTTGACATAGCTGACAGTAGCCATGTTGCATGGCTCCCTCGTTGGCTCCCTCAAGTGTTGTCGACCGTATACTGAGCATGGCATACTGAGGAAGGGTTCAGATGAGGAGGCAAGCCTCTCTACTTCGGACTTCTCCGGCGAGCAGCATGCCGAGGTCAAATTCTCAGTCACCCTTCTGTGTTGACACTTTAGTGCGTGCCCATGCCCATAGTATGGGCACGCATGGGCCTTCGACTTTCCTCAGATATCGCAATATCAGAGTCGCAATAGCTGCCGCCGGAGCAGCTGACTTTGTTAGCATCCGTTTAGGCGGCTCAGGTCGCCGATTGGTAATCTTTCTCACGATTGTCTTGGCTTATCGGTTTGCAGCGCCAGCCAGCCAGCCAGCCATGCCATCCTGAGGTGGAATGGTTTCTTCAGTTCGGTGCTGTGCAGCTAGCGGCGAAGACTCTGAAGGGTCATAACAAGCTGCGAGCGTCGAAACGTCGGCACACCAGATTCTTTCCTTCACACGTCATGGTCTTGGCACTTGAGCACGTGACTTTCGCCTCTCGATGAAAGCGAGACGTCTGCCCAGAGGGCAGCAGCTGGCAGCAGCAGCGATGCCAGAACCGACTCATCGCTGCGTCCAGCTATAGCAAGCGTGACGAGTGTTCGCCGAATATGCTCCGGGATCCTGCAGATGTCCAGGGATCCTGTGGTGGACGTAGCCCCTCGAGCTTTTCGAAGTCAAGCGAGATGTTGCGTCCACCGGAGGGGGGGCAGGAGTACGTGGGTGAGTGAGTGGAGAGAGCAAAGTAAAACTGAGGAAGTCAGCGCTGAAGAGCCAGCCAGCCAGGCAGCAGGTGCTCTGCGAAGTGCAGAGCACTCGCTAGATTTTCCACCTTGGCTAGGCTGTCAGAGCCCAACTGCGAGGGCGTACGGCATGCAGGGGTGGCTGGTTCAGTAAATGGGACCGAAAGCATCTGGAATAAGGCCCTTGAAGGAAGAGGTCACCGGAACTACCCAGACACTTGATAAACGCCCGGGGGAGCATTAATTGTGGGCATTGGACTTCGAACGGCTAGCTCGGTAAGAGCCCGCCAGAGCACATTCTATTGGTTTTTTATTAGGCTCTAAGCTACCGGCATTTAGATTTGGTACAGATAGGTTTGAGGTGAGGCTTGAGCGATGGGGAGAGAGGAAGAAAAAGAGAGAGACAGAGAGAGAGAGACAGAGAGAGAGAGAGAGAGAGAGAGAGAGAGAGAGAGAGAGAGAGAGAGAGAGAGAGAGAGAGAGAGAGAGAGAGAGAGAGAGAGAGAGAGAGAGAGAAAGACAAAGAGAGGGAGAGAGAGAGAGAGACAGACAGACAGACAGACAGACAGAGAAACAGAGAGAGGGAGAGAGAAAGAGTGAGAGAGAGAGCATGCGATCAGCTGGTTTCGATCTAGAAGTATGCAATTCTTGGTCTTAATTTCTACGCTGGTGGGAGCAAGCAAATGATTAACCTGACTCTGGACATGGCTGCGGTTGCAGTAGCAGTTTCAGCACTGCGTGGCATTTTTTTATGAAGCTCGCCACCGATCTCACCTGCCTCGTTGCACCTTTTTCTTTAGCTAGGCTCGCCACCAATCTTACACACCTGGTCGCACCTTTAGCTTTAACTAAGCTCGCCAATGATCTCACGTCCTTTTGGCCCCTTTTATTTTTGCCGAAGCTCGCTACCTCGTGATCTCACCGGCGGATATTTTTCGTCGCCGAATTGTGCATAGGCCTCATGGGAAGACAGTGCAGATGTCCGTTATTAATCAACCCTGCCACTCGCCTAGTGTGTGCTTTGGGAAGTACCTTCGCTTTCTAGTGCTATTCAAATTAATGTGGAGTGCTATGAATTGGTGGTTGCATATCCCCGGAAATCACGTCCCACCTTCACGTCAGCACTTTGTTACAGCCTCTCTTTGTCTGATGCATTGTACTTGGTCCCACTAATTTGCACCTGTGCGCCCGCGAGCATACTCTCGAACATATACAAGTGTTCTTGTGCATAGGCACCTGAGCGGGCATGCGTGCACGTACGCTTTCGATAGCTACTGAACTACTGATCGATCAGTTATTACCGGAAAACCCATCGTCAGGTCGCAGCTGTCTGCCAGATTGAAAGGAGGTCCGGACTTGCAAGGCCGGAGAAGAAAGACTCTCCGACCTGCATGGCACATGGGAGAATTTTTCGCACCGACATCGCAGACAAGGTGAGCAGTTTACGGCGCTGGAAGTGGATTCGTGTGCGCTCGAAGCCCTCGCGCCCGTCTCAAAATCGGTCGCCCGAGGCAGGTTAGATTCGATTGGCGACAGATTTGGAGGCACACTTTCATCCCGGTAGCACCTCTGGATCGTTGATGCTTGCACCGGGTAATAGAGGCGGCAGCTTTGGCCTGCCGTCTACAGCTTTTCTTAGATTTGTTGAAATCAGTGCCACCCTTCGAGAGAGAGCCCGCGTTCTCTCCGTGACCCCGGTCACCCACTAGCCAGCATCTACCTGCTTGGGACACAGCTACTGTCCAGGCTGTTCCAGGGCTCCGTGTAGGATAGGGGAGGGGGCGGATACGGAGGGGGTGTCGAGGGGGCGGATACGCCTGTCGATGCGCATGCGCCGACCGCTCTTTCGTCAGAACGGCAGTAAAAGTAGAGAGTAACGTCCGGCTCATTTACGTATCCGGCTCTTAGCGGACCCCCGGCTGACGGCATGCACAGTTAAGTGAAAGTAAAAATACAGGCTGGCTGTTTTAATTGCCTCATCAATATAGCGGCAGAAGAGCCTTTGCGGCTATCGCCCGCTTGCGGCAGGGTATCGGGTATTGTCTGCTGAGGCACTCGAACCCACGACGACCCCTGCGACCACGACGACTCCTGGGTGGCCAAGTGCGAGAAACTTCCTCTTAGGCTAAGAGCTTGGCTTAATGACCAGAAGATACCCGGAACCGATACGGAGAAGCAGCTTCGTACCAACCGGAAGACGTCGAAAATAAGGCTTAGCCAAGCATAATGGCGCAGAATTTGCCACTATTAAATAATACTTTTCGGCAGCATGAGTAAATTGTCATTTCAAATTTATGCGTCTGAAAGAGAGAGAGAGAGAGAGAGAGAGAGAGAGAGAGAGAGGGAGAGAGAGATAGAACTCAACAACTACAACTGAATTAAGCATTTCAGATATTTTCTACAACTTTTTTAACTAGTGCTACAAATTTTATACAACTGAATTCAGAATAAGAGAAAGCTACAACTGAATTCAGCATTCCGCTCGTGTCTTTGGCATGGCAAGTGTCATGCTTTTTCTGCCACTTGATCGTCCACTGGGTGACTGGACAAGAGTTCTATTTAGTGCAAGCTAGTGAAATTTTTAACAATATCAGTAAAATTAAAAGAGTAACGATAATTTTATTTAACAGCCTTGCTTATGTAGGGGCCGGAGAACTAACGGCTTTCAGCAACGCTTTCGATGGGCGATGAAGGACTCTCCCTGTTCAAGGACTCGAACCCGCGACCCGCGACCCTGAAGTGCAAGCGCTTAACCGCTGGGCTAACCGTTCAAGAAGCTTCTGTCACCTCTGCCATATTTAAGCATCTAAGAGCTCAGTGAGACATAAGCGCTATTGCTGTTAAGCATTATTTGGCAAAAAATGGGTGAATTAATTAATTACAGTGATGCTCTTTAGTCTCAAAGAAAATGCACACCTGCTAGCGCTCAGGTAACATCGCTGTAGAATGCACTGAGTAGAATGGCAAAGTGCAGCTGCATTGTATATTGCTTGTACAGCTCGTATGTATGTAATGGCTATTGTACGGCTGCATTGTAACACCCCCTGTTTGGCGGGCTTGCTATTAAGGGCCGCGATGGCCCAGGATGTGCAGGTGCTTGCTCCTAATGACCGATGTGGGTTCGAGTTCTGCAGTGGGCGATCCTTCACTACAAGCAATAGTGATAGCCGTTAAGGCTCTTATATCGCTATACAAAAAAGGCTGTTAAATCAGCTAGTATTGACAAGTCCCTCTTTTTTGGACTTGAAGACCACTAATTCTCTTTATTTCTGGACAATTGGAATTCAGCTAAGCCAGTCAGAACATGTTTCTCTAGTTTGTAGGGGACCGCCACACTCAAGTCTGCTTGCACGTACTGTAAATCGGCCTGTATCTTTTATCAGCCTTGAACTTTGGCCGTTTTGCAAAAAGTGGCCAACCCCACTTTCCTCCAAGGGATTTGGGGTTGCGACGCAGTCACTCTCTGTCCTAATGAATGCCATCAAGGTGAGTTGCAACTTATAAAGGAAGATCAGAGAAAAGATGCACTTTGTCTTTTCTCGCAAGGCTGCAGTCACTCAACTATATAACATTGCTAAAACTCAGGCTTGCTTAGACATGGATACCACGTCTAAATTGGTCCATGCATTTGTAACATCCCGTCTTGACTTCTGTAACTCACTGCTTGCTGGTCTACGGGCCTGTGCAATCAGGCGCTTACAGCTGGAGCAAAACTCTGCAGCTAGGCTTGCCTGTCGTGAGCGTCGCAGTTGCCACGTCACACCACTTCTCGCTGACGTGCACTGGCTCCCAGTCAAGCAATGCATCGACTTCAAGGTTTCGTCACTAACTTTTAGGTCCCTCCATTCTTTGGCTTCTGCCTAGTTATCATATCTACTTCCCCACCAGGCTAAGCATTGTACCACCTGCTCTTCGGAATCGAATTGTTTACCCATACAGCGTGCAAACCTCAAATCCTTTGGAGACTGCGCCTTTCGTTCGTATGCTCCCAAAGCCTGGAACTCACGACTTGCGTCACGACATCTCCTGACTTGACCCTTAGAAAGATGCTAAAAACTCGTCTATTTGTGACAGCATGTAGTGAGTACCTATGATTCGTCCTTCGTGTGCTTATGCGTGCTGACACTGTTGCTTGATGCCGCTAACCACACTTGCACGCTGACCGACTTGCATCCGACAAATGTCCATTGGCTCCTGGGCTACACCAACGGAGCGTTGCAGAAAGCTGCTAAACTTGACGAATGTATCGTCTCCCGCTTGCCTTTCGTCATCCTTCGTTCAGCAACACGTTGCTGCAGAAAATCAAGAAATGATTCACTGAAGTAACAGTAAAATGGCAGCCTGATCCCGCTCAAGCACGCGTTTGATTCCAAGTTTTTCGGTAAATTCCTTGCAGTTGATGTTTTCGCTTCGATTCCTACAAAGTTTTCGCTCCTTCCTCCTTGACTTGATCTTGTCTGTCTTCTTGACCTTCCTTCCTTGACTTCCTGTCCCTCCGCGACTTGACCTTACTAATAATAATAATAATTCACTTGATAAAGCGCCCTCAGAGAACTTAATCTCTCTCTAGGCGCTTTACATTTGCTGTAAAGTGATATGCAATTGAATGGTAAGTAAAATCATGCTTGAAAAACAAACGAAATGAATAATATGGTTAGGGGTGACATGCACAGGGTCAGCATGCAAATGTGGTTAGTGGCAGCATGCACAGAGTCAGCAGGCATAAGCACATCAAGGACGAATCACAGGGACCCACTAAATGCCGTCCTAAATAGGTGTCTTTTAAAGTTCCTTTTAAATGTGGTCAGGTCAGGGAATGTTCTGACGCAGGTCGGGAGGAAGTTCCAGGCTTTGGGAGCATATGAACTAAATGCTCGGTCTCCAAAGGATTTAAGGTTTGTACGAGGTATTTCCAGACTGTTGGATTCCGAAAAGCGGGTGGTAGGATGCTTGTCCTGATGGGGTAGTATATCTGACCAATAGGCTGGAGCCATAGAATGAAGGGACCTAAACGTGAGCGACAAAACCTTGAAGTCAATCCGTTGCTTGACTGGTAGCCAGTGCAGATCGGCGAGAAGTGGAGTAATGTGGCAACTGCGATGCTCACGGCAGACAAGTCTAGCTGCGGAGTTTTGCACCAGCTGCAATCGCCTGATCGCACATGCTGGTCCTTATCTGTCTTTAGCTCCTTGATGGACACCCCTGATACGAAGAAACGAGGGCCTCAATGACCTTCCAGCCCCACATCCTAGCATGCAGCAGATTTCGCACGCCATAGATGGATGGTCTTCTACTCTCTATAGAACCGCCTAGAGGAGGAAGTACAAGGTGCTAACGTTCGCGGAGTCCTCGCCAAAAGCTTTTACTGATCGCGAGCTACCGCATCGATCTGCCAAAAGGTGGACTTTAGCACCGTCGAGGAGTGGTGAGGTGGGTCGATGGCTTCACTTCCGTTACCAACCGCCTGCACTGCTCCTGAGCTGAAGCCCTTTGCCACAAACACAGTGCACGAAATCGTCCTTTAGATGCATGATAAAATCGGTGGAAGTGGTGCCTCAATGCACGGTCGCAAATGCCATGGATACAGTGGCATAGCGAGACCTTTTGGCACCCGGGGACAAAGCTACAAATGACGTCCCCTCTCCTTGTCGAAAATTGCTGCAAACTAGGTCCGCCACAGAAGAAATGCAAAAACCACACGCTAGCAGGCGTTTCGAGTGGAGACTCTTTGATTCACGGTAGTAAAGGTACAAGGTAGCTATCCCAGCTCTTTAACTTAGGTAAATTTTCTTGGCCTTGAACGTGGCAAACTGGTCTATTACAGATTGAAAGTCAATTTTCTCCAGTGTTTCTGTCTCTATGCTGAACGAGGCCAAATATTTCAATCGGGGTTCAAAAGGCAGCACTCGACTGAAACTGCTCTCCTCCGTGTTAACAATGACATTCAATGCGGCAACGATGACGGAAATGACAGTGCCTTAGCTCTGCTAGATCTATCAGCTGCCTTCGAAACCATTGATCACGATGTCCTACTTGAACGATTGAGAACGACGATGGGTCTGGTAGACGAGGCACTGGCGTATTTTAAATCGTACTTGTCTGATCGTGTTCAATCCATGTCGTGTGGGGGTCAGGTCTCACCCACGAGACGGGTCACCTGTGGAGTCCCTCAAGGGTCCGTCCTCTGCTCCTTGCTATTTTCCATTTATACTCAACCTTTGGGAAAACTGATCAAGCCCAACGGAATATAATATCACTTTTATGCTGACGATAGCTAGCTGTATTTGTCGTTCAAGCCGTCTGAATCTTCTGCAGCAACTGATAAACTGAGTGCTTGCTGTGCCGACATTCGATCCTGGATGTAGGAAAATTTCTTGAAATTAAACGACGATCAAACCTTTAATAGAGGATGCTGTTGTGCGACCATCACCACGTGCTCGAAATTTAGGTGTCGTTTTCGACAGCTGCCTAAATTTTAGAAGCTTCATTCAGGAGACTTCCTCTACAGCTAGAATAATTAAGAACGGTATAGACTTCTCCGACGAGAAATTACAACTACGTTTTCCCGGCTCCCAGATCTTGATGTCAAATTTGGTTTCTTGATGGAAGTTGGGCGACTTTTGAAAACACTCGACCAGACCAAGCTCCGCCAGCTATTTCGTCATTCGTTAGGGAGAAGACGACGCGTTTTCTAATCTGAGAGTTTTCTATGCAAGTTCTTCTCTCTATAGCTCATGTATCAGTTGCCAATTGTGAACGTTGTTCTTGCAAGCTGAAGATAATCATGTTTTATCTGACAGCATCACTGGGACAAGATGGACTCTCTTATTTATGTATCACCGTCTGCATCTCCACAAAGCCACAAAGACCATGTTGGCTTTACGCAGGAGAGTTTTGTATAGCGCACTCACAGACCAAGCGGCTTTCAGTACGCATTCGGTAGCCATCAGACTTCGTCTCACGTAACAAAGAGAAAATGGAAAGCATAGCAGAGTCAGGAGAGCAATTGAGATAGTGAGTAGCATGGAAGTAGCAACTCAGGACCGCTGAAAAGGATGAGCCATAGTCGGCAGCAGGAGAGTAGATATAGCTGCGTAAGAATTGTGGAAGTGAGTTCCACAGTTTAGGACCTGTAGAGCTAAAGCTTCTGTCGCCAACGGCCTTTAAGCAGAGGAATGGAACAGCTAATTTATTGTCCACACAGGACCTGAGGGGGCGAACAGGCTGAAACTGGTGAAGCAGTTCAGCTAGGTACGAAGGAGCCAAGCCGTGGCGGGCCTTGTGGGTCAGTGTAAGAACTTTGTTCTGTATCCGTTGCTCAACCGGTATCCATCCTAGTTCTTTTAGCAAAGGAGACACGTGCTCAAACCTCAGGGACTTGAAGACTAGCCTTGCAGCCATATTCATAGTCAGCTGCAGTGGCCTAGTTGCTTTCTTTGGTAGCCCAGCCAAAAGGGAATCGCAACTATCAAGCCGAGACAGAACTAAGAAGCTAGTTAAACATTTTTTACAAGCCACTGTGGAAGACAGCCCCTAATCTTTGACGGGGATCGAACGTGATGGTTAGCTTAGAAGCAGTCTTCCGAATGAAGCTTTTAAAATTGAGGCAGCTGTCGAAAACGACACCTAAACTTTGAGGACGTGGTGATGGTCGCACAACAGCATCACCTATTAGAAGAGCAAGGCCTTTTAATCCGGCCACACGCTTAGGGTGTCCAATGAGCAGCAGTTCGGTTTTGTCGTCATTTAGTTTCAAGAAGTTTCCCGACATCCAGGATCGAATGTCGGCAAGGCAAGCATTCAGTTTCTCAGTTGCCGCAGCAGATTTCGACGGTTTGAAAAACAAATACAGCTAAGTATCGTCAGCATAAAAGTGATATTTTATTCCATGGGCCTTAGTCACTTTTCCCAGAGGTTGAGTATAAATGGAGAACAGCAAGGAACCGAGGGACTCCACTGGTGACCCGTCTCGTGGGTGAGACCTGACTCCTATACGACACGGATTGAACACGATCAGACAAGTACGATTTAAACCACACCAGTGCTTCGTCTGCCAGACCGATCGTTGTTCTCAACCGTTCAAGTAGAACATTGTGATCAATGGTGTCGAAGGCAGCTGACAGATCTAGCAGAGCTAGGGCAGTGACATTACCGTCATCGTTGCCACGTAGAATATCCTTGTTAACACGGAGGAGAGCAGTTTCAGTCGAGTGCTGCCTCTTAAACCCCGATTTAAATGTTTCTGACATTTCATGCTTTTCAATATGTGCAACCAGCTGCTTAGCGACATTTTTTCAAGAATCTTAGACAAAAAGAAAGATGGAAAAATGGGTGATAGCTTGCAAGGATCTCTGTCTCAAATCCAGGCTTTTTAAATATGGGTCTAACGATTGCCGATTCAAAGGACTTGGGGACGACCCATTTTCCCAAAGAAGCATTACAAATCTCGGTTATGGCAGGGATAAGTGGGTCTGCCAGTGATGACCACAGAGATGACGGTATAGGGTCTTCAGGAGACGAGCTCTTTTTGCTAGACATTATTAAGGTAGCCATATCGCAGGCAGAAACCTCGGAAAACCTTTTAAGGAAGGTCACAGGTTGTGACACCACAATTACTTTAGTCGGAGGGGGCTTTTTGGAGGCACGAATATGCACAATTTTTTCAGTAAAGAAGGCTGATAACTTTTCGGCTGAGCCCTTAATATCTGGGGAGTCAGACCTCTCAGCATTGGCCAGTAAATGGTTTACTGTCTTACAAATCTGTTTAGGGTCAGACTGGCAGGAATTCAGCTTTCGAGTGAAAAAGTGATGGCACACTAGGTAAGGCGGTTGCTTTCACGGTCTCGGTCCCGAGGTCGTGGGTTCGATTCCTGCGGTGGGGCGATCCTTTATCGCCACTGCAAGCGGTGGTGATAGCCGTAAAGGCTCTTCGGTCGCTATACAAAAGAGGCTGTTTAATCAGCTAGGATTTATTTATTTAAAAAAGAAGCCCTGGTTTTTTAAGCTACCGGGTGTAAACTCGAAGGAAGTTTTGATCCTCGTAGTACTAATTCAGTTCAAAGTTGCTTTGGAGTGACGTGTAAAACAGAGGTTTTAGCAGACTTCAGGTAGCCAATATCATTTAGGGTGAGCACTTGGGAAATTGCAGTTGATTCCATATATTCTTTTCTTGTGATAGTGCTTGCACCCCTATGGTCCAAATGGTGACTGCCTTCGTCTTCATAGAGCAAGGCTTATTTTTTTATGGAGCTTTCACCGAGCAGAGTGTTTTTTTCTCCAGTGTTGTCATGCTTTCTGCCATTTCCCTCATTTCTGCCTCTTCTTGCCATTATCTCCATCCAGCAGCTTGCATCCTGCGAAAAGTTTGCTCTCGTTCTCCTCAAACTCACTCTTCGTCATTCCCTCCTGTGATCGTCATTCCCTCATCTGATTGTCAAAAGGATATCACTTCTATGCTGACAATACTCAGTTGTATTTGTCATTCAAACCGTCGGAATCTGCTGGGGCAACTGAGAAACTGAATGCTTGCCTTGCCAATATTCGATCCTGAAGGTCGGAAAACTTCCTGAAATTAAATGATGATGCAACTGAACTGCTGCTCATAGGACACCCTAATCGTGTGGCTGGATTAAAAGGCCTTGCTCTTCTAATAAGTGATGCTGTTGTGCGACCATCCGCGCGTGCTCGAAATTTAGGTGTTGTTTTCGACAGCTGCCTCAATTTTAAAAGCTTCATTCAGAAGACTGCTTCTACAGCTAACCATCACATTCGATCCCCGTCAAAGATTAGGGGCTGTCTTCCACAGTTGCTTGTAAAAAATGGAACTAGCTCCTTAGTTCTGTCTCGGCTTGATTATTGCAATTTCTTTTTGGCTGGGCTGCCAAGGAAAGCTATTAGGCCACTGCAGCAGACTATGAATATGGCTGCAAGGCTAGTCTTTAAGTCCCAGCGGTTTGAGCACGTGTCTTCTTTGCTGAAAGAGCTGGGATGGTTGCCGGTTGAGCAAAGGATACAGAGCAAAGTTCTTACGCTGACCCACAAGGCCCGCCACGGCTTGGCTCCTTCGTACCTAGCTGAACTGCTGCACCAGTTTCAGCCTGTTCGCGCCCTCAGGTCCTGTGTGGACAATAAATTAGCTGTTCCATTCCTCCGCTTAAAGACCGTTGGCGACAGAAGCTTTAGCTATACAGGTCCTAGACTGTGGAACTCGCTTCATCAATTCTTACCCAACGACAACTACTCTCCTGCTGCCGACTATGGCTCATCCTTTTCAGCGATCCTGAGCTGCTACTTCCATGCTGCTCACTATCTCAAGTGCTCTTATGGCTCTGCTATGCTTTCCACTTTGTCTTTGTTGTGTGAGGCGAAGTCTGATGGCTACCGAATGCGTACTGAAAGCCGCTTGGTCTGTGAGTGCGCTAGATAAAACTCTCCTGCGTAGCACCCACATGGTCTAGATGACTTTGTGGAGTTACTGACGGAGATCCATCAAAGTTTTCTTTTGCTTTTCCTTCTTCAAGAAAACTTCTAGAACCTTGCTGGACCTGCTCGCTTTATATATATATATATATATATATATATATATATATTATCTTTTTTATTTTATTTTTGTTATTTTTTATATATATATTATATATATATATATATATATATATAACTTCAAGTATTTCAGTCTCTGGACTTGTTTGCTTTTGTCTTCTCTTCAACTTTTCGTTTTCTGTTCTGGGCGCCACTTGGCTTTTTTCCTTCCATATCTTCTGAAAATGATTTGGGTGACCAAAAACGTGCAAAAGCACTTAGTAACCGTAGTGACAATGCAGTTCGCGGAGGCTGGCTAGGAGTAACACTGACTGACCTCCATGCCGTTGACACCGTCTCCGGAGGAAGAGGTTGAGCCTTAGCGGATCTTGACAAAAAAGGCAAAGGGGGAGATTGGAAGTGCCGGCGGCGTCTAAGTGCTGGTGCCAGGAGAATCAATGCACAGCTGCCTCAAAGTAGAATAAAATAAAAAATAAACACTCGTTAATAACTTTCGCAAACTTACTTTTTTGGCGACGAACAGTCCGAGTGAGCGGCAGGCAATATCCTGACAACAATGCTGCATGGATCTGATGAGCTCTGTCGAGTCTGCCGGGCTGGTACAACCAGCTAAGCCTAGCTCGGTCTAAGTCTGAAAACATGCTCAACTAGCTCAGCCAACAATAGTAAAGTCCATTGAAATAAGGACTTGCTTGAAATCAAGATTATTATTCTCAAATACATTTTTTTTAATATGCACAATCTATTTTGCTTTTGGCACCTCATGACCTTGGCGCCCGGGGTTATCTGTCCCCCCCCCCCGCCCCCTTGCTACACCACTGCATGGACATTCGTAGGTATGCCGACTGTACCAGAGGCGGTGACAGGATTTTCATCGGGTAATCACTCGCTAGTAATGAATGAAAAAAATGATAGCCACGACATGGCGTTTACTTGACACGAACTCGGCGGTTGCTCGTTTGGTGGAAGTAGGGCATAATTTTATCATTGGTGACAGTGGGAGCGTTGGAATTGGCGTCGGCCCATTGGTTGTTGGCCCAGGTCGGAACCTCCGTCATTGGGGTGGGGCAACTTCCTCCTGCCCGTGGTTCCGTCACTGGGTAGCAGAGCACGACTGCAATCGAGAACGCCCGTGACATGAGAAAAAACGTCACAACGAGGGCCCTTAAAATAGAGCGGTATATTTCAGAGCTACAGAGAAGCAAATATGCGCAGCAGCAACCGCGGTGCACATTTCGCCAATTCACAGCTTTCGCTATAATTGACAGACCATCATTACAGATAAGCAGTTCATGCGGTCTCAGCCTTACGCAATAACACGTATAATTCCTCATTCTTGCAACTCAGGAAACGCTGATAATCTCAAGCATGGTCGCATTCTTCCCGATCACTTCGCATGCATTTCTACAGCTTTTTGTTACACCAACCTGCGGAACCACTTCCCAGAGCACCGGTTGCCTTTTTCCACAGTTATTTGTATGTACTGCATAGGTTAACCATCACCGGAATATTTGGATACGTATCGCCAAAACCCGGGCACAGTCGCGCCGAAAAGACACCGTCCACTGGAGCACAGTGCGTAATCGCAAATGATGGTAACCATAATAAATACACTCCTATCCCGCCCTACGAGAGCTAAATGTATTTCCAGGAACTTCGGGGTACTACAGGAAGAGTGTCAACTTACGATGGAAAGCGGGCACGATTTAAACACGCACGATTTAAACACGCACGATTTAAACACGCACGATTTAAACACGCGTGGCCAGATTTAGGTCAAACGCACACAGAGCAAATGCTAGGTGATGAACAACACATCTTTTAGTTTCTCATTACAATCTGGCCAGTTGACGATGAGATGTCAGTCGGTAGTGAGCTCCGGACTTCGGGTTTATATATTAATAATACTTATGATAATAGTAATGAGACATTTCTAATAATAGTGCAGCCAGGGCTTCAAAGGATATCGAAATGGTGGCTGAGCTAGTGAACTACGGTTACTCTAATGACAGAACCAGTAGGTCACCGCTCAGTGATGGGTTCGCATAAATTTTTCGACGAATCTTTCTGTGGGGGCAGCAGATGATCTCGAGATGAGCTGCGAATAGAAGAAACATCCAGTCGAACCAGCCAACAACTCCACAACGGTCTCCCAGCGAACGATTCAGTTGTAGTTGTTGAGTTCTATTCTCTCTCTCTCTCTCTCTCTCTCTCTCTCTCTCTCTCTCTCTCTCTCTCTCTCTCTCTCTCTTTCTCTTCTCTCCGGGAGCTCCGGAGCTGCTTCCACGACGGCTACTACATCCGTAGGTACGCTCGCTCGCTCGCGGTGCTTTCATATGATGCAATACAACTGTCCGTCATCTTCACCCCCACTCGCTTGCGGGGGGGGGGGGCATCGTCCATCGTCCATCGTGCGCACGAGCCCATACAAATCTAGGCTCTGAATTCTTATGCAGACGACTTGCAGCTGCGGCACTTTTGCTTCGATCCCTCTTCCAGAATCGAATACTCTCTCAGCTCCCTCGCGACGTACATTTGGATGGCAACAAACTTTCTCAAATTGAACTATGATAAAAACCAACCAAGCATCTGCGGAAAAAACTAGTGTTACTCGGAATTGAGAAGGGCTAGCTCTCAAACCGGGCATGGCTAGCATATCTGCTGCAGCATTTGCATTCGATCTGGATTTCCGGTTCCAAAATGACTTTTCGCTAGATGACCACATTAGGTCCACATTCAAGTTTGCCTACTTTCACCCATGTAACCTTGCAATCCATTTTCGCTCGCTTACGTAAGGGTACTGAAGCCCAGCCGGACCCGAGCCGATCATATCTAGCCTTCTGTAACTCGCCACCGGCATGCCGCTCCGACTGTTCAACAAGGAGCTTGAGCAGTTGTCGCAAAATTTGGCAGCTATGATAGTCTGTCTTGAACATTGCAGCTGCAGCATTACACAGCTGCTAACCACTCTACACTGGCTACCCGTCGAGCAGTACATCAACTTCAACGTTCTGTGTCACACGCCGCTCAGATCCGTCCGCCGCGCTCTCCGTACCCGCGGCTCCGATCGGATTCGAGCGGACGAGATGGAAAGCTGAGCTCGCTCGGAAGCGAAGTCGCTCTGATCAAAAGGGCGCGAGTCCGTGAGTCCGAGCAGTCGGGCACGAAACGCAAGCAGCGTCGGCCCGCCGCTGGGCAGCGAGCCAGCCGACGCCGGCTTAATCCAGAGACCGTGACCCACGTGCCCGACGTGTGCATAGAGCTCGCTTCCCGCCCGCCGTGCGGAATTGTGGGCGAACCCTTCCGTCGGCCCACTTCGGCCAGCGGAGGAGCCTCCTCCGCCAGGCGGCGCCCTGATTGAGTCAATTCCGACCACTCTGCGGAACACTAGAGAGACGAGCAGTAATGTAATGTAATATATCTCCGTTCGCATCTCCACAAAGCCACAAAGACCATGTGGGTTTCGCGTAGGAGAGTTTTGTATAGCGAACTCACAGACAGCCTAAGCGGCTTTCGGTGCGCATTCGGTAGCCACCGAACTATCTCGCGAAACAAAAAGAAAGTGGGAAGCATAGCAGAGTCTGGAAAGCAGCTGAGGCAGTGAGTTACATGGAAGCAGTAGCTCAGGACCGCTGGAAAGGATGAGCCATAGTCGGCAGCAGGGGAGTAGTTGTGGTTGCGTAAGAATCGTGGAAGCAGTGTACGACCAGCAGAGCTAAAGCTTTTGTTGCCAACGGTCTTTAAGCAGAGGAATGGGACAGCTAATTTATTGTCCATACAGGACCTGAGGGCACGAGGAGGCTGAAACTGGTGCAGCAGCTCAGCTCAATATGGAGGAGCCAAGCCGTGGTGGGCCTTGTGGGTCAGCGTAAGAATTTAGCTCCGTTTCCGCTGATCAACCGGCAGCCATCATAGCTCTCTTTGCAAAGGGGACACGAGGTCAAACCTCTGGGACTTGAGAACTAGCCTTGCAAGCATATTCATAGCCATTTGCAATGGCCTAGTTGCTTTTTTGGGTAGACCAGCCAAAAGGGAATTATAATAATCAAGCCGAGACAGAAAGAGTTAAAGTTTTTGCAAGCCACCGTGGCAGACAGCTCCTTATCCCAGATAGGGATCGGACGTGACGGCTAGCTGTAGGAGAAGTCTCCTGGATGAAGCTTTTAAAATTGAGGCAGCTGTCGAAAACGACACCTAAATTTCGAGCACGTGATGATGGTCGCACAACAGCATCCTCTATTAAAGGTTTGATCGTCGTTTAATTTCAAGAAATTTTCCTACATCCAGGATCGAATGTCGGCACAGCAAGCACTCAGTTTATCAGTTGCTGCAGAAGATTCAGACGGCTTGAACGACAAATACAGCTAGCTATCGTCGTTGCTGCAGAAGATTCAGACGGCTTGAACGACAAATACAGCTAGCTATCGTCAGCATAAAAGTGATATTATATTCCGTGGGGCTTGATCAGTTTTCCCAAAGGTTGTGTATAAATGGAGAATAGCAAGGGACCGAGGACGGACCCTTGAGGGACTCCACAGGTGACCCGTCTCGTGGGTGAGACCTGACCCCCACACGACACGGATTGAACACGATCAGACAAGTACGATTTAAAATACGCCAGTGCCTCGTCTACCAGACCCATCGTCGTTCTCAATCGTTCAAGTAGGACATCGTGATCAATGGTTTCGAAGGCAGCTGATAGATCTAGCAGAGCTAAGGCACTGTCATTTCCGTCATCGTTGCCGCATTGAATGTCATTGTTAACACGGAGGAGAGCAGTTTCAGTCGAGTGCTGCCTTTTGAACCCCGATTGAAATATTTGGCCTCGTTCAGCATAGAGACAGAAACACTGGAGAAAATTGACTTTCAATCTGTAATAGACCAGTTTGCCACGTTCAAGGCCAAGAAAATTTACCTAAGTTAAAGAGCTGGGATAGCTACCTTGTACCTTTACTACCGTGAATCAAAGAGTCTCCACTCGAAACGCCTGCTAGCGTGTGGTTTTTGCATTTCTTCTGTGGCGGACCTAGTTTGCAGCAATTTTCGACAAGGAGAGAGGACGTCATTTGTAGCTTTGTCCCCGGGCGCCGAAAGGTCTCGCTATGCCACTGTATCCATGGCATTTGCGACCGTGCATTGAGGCACCACTTCCACCGATTTTATCATGCATCTAAAGGACGATTTCGTGCACTGTGTTTGTGGCAAAGGGCTTCAGCTCAGGAGCAGTGCAGGCGGTTGGTAACGGAAGTGAAGCCATCGACCCACCTCACCACTCCTCGACGGTGCTAAAGTCCACCTTTTGGCAGATCGATGCGGTAGCTCGCGATCAGTAAAAGCTTTTGGCGAGGACTCCGCGAACGTTAGCACCTTGTACTTCCTCCTCTAGGCGGTTCTATAGAGAGTAGAAGACCATCCATCTATGGCGTGCGAAATCTGCTGCATGCTAGGATGTGGGGCTGGAAGGTCATTGAGGCCCTCGTTTCTTCGTATCAGGGGTGTCCATCAAGGAGCTAAAGACAGATAAGGTCAAGTCGCGGAGGGACAATAAGTCAAGGAAGGATGGAAGGTCAAGGAAGACAGACAAGGTCAAGTCAAGGAGGGAGGAGCGCAAACTTTGTAGGAATCAAAGCGAAAACATCAACTGCAAGGAATTTACCGAAAAACTCGGAATCAAGGGCTTGCTTGAACGGGATCAGTTGCTGTTTTACTGTTACTTCAGTGAATCATTTATTGATTTTCTGCAGCACTGAGTTGCTGATCAAAGGACGACGAAAGGCAAGCGGGAGACGATACATTCGTCAAGTTTAGCAGCTTTCTGCAATGCTCCATCGGTGTAGCCCAGGAGCCAATGGACATTTGTCGGACGCAAACTAGGATTTTCGGAGCGTGCACTTCACGTATGTGCTTTCTCTTCTCAGAGAGAAACTCGGTGAGGACTCTCGTTCGTGAGTGGAAGTCTGTTGGCCGCGGCATCCGCCTTGTAATCCGCATACACTCTTTGAGTTCGCTAAGGAAGTTCTCCTGCCTACCATGTGTCGTGCTTCCTTTGCAGCAAATGTAAAGCGCCTAGAGAGAGATTGAGTTCTCTGCGGAAGCTTTATCAATTGCATTATTATTATTATTATTATTCTCACTTGGTCCTCGTGGAGTTACAGACAGGGATCAGACATCACTTCATTCGCGACGGAAGCCAAAGAAACAGCCTGGAAGCCATGGACAGAGCAGCAGCAGCAGCAGATAGCAGAGATGCCTACACCGCAATCGTGGCAGACGTGGCATGATAGGTTCACTCAAATTTCACTATGCCGGTCTACGAGTATTGCAAACAATAAGACCGGTAACCCGTGTACAGCAATCTTTTCGAGGTAAGGCAACCAGCCCTACAGGGATCTGATAAGGATATCCCGGCCTAGCCTTCCAAGTTTGACAAACTGTTGATGATCCTAGTGACAATCCCATAAATAATCGCAGACACTATAAACCGTGACATGCGAAGATTGAGGGTACAGTAGCTCTTCCGATAAGACAAGTTGGATTGCTGCAGTACTCTTTGAGATTCCTTCGGGCCCTGGCCCTCGACTGATTTGTCGCATAGGCTCACAACGTAGCCACAGCAGTACCTACACAGGTTTGCTGTATCCCAATCTTTCAAATTCGATTAATTTCTTTAGGCAGCCATTGCTCAGCTATCCCCAACATATCCGGTCGCCAAAATTCTAAATTATCATGCAGTTACTTCTAAGCTCAGAGATGACACCTGGGTCGTAGCATTTAGGCCCATGATGATGCTGCCAAGAGAATTTGTGACTGAGACCCGAATGCAAGATGAATGCAAGAGGCTCACTAGCCTCACTCCCCCCAACTGCCGGCGATTCGCGTATGGACGCGATTCGCGAATGGACGAGCTACGATTGCTCCTATGTGTAGCTCTCCAACTAGCCTCGGTCTGGCCGTCGTCACCTCCAGAAGGCAGGCAGGAGCTGGAGGCATTAGCACCAGGCAAACATTAGCACCAGGCAAACATTAACTCGTGTGAGCTGATGAGATAAAAATAGCATAATGTTGCCAAGAGGTATTGTGGCTGAGACGAATGAAAGAAAGAGCCTCATTCTCCAACGGCCTGATTCGTGTGTGGGAGAGCTTTGCTTGCTTCTACACATTGCTTGCTACAGGCAGTATATATGTATATATCTCCAACTTGCCATTAGTCAGGCCATTATGACCACCAGAAGGCAGGCGATGCAGGCATCGGCAGCAAGGTAAACACGACCGAGTCAGCTGACGAGATGGATCACATGCCCCTAATCCCTAAGCTGCCAAGCAACGAGCTGCCCGGGGCTCTACCTGGCTTCGTCCCTAGATGCATTTTCTCAGACACATCGCCATGCAACATCAGGATGGCACCAAATCTGCCAGGTGGGGCCCTAATGCACTGTCCCACCCCAAGCCCCCACGGAGTCACGAGTGCCTTTGCGTATAGCGTTGCCGAGCAGGCTCCATACACCATTCGTAACCTCTCCAGCTGCCACCCTCCCCACCCCACCCGATGTGTCAGCATTTGGAGCAGCCTGCAAAGCGTCGCACAAGCTGATAACCAAATCGAAGGCGCTGTCAAAACCTCGGCTCTGTAACACGCCTACAACAGGCTCCAGTGCAGCGGTCTTTCGTTGGACACTCACAAGTGAGCCACCACGCTCACCCAAAGCCGTCCCAAGTCACTGACGGCCGGCATTCGGCGAGTCGCAGACCCATTGCACAGACAGAGTGCCAAGCTGGCGACAGAGGCAGCCGCAAGTGCTTTATTGGCAACGACGTTCCGGCTGCTGGAACCGATCCAGTCACGGCCAGCATTTTTCTGCACCGGTCGGCAGGCAGTGCTGCCAAATTCAGCTAACAGCTAATGAGATGCATGGCCACGAGCCATGACTTGGGCTGCTGCTATGTGGCCACCGCAGCTGCTGCCAAGAGTGTGGAGAGAGAGAGAGAGAGAGAGAGAGAGAGAGCGAGAGCCATCGCAGGATGTATGTATCAAACACTTTCAGTATACCCTCTCCTCCTGCAAGGCCACATTTTGCTCAGATCAGAGAGAGAGAGAGAGAGAGAGAGAGAGAGAGAGAGAGAGAGAGAGAGAGAGAGAGAGAGAGAGAGAGAGAGAGAGAGAGAGAGAGTGTGTGTGTGTGTGTGTGTGTGTGTGTGTGTGTGTGTGTGTGTGTGTGTGTGTGACGGTGGCCGCTGCCACGACACTCGATGTTACGATGCTCGAACCGAGCTAAGCACCGAGCGAGGCGACACTCCGAACGAAGCAGTGCCGATCAGATGCGGAACGGCTCTCCTTTGCCGTCGATGTGCCGCAGGCGCAGGTAGACGTCGGAGCCGATGCCCTGCATGGTCTCCATGGTGAGCGAGCCGCCGAGATAGTGGGCGTACGCCCGGCACGCCGGGAGGCCGAAACCGTAGCTGCAGCGGTACATGCAAAGAACGACCAACTGCGACGGCATCGACCGAGTTCAACTCAGACGCAGAGCGGCAAACAGCTTCAGCTGCGAAGCAGCCGCCACCTTACTACTGGGCTTGCGCTGAAGCTGCTGCTACAGCTACGGCAGCAGCAGCACCGCTCGGGGCAGGGAGACAAAATGGCCGCGGCGACTGGTCACACTGGTCCGGCAACGGCAGCAGTGATGAATGCAGCATGGCGGCCGCAGAATAAAATCGTGCAATGCTCGGCAGCTGCAGAGCCGGTGCACGTGACCGGGTGCCGTGGGACGGGGTCCAAGGGCTGCTGCCTCAACGACTAACGCATCGGCTGCTGTCTAGTTCAAGGTTACCAGCACCTTTTCCTGCTCCTGATGGAACACAATTTTTTTTAACTAAAGGCAATATAGGGGAGGACACACAGAGGGAAGGAAAGAAAGTAGCCCGGGACAGCTGGGTGGGGACAAAGCAGGACAAGGCAGAGTAGGGGGAGACACGGTGCAGCTCATTCGTCAGGCCTCTGCAGCGACAGGTCTCTTGCCGCTGCACACTCCCAGACTAGCCGCAGCGGCCATTGCTGCATCCGGTTCAGGAAGAAATCGCTGAAAAAAATATGCAAAGAACTAAATTTTTAAATTTAATTGCCTTTTTTTGCAGCAACACTAGCCAAGTTGCCCTATCCCCTCGGGGGCGAGGAAGGAACTGTCGCGTCGGGCACTTTTACTTGCAAGGATAGCAAGTAGCAGGATCCGAATTAAGCCAAGGGAGCAGCCGATCGTGCCGGCAGTTCTCGTAATCACTCGCCAGCAGCACCAGTGCGCCACTTTGCCACACCGGCATCAGGAGGGGGTATGGGCAGGGAAACAATGGCTAATAATAATAGTAATACATTTGATAAAGTGCCCTCAGAGAACTCTTTCGAGGGGCTTTACAATTGGTACAAAGGAAGCGCGATCGAATGGTTCTCTTTGACGTTCGGGGTTCGACGGCAGACTGAGAGAGAGAGAGAGAGAGAGAGAGAGAGAGAGAGAGAGAGAGAGAGAGAGAGAGAGGCCTAAGGCATGTTTGGTCATCAGGGTCACATGTAGGTAAAGGCCACAAGCCGTCCGGTCCAAAGGTCACCTGGGCCACATATCATGAGGGTCACATGTCATCACAGATCACCAGGGCAACAGGCCGGCATAAATAGCTGACATGAAAGTGAGCTAATCTTTTGCTTGTCGACTCCGGCCGCCTAACCCACGAGGTAAACAGAGGTCAGCAGCCACGTCACTGCTCGGCCGAAAACGACGCCAGGAGCTGACAAGCAGCCAGCGTTGGCAGCTCACCCAAACATGGCGCCACTGGCGGGATTGCTGGAGCCCACGAAGGCTCCGAACAGACCGCGCTCGCCGCTCTCGTCCTGGTTGGCGGTCGTGTAGTGGTACTCCCAGATGGACTGCATCTGATCGTGCGGCACGCCTCCGCCGCGGTCCGAGATTCTAAAGGAAGCGAGCGAGCGCTTCGTTGACCGGCAAAAGGCCAGGAAGCTCGCTGCTGCCGCCGGTGCTGCGTGCCTCGCCGAACCCCGTGAGTCCGCAGCCGAGGGACAGCCGCTGCACGCCGTGGACGGGATGGTGTGCAGCGGCGTCGGCAGCAGCAGCCGACGAGCATCGGAATGGGCGTCAGAGCCGGCCGATCGATTGGCTAGCCGTCCGTGCAAGAAGGAAACGCAGGCGCTGCCACGTGCTCTCGCACGCCTCTGCCGAGAGCGCAGCGGCGCCTGGCGCTTGTGCGCTACACGCAGGCCAAGTCACGCGCACAGACCTGCTGCTGAGCTCAGCGGCGCAAGCAGAAAAATTCGCCGCTGGGCAAGGGCACGGCGAACCTTATGACAAAATCTATGTCGTTGTTGGCAATGGTGATGTTGATCGGTGGCAACTCGGCATCTGAGCTGTGAGATTCCACGGTCGCCCTGCGAATGAGAAAGACGGGAAGCCACTCACGTGGCGTGCCGTAAACAGCGACTCGTGGTTCACGGCGTGGCCGCCTGGACAGCTCGTGGGCGACGAAGCCGAGGCGAGGCACGTGGCCGGGGCTTAGACTATGCTAGCCCGTGTCGGCCACCTTCGGCAAGTAATCTTTTCACCTGCCATGCTGAGCAGGGCTTCCCTGAATCGGCAAAACTTGGTGTCTCGACTAATTGGAATCGCAAACGATCTGCACACGCACTAGCAGCCCGGTCGACTACTGCTGTAGGCACTCTTCAGCACAGTTTAGCGATCACCCCTGTCCGAAGTCTGTGCTGCCACGCCCACTCAAGGCTTTGCTCCAGCAGCAGAGCTTTCTTTTGTACACTTTCCATAAGCCCGTGTGCTCGTGCTAAGCTCAAGCGTTTTGGCATGGACTCGAGCGGGCGCAAAACGGACCTTCAGACATTCCCTTTTCAGGCGTCGAACTTCCATCTAGTAGAAACCAGATGGTGTCGAGACACAGGCCGGTTCTACATCATCCTTAGCACGGGCATTTTCCAAACGCTATTTCGGACAGCTTTCTCACTTATCCTCAGCTTCCGAGCGATCTCTTGGCTTCTAACCTTCACAAGATCGTAAGACCACAGCTGACTCTTCATAAAATTCGTCAGGTGGCCTCCCTTTGCCATAGCTCTAGTACTGCACGCCTGAGTCGATAGGGTCTGGTGGCTTCGGTCAAGGTCACTGGGTGTCCGGCCAAGATCACTGGATGTCTGCCCAATTTCCCCAGTGAGCTAGCCCGTCAAAAATAGGCTGCTCATTCTATTCGATGAATAACGACAGCAAATGTAACACAAATAGTCAGCCATATTTAGAGTACCAACACGCTACAGATTTACTCTAGTAGCAGATCTGCTCTAGCATAATTAATGCCAATAGGCTAGAAGAATAATACACCATGCCCAGCCACCGAGATCCAGAACCGCAACATGTAATCAGCAATGGGAGATGTCTGGTTGAAAAGGAGGCATGAACAAATATGCCTATGTCAGAGTTTCTCAGGATTCAGTACTCAGAAGTCCTCATCAACAATAAGTTATGGACCAAAGCACTGCTTCTTGAAGGCCAACGAACGATACCATATTTGATCTTACAGTAGTTCCAACAGCTACCGGCTATACAATAACAATATTAATAGGAGGCTAAGTGCAGAACAACTCATGGCATCTAGTGTATACATTGTGTTTATGTGCAATACCATACGAATCAATCAAAGAAATTATCTAATCGATTTCTGCAAGAATCATCACCAGTACGACCACGTCGATCCAATCCCTTCGCTAAATAGAAATAATAACAGTGCATTTGTATAAGGCCCTCAGAGAGTCTCAATCTCGTTCTAGGTAGTTGGCACTGCACTGCAATGGTTTCGGACCTATCTCAGTGGGATACTCCAGAGTTTTGATGTGGATGGACAAATATAATCCGAGGAACAACTTAAGTACTGAGTACCTCAGGACTTGGTGCTTGGCCTATTTCTTATTACAATTTATACTCACCCTCTTGCCGATGAGATCGCTAAGCACAACCTAGGCTTCACTGCTATGCAGATGACACACAGCTGTACCTATGCTTTGATCCCTTCCAGCTTTCCAGTACATCGAATTCTCTAAACTACCTGCTGCTTGTATATATAAAAGTATATGTATAAACGAATGTACGAATATAAGAATGTATTTATGAATAGTATAATTTGTATATATAATTGCTAGACTATATGACTGACTCTGCAGTTGCCACAGACCATCCGATATGGAAGCCGATGCCGATATAATTGCCGTGGCAACAAATCGAATCCGGAAGCCGATGCCGCCATCATCCACAGCAATGCTTCACCGAGGTGGGTTTTATTGGAGCAGGATTCAAAAAGAATTACACCTACTTCTTTCCATAGCTTGGTCAAGTGACTGCCAGGGATAGAGGGCAGAACCAAGAAGGAACGAACAGCAGCGACCGATTACCGCCTAAGCAGTGCTGCTGCTGCTTAGGCGGTCGTAATCTGGCAAGCAGCAGCGACAGCAGAAGCAGCAGATGCAGCAGCAGAAGCAGAAGCAGCAGGTGGTGGTGGTGGTAGCTAACAGCTGCAGGGAGCAGCAGCAGGGCCTCGGCCGGACAGCCGGGAGGAGGGGGGAGGAGGGAGGGAGGGGTAGCCACTAGGCAGGGAGCAGCAGCGATTCCCAAGCGACCGTCGATGGTCACGTGATCTCAGAAGAGCCGCGCAGAGTGATCTTGGGGCACCACATATCCAATACTGATAATAATGTTAATAATGATAATAATAATAATAATAACGATAATAATAATATCGAAACATTTGCACAGTGATTCCCTTGGAGCATCAAATCTCTGTCAAGGCACTTTACATATCCTGAACAGAAAGCATGCCAACTAATTAGTGATGACATGCATAACTTCAGAGCACATGAGCATACACAAGAATGTGCATGCATGCAGAGTAAAACATTTGAGAGGAACAAGTGGGTTTTTAGCTTTCTTCAAATGTCACCAGCTCAGACAAAGTCAAGATGTCAGCAGCTGCTTCTTCTCACTGCATTCACCGGCCCTCGTGACTTGTCCCTTTGAGTGCATATGCATGCAGACACTCTGCATGCCACGGGACTGTTCCTTCACCATAGGAGGCAGGAAATGACGGGGCAGGTCAGTGGGACTCATGGATACATATATAGACCAGGCACCCCTAAACATTTCCGGAAAATGCGCCACCTTATCCGGAACGATCAGCCACCCTTGGCACCCTGACCCGATGCCCGATCGTTGCTCGGCAGTTCGGTGAGCTTATTAGAGGTATACAACTGCTGAAGCAAAAATTGATTTAAACTTTGTGATTGCGTTCATACATTCATTTTTTCGAAGGCCGTCTCATCAAACGACCCATAGATCGGTGAGTCGTGCCGATTCAGCTTGATTACGTAGAAGCATTGTCTACTCTGTAGGGGAGTCGGCACGATTCTGCAACGTCCAGAGAGCTATCTCCTGCCCATGGTTCTAGATGACACATTGCCGGTAGGAATTGCCAGGTATTGGCTGGAATCGGCATCGTGTCGCCAAGAAAGGCAGCTATGTAGCTTCAGCTTAATGCATCTCAAATCCTCTGGAGAAGTACCTTCAGTCTCTAAGCTCCAAAACCTTGAACTTGCTACCCTTAGTGAGCAGCCACCGCTGCGACTGGGGCTGTGGTGTGCTCGCTTCGAGCAAAGGCGAGGCACCGAGACCTCAAGCACGTGTGCACTTACCTCATGGCATTCTTGAGAAGCTCGAGTAACATGTATTCGAGGGGAATCGTGATGTACGGAAAGGATGCACCGATGTGACCGTTGACCTTGACCGGCGGCGATCTGCCATACTTCTCTTCGCACATCCGCCTGTCGAGTGCAAAAAAGAAAAAGCAATGGTTGGCAGTGCGGTACGTGGCGAGGAAGCAGGTGTCACTGATCATCTGATATTTCACGTATCGGAGTGAAATTTGAAATGTGAGTTCAGCTCTGCTTTTTTTACCCCAGTTTTTAATATTTTTGATTTCAGTTTGATATAATTGGTTCTAAATGTCCACGATTACGGAAAATAAAGCTCCAGGACGTTTGATGACGTATACAGCCAAATGTATCAAACCGAAATAAAAACTATTAAAACTAGGGTAAAAAAGCAGAGCTGAACTTGCATTTTCAAAATTTCATTCCGATACGTGAAATATCAGTTGAGTTATTTAATTTACAAGGCACCAACCAACCCTGGAAATGAAGATGTATAAAAGTACCAAGTATGCACCTCAACAAGCTTCAAGCATCTACAGCGATCTACCAAGGTTCGACAAGTTGAGATACAAGTCGCATACGATGCAGAGATCGGTACATTTTTATTAACAGATTTGTTGCTTCCGGTTTACATCCGGGTTAGGCGTGGTTGGCATAACCGATTTTTCTTTCATGTGGAAGCCTTCAGTACTTCTGATCCCACTTCTAACAGATGTGTCTTTCGAAAGGTACCATAAACACATATTCGATTGTCGGACAAATGTTATTGATATTTTCTCGACTTTCCCCCTTAACCATTCAACCATGGTTCCTTTGCAGCATATGTAAAGTGCTTAGGAAGAGACTTAGTTCTCTGAAGGTGCTATACGAATGTATTATTATTATTATAAAAGGCGACCAATAAAAATTAACTACTCACTCTTAGCACCGACTGCAGCCGACTAAGCGTTGCCATAGAAAAACAGTTTGTGCCAGCCAGCGCTCTATGGAATTAGTAGCCACCCGCAGGGCATGCAGACGTTTAGCCTGGAAGCCATCGGGCACTCACGCCATGATGACATACCGCCGTACCCGCCCTGGGTCCCCAGGCTTGAGCCTTCTGCTATACTTCATTCATTTGTATAGCGCCCCAAGAGAACGTAGTCTCTACTCAAGCGCTTCACAAAAGCCTCGGGGCTCGAGCCCACGACCCCAGCCAGGCCTTGGTCGGGTGGCGAGCACCTTATCCACTGGACCAAACCAGCTCGGTGCTAGGATAAGCTAGACGAGACACAGTGACAGTTGCTCCCCCACGACCAGTCCAGCTTGACGTGACTTGTGTAGGCTTTCCTAAGCTAGCAACCCCGGGCATTTCACTGCAGCCCACCGGGCCCCGGCCAAAGGGCCTTTGTGCTCTCACGTGTGGCGGCTTCCGGCTCCCTGGCGGATCCATCCCGCTTTTGGCCTTCGTGGCGTTCTGCTCTGCAGTCTCAGGCGACAGCCAGCAGCCGGCTCGCTTCGAAGTCAAGATGATGGGAAAAACTCGCCCGCTTAAAGAAAGCGCACTAAAAGCATGATACGGAGCAACTAGAACTAGCCACCCGATTACGTCCTGACGATCTTCTTCTCTATTCAGAGCCGCAGGCGTGTGCAGCAGCAGTAGCAGCTTTACGAGCTCGAGGTGAGAGGATCGGATGAAAAGCTGCGACCAAGTTGCCAATTTCCCTGCCAGGTCGGCGGCCAGAGGGAGGAGGCTCAAAAAACTTCCCACGCTGCTTCTGCGCCGGCTCGGCCCGACCACCGGGTGAGCGAGCGAGCGAGCGAGCGCATTCGCCTCGAGCTTTAAGAGGCAGCCCGTGGACGGATGGACGGACAGACACTGTGGCAGGATACGGTGGCCGGAGGGGACGACACCGACAGACCTAGACTATAGCATGCGATCTCACTCAGCAACGAGGAAACAAATGCTCAAAGGATCGCCACTGCAAGCGGTGGTGATAGCCATAAAGGCTCTTCTATCGCTATACAAAAAGAGGTTGTTTAATCAGCTAGGATTTATATTGTTTTATTATTTTTTTTTTATTTTAAAGGATGAACTAAAAAAGCAAGAGAAGCTGTAGCCAACATAGCTGGCTATTTAATCGCTTGCCCGAGCTGTGAGGTCAGCCCAGTGCAGCTCAGCCACGCCCAAAGCCCACATCTGGCTGCTTGTCATGGCAAACAAAGAGACCAACGCATCAACGAGCCAATCGAAAAGAAAGAGGGCAGGCGCAAGGGGCACAAAGCGTAGGGGGGGGGGGTGAGACGACCGAGCACGTGGAAACAGGTAAGCATCGGCCGCAAGGCAGCAACACAGAAATGCTGTGCCCACACAGGCCTCCCCCAGCGCTACGCACGAAGGTCAGAGACAGGAAGGAGTGCTGCATAACCACTCACTGTGTGATCTCTGTGGCTTTCTCTAGCGCCTTCTTCACTTGGAAGTTTATGAGAATTATTCCCACGTGGTTTGGCTAAAAGAGAAAGAAAACCGTGCATCACAACCGGGCCTCATACTGCAGACGAAGAGCAGCGGGCAGCAGCAGCAGCAGCAGCAGCAGCAGGCAGCAGCAGCAGCAGCAGCAGCAGCAGGCAGCAGCAGCAGCAGCAGGCAGCAGCAGCAGCAGCAGGCAGCAGCAGCAGCAGGCAGCAGCAGCACTGCTAGAAACAGCAGCGGGAAGCGTGCTCCCAGGGCAGCGGAGCCGATTATTAGACAGCGGCAAGCATGCGACACCGGAACAGCAGGACTGCAGCCCCATCCTAACGTTTGGCTACCCAATCCGGTCAGACTACCACAAGCCTACTTCTTTGACGTTACATATAACAGCATAAAGATTATGCAGCAGTACGTCTAGCTGCAAGGTTGCTGGATTTGCATGTGAGCGTATTTTGCAATAGCAATGCAGGTATGCATATGCAAGTATGCGCATAAATGCACAGGGTTATGTAGATACCGTGAGCCGTGTGCATGAATGAGCGTTCCGAGTTTATTAAACAAGTGTTGAACGTCTGTACTCTAAATACTCTAAATGTGTGAGCGTGTGCATGGACAGCGGGAGCATGAGTCCGTACATAACTACTGGGGCGCTGGCAGCAGCAGCAGCTGGGGAGGAGACAGAGAGAGAGAGAGAGAGAGAGAGAGAGAGAGAGAGAGAGAGAGAGAGAGAGAGAGAGAGAGAGAGAGAGAGAGAGAGAGAGAGCCATCGCACATCGCGGGTGCATGTATCAAACACTTTCAGTATACCCTCTCCTCCTGCATGGCCACATGATGCTCAGCCAGCATGCGAAGGCCCAGACGCGAAGTGAGTGTCTTGTCGAGGAAATTGCATATCACCGAGCTATCCTAAAAGAGAGCAGTCACAGAATTCATCTGCTGCTGTCGGCAGCAACCGGGCATTAGTACACACGGCCATAGATGCTGCAGAAGCGACCGGCCTCAACATAGTCAACGAAAAAAAAGCAAAAGGCTCTCAGGCCGAGAGAGGAGAGCCAGAGAGAGATAAGCAGAGAGGAGAGCAGAGCTCCTTCAGAGCTTACTAATCCCTCCCTACGGTGCCACAGCCACGGCTGCAGGCAGCCACTGTGGCACCGGTAGTGAATTCGATTAAAGGACACCTGCACGGTGGTGGGCCATGGGCCATTGGCTAGCCGAAGGGTGGGGATGGGAGACGAGATACTGTAGGACAGGCAGCAGGCGTAAGGCTGCATAAGGTAACGGCCTAACAAAACAACCGAGAGCTCAAACAAAGTAGAGAGAGTGACTTAGAAGCAGAGAAGGAGAGAGAAATAGAGAGAGAGAGAGAGAGAGAGAGCAGAAGAGAGAGAAGGGGAAAGAGATAGACATAGACAGTCAGACATATATATATATATATATATATATATATATATATATATATATATATATATATATATATATATATATATATATATATATATATATATATATATATATTAGAGAGAGGTGGGAGGGGCGGCAAAAACAGACAGACAGACAAAGCATGAGAGATAGCTTGTGAGAAGAGTGAAAGGAGAGCGCCATGCAGACACATAAACAGACAAGAAATAAAGAGACAAATGTTGAGGGCAGCAGGACAGCTGGGAGAGAGAGAGAGAGAGAGAGAGAGAGAGAGAGAGAGAGACATGAACAGGACAAAGTGAGTGAGAGAGAGAGATGGACAAGACAGAGACACGGAGAGAAACATCGGCAGATAGTATTCAATATTACTAGCATTTGAGACATGGTAAGTGAGGATGAGGAAAAACGAAGCACAATCGAATGGTTAACGGTAGCATGCTCAATAAATAACATGAATAGCATGGTTAGGTGTGACATGTGACATGCACAGGGTCAGCATGCAAATACGGTTAGTGGACGCATGCACAGCTTTACATTTGCTGCAAAGGGAAATGCAATTGAATGGTGACTAATATCATGCTTGATAAACAAACTACATGAATAACATGGTTAGGGGTGACACGCACAGGGTCAGCATGCAATTTTGGTTAGTGGCAGCATGCACAGTGTAAGCACACATAAGCACACAAAGGACGAATTACACCGACCCACTAAATGCTGTGATAAATAGATGCGTCTTTAGTTTCTTTTTAAATGTGGTCAAGCCAGGGGATGTCGTGACTCAAGTCGGAAGTGAGTTCCAGGCTTTGTGAGCATGCGAACTAAAGGCACGGTCTCCATAGGATTTGAGGTTTGTACGAGGTATAGGTAAACAATTAGATTCCAAAAAGCAGGCAGTACGATGTTCAGCCTGGTGGAGGAGTAGATCTGATAGGTAGGCCGGAGCCAAAGAATGAAGGGACCTAAAAGTGAGCGACAAAACCTTGAAGTCAATCCATTGCTTGACTGGTAGCCAGTGCAGGTCGGCGAGAAGCGGGTGTGATATGGCAGCTGTGACGCTCACGATAGACAAGCCAAGCTGCAGAGTTTTGCAACAGCTGTAAGCGCCTGATTGCACAGGCCGGTAGACCAGCAAGCAGTGAGTTACATAAGTCAAGACGGCATGTAACAAACGCATGGACCAATTGAGATGTGGTATCCCTGTCTAAACAAGCCCGAATTTTAGCAATGTTATGTAGCTGAAAGTAGACAGATTTGACGGTGGAGCTGATGCAGTGGTCGTCTAAAGAAAGGTCACTTTGGAACAGGACACCTAGATTTCGTTCAGATTCAACAGGAGATATGCTGGCAGAGCCGAATTTAAGCGTTAGCCTTTCCACTTGCTGAATCCCACTTAGTTTGCCCTTAACTAGTAAGTTGGTTTTATCATCATTCAACTTAAGAAAGTCTGCTGCCATCCATGTGCAAATGCCATCAATACATGCAGCAAAGGAGTTAAGAGAACTCGGCGTGCTGGAGGGCTGGGAGGGATCAAAGCAAAGGCACAGCTGAGTGTCATTTGCATAGAAGTGAAAGCCTAGATTGTGCTTGGCAATCACATCAGCAAGAGGGAGAGTATAGACCGTGAAAATGCATAATGCCTAGACGCAGGACCTAGACACGCACAGCCATTAAACCACCATCAGCGAAAAGATAGCAGAAAGGAAACACGAAACGACTGCGGTGGTTCGTGCCTCCTTTCTGTGAAGCGCTAAGCGTTCACTTGGCATGCCATTCTAGCTTATTCTCTTGCTCAAGTGTCTGACCATGAGCCAAAAAAGTGAGCCAGGAAAACAGGCAGGCACACACAAGCAGGCACACTAACGAGGCCGGCACGGCTGAGCGAGCACAGCAGGAGACCTGCTGCTGCTGCTGCAGCAGTAGCAGCAGTGGTGGGCCACGAGCGAACCCCGTTCGCGACGAGCAGCAAAGAGTCACGGGCAGCAGGAACTCCCGGACGGCGGCAATACCAGGCACACTCGGACGGCCGTGCGGGCAGCTGGCTAGTAATGAGCACTCGGTCGCCAGGGCTGCAAGGGACGTGGCGTTCACTTCAAATCGGCAGCAGTGCCTAGCTGCCGCACGGCTGCTACCAGTCGCGCAGGCAGCGCCAAGGAGGCAGCTGCAAGGAGGAGGCACCTCCCACTCACCGTCACATGCTTGCGGCACTCTTTGAAGCCGTCGGCGAGCATCGTGAGCACGTCACGATGCTCGTGAAGCAGCGAGCGCAGCAGCTCAGAGAAGCGCGTCTGGTCCTCCAGTGTGTGTATCTGCAGCGGCGGCGCTCGCAGTGAGCAGCTGCTGCTCGCGCAGCGTTCTCGGCCGCTTCGAGCGCGGCACGTCGATAATGGACGCTACCCCAACCACCCCCCCCCCCAACCGACCCAACCCGCCACCTCACTGAATCGCCGACGATCGATGAGAGTGCCTGCCATACTCACTGGTGGCAAGTCGTTGACCTTGTGAAACGAGCGTATGTACATCTCGTGCTGAAAGGAAACAGGAAGCGCGTGCTCGACGCGGCGCCTTGGTCACCAGACCGGCCAATGGCGCCGGCTTGCCTGCGCGCATGCGCACAGCTCGTGGGAGCATCGGTGAGAGCGGACCGAAGGGCGGCGACAGTGCTCACGAGCATGTAAGCTTGCCGTCAGCAGGAGGGGCACGAGGTAATTGTGGTGAGAGCGGCTGGTCGGGGGGCACTCCCCACTAACCGCCCTCCCTCCGGCCAGGTTATAGTCACCGGCGAAGACACGGTGAGGTTAGCCGGCGTACCCGACGGTTAACAATAATATTAATAATAATAATAATTCACTTGATAAAGCGCCCTCAGAGAACTCAATCTCTCTCTAGGCGCTTTACATTTGCTGTAAAGTGAAATGCAATTGAATGGTAAGTAAAATCATGCTTGAAAAACAAACGAAATGAATAATATGGTTAGGGGTGACATGCACAGGGTCAGCATGCAAATGTGGTTAGTGGCAGCATGCACAGTGTCAGCACGCATAAACGCATAAGCACGTGAAGGACGAATCACAGGAACCCACTAAATGCTGTCCTAAATAGGTGTGTTTTTAGGTTCCTTTTAAATGTGGTCAGGTCAGGGGATGTTCTGAAGCAGGTCGGGAGGGAGTTCCAGGCTTTGGGAGCATATGAACTAAATGCACGGTCTCCAAAGGATTTGAGGTTTGTATGAGGTATTTCTAGACTGTTGGATTCCGAAAAGCTGGTGGTACGATGCTTGGCCTGATGGGGTAGTATATCTGACAGATAGGCTGGAGCCAAAGAATGAAGGGACCTAAAAGTGAGCGACAAAACCTTGAAGTCAATCCGTTGCTTGACTGGTAGCCAGTGCAGGTCGGCGAGAAGTGGAGTAATGTGGCAACTGCGACGCTCACGACAGACAAGCCTAGCTGCAGAGTTTTGCACAAGCTGCAATCGCCTGATCGCACATGCCGGTAGGCCAGTAAGCAGTGAGTTGCAGAAGTCGAGACGGGATGTCATGAATGCATGAACTAACTTGGACGTGGTATCTCTATCTAAACAAGCCCGAATTTTAGCAATGTTATGAAGCTGAAAATAGGCAGATTTGACTGTGGAGCTGATGTGGTCGTCTGACGAGAGGTCGCTTTGGAATATGACACCTAGATTCCGAGCTGATTCGACAGGAGATATGCTGGCAGAGCCAATTTTGAGAGTCAGCCTTTCCAATCTCTTCTCAATCTAGTTTTATCATCGTTAAGTTTTACAAAATTTGCTGCCATCCATGTGCGGATGTCATCAATGCATGCAGCAAGTGAGTTTAGAGAATTTGAGGTGCTCGAAGGCTGGGAGGGATCAAAGCAAAGGTACAACTGAGTGTCATCCGCATAGAAGTGAAAGCCTAGATTGTGCTTGGCAATCACATCAGCAAGAGGCAGAGTATAAACCGTGAAAAGAACCGGACCTAGCACTGAGCCCTGAGGTACTCCATATTTCAGAGGTACTTCAGATGATCTTTGTCCATTCACGTCAATACTCTGGAGTCTCCCACTGAGATAGGACCTGAACCACTGCAGAGCAGTGCCAGTGATGCCCAGGCGAGATGAGAGGCGCTCTAGAAGAACTTTGTGATCGATGGTATCAAAAGCTGCCGAAAGATCTAGCAAAACAAGCAGAGACACTCTACCCATGTCTGCATTCCTAAGTAGGTCGTTGTATACCCGAAGCAATGCTGACTCTGTGGAGTGATTAGCTCTAAAGCCAGACTGGAACTTACTAGCAAGGTGTGAGGTTTCGATGTACGAGTTCAGCTGGTCCGCCACGACTCGTTCGAGTGTCTTTGATAGGAATGGTAGAAGGGAAACTGGGCGGTAGTTGCTCAAGTTCTCTTGGTCAAGTGTAGCTTTCTTGAGAAGTGGCCTGACTACAGCTTTTTTGAAAGGTGCTGGGACATGACCTGAGGCTAATGACATATTAATTATGTTAGTTATGCATGGCAGCAGCAGATCAATGCAACGTAGGAGCAGGACAGTGGGAATGGGTCCAGAGGACTTGTTGTCTTCTTTGATTGAGATACGAACTTTAGGACTAGATCACTAGTGACCTGCTTAAATGCAGACATTGAGGTGCAGCCAGGAACCGAGGAACAGCATTCTAGTGGGGAGGTTGTCATCACAGGGATGGATTCCCTGATCTTGTCTATCTTCTGCACAAAGAATCGAGAGAAGCGATCGGCTAGATCATCACACGGATCATCAGGTAAGGAGCTAATCTGGGAACGGTTGAGGAGATGGTTTATTGTCGACAAACCGATTTAATAATGATAATAATACTACTAATATTACACTTGATACAGCGCTCTCAGAGAACTCAAAATCTCTTTCTAGGCACTTTACATTGGCTGCAAAGGAAGCACAATCGAATGATTTGCTGGCAAATGGCAGCAACACTGCTGCACCAACGGCCACCCACAGATGAGGCAGCAGCCTGAGGTCGCAGCCTTGGGCAAGGCGGCAGCGGCCTTCTGCCCAGAAGCTCACCGTCTGCAGTACGGTAGGATTGCAGCCAACGATGAAAGGCAAGTCTCGGAACGCCTTCACCCGTTCGGCCAATCTGATAGGCATCTCCTTCTGCAGATACTGAGCACTCAACTGCAACGAGCGACTGCAGTTCGCACGAGCGACGCCTCTGCATCGGCGCTATCGCTGCCTCGGCTCGCTGTGCGGGTTTCCGAACGCTGCCACGATGCCACGACCGGCAGCAGCTGTCGGCGGACGCGAGACTGACGAAGGACGGGCGCAGCGCTGCCACGGCAGCACCCACCAGGACGTGCTCTTGGTCGGGCCGCTTGCCGCTGTACAGCATCGTCGTTGCTGCCAATCGAATGGAAGGCTACAAAAGAGGGCAGACGTCCAACCTGTCTTCGGCGGACTGCCAAGCGGCAGGACGGAAGCGAATAGGCAGGAAGAAAGAAAGCGAATCGGCAGGCAGGGCGGAAGCGAATCGCGGCGGACGAGTGGGTCGCGTGCGCGAATCGCGTGAAATGTAGTCTGCTGCAAGAGGGCAGAGCTCGACAGGAGCGAGAAGAGGAAGATCTCCCGTCGTCCATCGCTGCGCTATTGTGCGAATGCGCTAGATAAGGCATCAGCGCATCCACAAGCAACAGTAGCTGCTGTCGCACTGGTCAGCGATGCACGACCCGGGTTACCGTGGTTTCTAGCACTGCCGTGGGCAATCCTATACTGCTCAACGCAAGCGGTGGCAATAGCCGTCGAGGCTCATCTGCCGCTATACAAACGAGGCTGCTAAATCAGCCTTAACCTTTACCTCACACCTTGCTAGTAAGTTCCAGTCTGGCTTTAGAGCTAATCACTCCACAGAGTCAGCATTGCTTCGGGTATACAACGACCTACTTAGGAATGTAGACATGGGTAGAGTGTCTCTGCTTGTTTTGCTTGATCTTTCGACAGCTTTTGATACCATCGATCACAAAGTTCCTCTAGAGCGCCTCTCATTTCGCCTGGGCATCACTGGCACTGCTCTGCAGTGGTTCAGGTCCTATCTCAGTGGGAGACTCCAGAGTATTGACGTGAATGGACAAAGATCATCTGAAGTACCTCTGAAATATGGAGTACCTCAGGGCTCAGTGCTAGGTCCGGTTCTTTTCACGGTTTATACTCTGCCTCTTGCTGATGTGATTGCCAAGCACAATCTAGGCTTTCACTTCTATGCGGATGACACTCAATCGTACCTTTGCTTTGATCCCTCCCAGCCTTCGAGCACCTCAAATTCTTTAAACTCACTTGCTGCATGCATTGATGACATCCGCACATGGATGGCAGCAAATTTTGTAAAACTTAACGATGATAAAACTAACTTACTAGTTATGGGCAAACCCAGTGTGATCCAGAGATTGGAAAGGCTGACTCTCAAAATTGGCTCTGCCAGCATATCTCCTGTCGAATCAGCTCGGAATCTAGGTGTCATATTCCAAAGCGACCTCTCGTCAGACGACCACATCAGCTCCACAGTCAAATCTGCCTATTTTCAGCTTCATAACATTGCTAAAATTCGGGCTTGTTTAGATAGAGATACCACGTCCAAGTTAGTTCATGCATTCATGACATCCCGTCTCGACTTCTGCAACTCACTGCTTACTGGCCTACCGGCATGTGCGATCAGGCGATTGCAGCTTGTGCAAAACTCTGCAGCTAGGCTTGTCTGTCGTGAGCGTCGCAGTTGCCACATTACTCCACTTCTCGCCGACCTGCACTGGCTACCAGTCAAGCAACGGATTGACTTCAAGGTTTTGTCGCTCACTTTTAGGTCCCTTCATTCTTTGGCTCCAGCCTATCTGTCAGATATACTACCCCATCAGGCCAAGCATCGTACCACCAGCTTTTCGGAATCCAACAGTCTAGAAATACCTCATACAAACCTCAAATCCTTTGGAGACCGTGCATTTAGTTCATATGCTCCCAAAGCCTGGAACTCCCTCCCGACCTGCTTCAGAACATCCCCTGACCTGACCACATTTAAAAGGAACCTAAAAACACACCTATTTAGGACAGCATTTAGTGGGTTCCTGTGATTCGTCCTTCACGTGCTTATGCGTTTATGCGTGCTGACACTGTGCATGCTGCCACTAACCACATTTGCATGCTGACCCTGTGCATGTCAACCCTAACCATATTATTCATCTCGTTTGTTTTTCAAGCATGATTTTACTTACCATTCAATTGCATTTCACTTTACAGCAAATGTAAAGCGCCTAGAGAGAGATTGAGTTCTCTGAGGGCGCTTTATCAAGTGAATCATTATTATTATTATTATTATTACTTCACTTGTTTGGGGGCACTCAGTAGAGAAATGTCGAGTGGTTTTAATTCGCCGCCAGTTCAGACAAGCGTAGAGCGTCCGACAGCCCACACTGCCGAAAGCCACAAAGCATTGGCTACCAACAGCGCACTGCGTGGGGAAATCGTAGAGCTGGCATCGAGCTTCTTAGAGTCAGCAGCGAAAATACATACTTCTCTCGAAAAAAGCCAGCTGCCCAGGCGAGGAGAGCGAGCTACTCGACCGGAGCAGTTCGTTGGCCTACCTTCGCGGCAGCGGCCTCGATGGCGCTGTCGCAGTAGAACGAAGTCAGACTCCGCGACGACTTGTCCGTGGGACACTGCGCCTGAACCTTGGCT
Organism: Cristatella mucedo; assembly: GCA_009760855.2. Taxonomy (NCBI): domain Eukaryota; kingdom Metazoa; phylum Bryozoa; class Phylactolaemata; family Cristatellidae; genus Cristatella; species Cristatella mucedo. The sequence goes on along the minus strand of WPIO01000038.1, from coordinate 223,449 downwards.
TCCGCTGGCGGCGGCGGCGGCGGCGGCCGGTACGAAACGAGGCCTGGCATCGCGGCTACGTCCGACGAGCGGGCGCCGTGAATGGAGCGGCGCGAGCCGTGTCGTAGGGTATTTGCGCAGAGTGCAGCCAATTGTGCGACCATCTTCGAGCGGCCCATGGCTACAATTCGAAGGCCGAAGCGGCGCTCGCGCCCTCGCGCCCTCGTCGGGCTGACGCTGACGCCGCCGCCAAGGCACCGCCGCTGCCGCCGACTGCGGCGTCTGTCGTGGGACTGGCACACGGCGGGCAGCCGCAAGAGCTGGAGCGAGGACCAGCTGCTCCCGACGATCGGCAGCGTCGGGCTGCTAAAGCGAGCCAAGCGCCTGCGGCCGTACGGCGGTACGCGGGCGCAGCTCTCCGCCGTCACCTGCTGGACGACGGCAGTTGCTGTTATTGCTGGACACGCTGTAACCCGTGCCCGCCAGAGAAAGGCTCGCCGCCGGTCGCTGTTGCGCTCGGTCCGGCGGCGGCGGCGGCGGCGAAGAGCGGGCGACGAGGTCGCGCGGTCGAGAGGCTGGTTATTATCGCTCGGCCTCGCAGCGCTGCGCGCTCAGCGTCTGCCGCAGCCACCGCGCACCTCCAGCTCGTAGTCCGGGGGTGAGATCCGGGAGGAAGTCTCCGGGTCGAACGGATTAGGACGGGGGGGGGAGGGGTTGGGAAGTAGGGCGAGTGGCTAGCCCCTCGGCCGGAAACAAGCCACTAATGTCGGGGTGTTTCGACACTCCTTATAGCTCATGCTAACTGTTGCTTTAAAGAACCACAATAAGAATAATAATAATAATAGTAACAGCAGTTATTATTATTATTGTTGTTATATATTTGCATAGCGCCCTCAGGTAACTTATCTTTTTCTAAGCACTTTATATTTGCTGTTAGGAAGGAAGCATGATCGAATGGTTAGCGGCAGCATGCACAATTTCAACGAGGATACAAACGCGGTTCGAGGTGACATGCTCAGTATCGCCGCGTAGGACCTGGCTCTTAGCCCAGGGGTAAGGTGCTCGTTCTTCGACACCCAAGTCGTAGGCTCGAGTCCTGCAGTGGCGATCCTTTGTTGCCCCACTGAAAGCAGCGTTGAGAGCCGCTAGGCTTTTCCGCCGCTAAACAAATGAGGCTGTTGAATCACCCGACCTTTAACTTTTGAATACGGTTAGTGGCAGCATGGACAGCGTCAGCACCCACAAGCACACCAAGGACAAATTACTAGAACCTACTAAATGCTAAATAAACAGGTGCGCTCTGAAGCTTTGTTTTAACTATCGTCAAGTCAGTGATGTCGTGACGCAAGTCGAAAGTCAGCTCGAGGCTTTCGGGGCATGCAAACTAAAGGCCGAGGTCTCCAAAGGATTTCAGGTTCCCAAGAGGTGCAGCTAAACGACTTGATTAAGAAAAGCAGACAGTACGATGCCTAGCCTGGTAGGGGAGTAGTTCTGATGGATAGGCTAGAGCCAGAGAACGAAAGGACCAAAAGGTGAGTGACAAAACATTGAAGTTGATGCGTTGCTTGACTGGGAGCCAGTGCGGGTCGGTGAGAAGTGATTGGATATGGCGAAGCTCACTATAGACAAGCCAAGCTGCTGAGTTTTGCACTAACTGTAAGCGCCTGATTGCACATGCCCGTAGACCGGCAAGTAGTGATTTAAACAAGTCGAGATGGATGTCTTATACATGGACGAGTAGAGATGTAGTATCCATGTCCTAGCAAGCCCGAATAGCAGCAATACTTAATAGATGAAAGTAGGCTGATTTGACTGATAAGCAGATGTGGTCGTCTAGTGAAAGGTCATTTTGGAACTGGACACCTAGATTTTGTGCAAATGCTACAGGAGATATGCTGGCAGAGCCGATTTTAGAGTTAAGTTTTTCAATTTCGTATACGTAATATTTTTTTTAATATAATTCATTTGTATGGCACCCTAAGAGAACTTAATCTCTATTCAGGCGCTTCATACATGCCACGGGGCTGGAGCCTACGACCTCGTACCAATCGTGGTCGGGGCGAGCATCCTAACCACTGGGCCAAACCAGCACACTTAATTTGTCCATAACTAGTTGGTTGGTTTTATCGTCATTGAGTTTGAGAAAGTTTTTTGCTGACATCCATGTTCAGGTGTCAGCAATAAATGCAGCAAGGGTGTGTAGAGAATTCGACGTGCTGGAGGACGGAGAAGGATAAAAGCAAAGGTACAACTGAGTGTCATCTGCGTGGAATTGAAAGCCTAGATTTCGCTTGGCGATCACATCGGCAAAAGGGAGAGCATGAATTGAGAAAAGAAGCAAACGAATCACGGATCCCTGAGGCACACCGTACGTCAGTGGCTCCTCAGATGATCTACGTCCGTTCGCATCAATACTGTGGAGTCTCCCTCTGAGATAGGACCTGAGGGAAGAAGTACGGACCTAACCCCTCGCTATGGGGAGTGGCTGCTAGCGATGCCTCATCTGTACAAAAAGGCTGGTGGTTTATAGGCAGCCGGCTGGTTGCAAAGGCCAAGGTTGGTTGCCAAGCTGGTTGCCAAGGCTCCAGCGCCTCTTCCGAGCGGCTGCGAGAGTGGTGAGCGACGGGCCTTCCTGCCTATGCGAATGGGCGTTAATACTTTTTCTTTGTTGTGCTTTTGCACAGTCTGCTGCGTTGCCATGCTGCGTTGTTGGCTTCTACAGTAAGCTGCTTGGTTTGCTGTCATTTTTTTATGTAGTCCCGCTATCTTGCTGCAGGAGAGCAGGAAAAGCTCTGCCCTTTTGTCGGTGCTTTCTGCTTTGCTTGCTGTTTCATGGTATTTTTGGAGGATGGCATGCGGCGGACTCATGACCATGGTCCGCCTTTGATGTGGCTTAGCCCGCCTTTGACGTGGCCAAGCCAGCCCTGGATGGGCCGGGGTATTCTTGGAAAGTTCTTGGCCAGTTCTCGGAAGGGAGGCAGGGGCGAGTGGACCCAAAGCAAGCAGTGACAGCAGCCAATGAAGTTGCGCTGGGGACGCCGATCGGAGCGGTCGTGTGGTGGCCCGCAGCGAGTGAATCAGTGAAGAATATTTCCGCGTAAATAAACGTCTCATAGAACCCGCTATGGTGTTTGTTTGCTTGTCGTCGCGTGTGTGCTGGTGAGTCGAACTTCAGGTTCCTTAGATAATCTTTGTCCGTTCACATTAATACTCTAAAGTCCCCTTGAGAGGAAGAACCTGTACCATTGTAGTGCAGTGCCATTAATGTCCAGGCGAAATGAGAGGCGCTCGAGAAGAACTGGGCGATTAGTAGTATTGAACGCGCCGAAAGATCAAGCAAAACAAGTATAGAAACTTTAACGACGTCTGTATTCCCGATAAGGTCAATATACACCCGAATAAACGACTCTTTGGAGTGATTAGCTCTAAAACTAGACTCAAACTTACTTGGTACGTTTGAAGTTTCAATATAAGAGGTCAGCTAGTCTGCCACAACTCGTTCCAGCGCCTTTCATAGGAATGGTAGAAAGGAGACTGGCAGAAGTTGATCAAGTTCTCCTGGTCTAGTTTTGCTTTCTTAATTAGCGGTCTAACAATAGCATTTTTAAAGGGGCTGAGACGTGTCCAGAGGCTGATGGCATATTTTTGTTCAGTTATGCATGGCAACAGCTGATCTATGCATCGTAGAAGCCGGACAGCGGGAATGGGGTCAAGAGGACTAGTATTCTTCTTTGATTGTGATATGAATTTTAAAACGAGGTATCTCGTGGCGTACTTGAATGCAGACATTGAGATACTGCACGGAATTGAGGGATAGGAATCCTTCGGGGTTGTTAGTGAGAGACGGGAGTCCAGTGGGGACGCTGATACCTTAGGAATGGTCTATCTAGCTGACAAAGAAGCTAGTGAAGCGATCAGCTAGATCAGCCCCAAGGATCCCTAGGTAAGGAGCTAACTTGGGAACGGTTAAGGAGGTAGGTGGTTGATGGTATACATAAGCCTTTTCGGATTATAACTGTGAATTAGCAATATTTTTTTTATAGAAGCTAGATTTGACCTTTGCTATGATTGATTTGGCGATCTTCTGAAAGCATTTTTCCCGAACGAGTTTTTTCCGAGCGGTCGCGAGCTGGCGGCTCTCTTGGAACCACCAGTGGAAGGACCAGCGCGGTGCTTTTGTGCTTACAGAAAGCGAAGTGTTTTGCAAAAGAAAACTAGCATGCGCTATGAGAAGTGAGCAGACGCTAAAGGTAACGCTTTAAATTGATTTTTAAGTAAAAATGCTCCTCGGCTTGACTTCCACGTTCAGACTAATCGGTAAGGAAGACTGCGACTATCTGCAGACTTTTCGAGCAGACAATGCAGAGCGCACAGACAGACGGCTCCGGAACGCTCCCCGAAAAATGCGTAGCGATTGGAGCTTGAGCTTTCGACGCTCGCGCACCAAGTTTTCTTTCACCGGAGCGGCCGCAACTGAGAGACCTTTATAGCGAAGTGTGAAACGCTACGTCGAAATCACAATCCTGCTCGCGTCTAGTACTGGGTGCACTGAAAAGTTGTAATATATGTGTATATATGTAATATCTTGTAATATATTGTATTTTAATATATTATTATTATTATTATTATTATTATTATATTACATTATATAATATATTGTAATATATTATATTGTAATTGTAATATATAACCTGCCGCCACCGATACCCATTTGATACCCTCTAAGAGTACGAGTTACAGTCGAAGCACCAATTTATGGGGAAGCGTTCCGCTCTCGCGCGAACGCCCCCCCCCCATTAAGATCTGCGGTCGATCGCCGTCGGTCGCAAGAAGCTCGGCCGATTCGGAGCGGTGCTGGCGAGAGTGAACTGCTCTGATTGCGGTCTTCGTATGGTGCTTCTCAAAAATAGATGGAGAACTGCTCGTAATAATTCGCTCTTCGCCAAAGGTAAAACTAGATTAAGAACGACGCCTTTCTAGCGCTGAAGCTGTCGCTTAGCGATTAGCCATCGTGTTTTCGGAGCGGCGAATCCATTAACTCGCCCGATTCGCAAAGCGCATTTCTTATGAATATCTCAGCTTAAAAACGGGTTTGAGTCGCATGCAGCCTTGTCCTGATACTTCTTGATGTACAGCCGCGCTTGTGAAGCCAGCGGCTCTGTGTTCTACCCTTGCAGCTGGTATAAAAGGCCAGAGTCAACCCCTTGCTCTTAGAGGGGGTACGGACATCCCCCCCCGGAAATTCCCCCCCCCCCCCCGCCATTCCCCCCCCCGCCATTCCCCCCCCCCGCCATTCCCCCCCCCCGCCATTCCCCCCCCCCGACATTCCCCCCCCCAACATTCCCCCCCCCCGACATTTCCTCCCTTGAGGTAGAACATCCCCCGGTGTATGGTTTAGGATTTTAGGGTTTAGTGTTTAGGGTTTAGTATTTAGGGTTTAAGGGTTTAGGGGGTTAGGGGTTTAGGGGTTTTAGGGCTTAGGGTTTAGGGTTTTTAGGGTTTAGGTTTTAGGGTTTAGTGTTTAGGGTATTAGGGCTTAGGATTTAGAGTTTAGGGCGGGCTGTGCCTCGACCGTCTAAATCTACCCTTGCTCCCATTCCGCGCTTTAATTAGTGCGTACTAGGGCGTAACGAGATCTCTTGAGATCGAGTTATACTCAGTAGACCTCCGAGGCTTCGAGCTCATTTGCAGGAACGCGCGGCACGCCGTAGCGCGCGCTTTGACGGGTACGAACACGTGCCTGGTGGTGTCGAGCGGGACCGAACTCCCGCGGGACCGAACTGTATAGCTCACTGACGCCGCCGCCGCAAGCGCCGCTGCCACTCGTTCCAATAGAAACCATCCTTCCAATCCATCCATTCTTCTAATTATACTGAGTTGATTTTATTTTAATAGAGCGTGAACTTCATTTAATCATATATATATATATATATATATATATATATATATATATATATATGTATATATATATATACATCTGTATTCGTAGTTATACATTCATTAACATAGGGGGCGGGGAGAAATGTCCTAGGGTCCACCAGAGGGGAAATGTCGGGGGGGGGAAACGTCCAGGGGGGGAATTCCTACAACCCTTCAGAGTATACCCGGGAATAAAACGGCCTAGGCCACTTTATAACCGGGATGTAAAATAGGCTAGACCAAACAGGTCAGAATATACCCGTCTGTCTGAAAGATGATGTCGAGCACGAAATCTTTTAACCATAGTTAACTCTTTTAATTATTGTTGATTGCTCAGTAGCAATATCCAAACAGAACATCGGCAACCACTTGACAGGTTTATTTGATTTAATTAGGTTAATTTAATTAGATTTAATTGATGAGCACCAGCCTGTGTCTTCGCCCTACTATTATTTTTGGCGGCAAGTCGGCGTAGGTTGGGGCAACTTTGCCGCTAAAGGAGTGGGCGAGCTGCAACATGTGACAGGCATTATGGACAGAAAAACTCGACGTGCAGCTCGTCCGTCTGACCGCCACGTTAATTACCAAACGTGAATCCAATCGAGCGTGTGTGGGACGACCTGGACCAACGTTTCAGCGCTGAGCCCTGCCAGCCTACGTCGGCAGACATTTTCGCAGCATCGTTTAAAGCCCGGGTCAGAAGTACCACGATCAGAGAAAAGAGCGAATGTAATGTATCTCCGTCTGTAACTCCATAAAGTCATAAAGAGCGAAGCAGAATGTCTTATCGGTCTGGTCGTTTCCAGGCTGCTTCGAGTGGAGGTCGTCTGCCTCGTCGTCCTGTGATCTAGGCGTCCCTAAGGGATCGGTTGAGGAGCGCCTCATTCCGACTTTAGAAACAGTTTGTAGGAAAGACGACGCAGGTGAGAGATCGAAGTAATGAGTGTCGTAAGATAGGAACGGGGATGAGGAGAGAGTGAGATGCCGGGCATTGTGACAAACGACTATCTTCTAAAGCTATACAGAAAGCTCTTTTCGAAACGGCTCACCGCTAGGCTTTGCCCTTTAAAATTCTACAGCTTGGCCAATTATGGCCACATCGACTTCAAATGTGGAATATATGCTCTGGTCGACTAGTTGCACATTGATGTCTCTTCAGTTTGGTTGTATGTCCATAGCGCCACTGTCCTTGAATCAATGTTATCAACTTTCGCTGATTACTGATATTTTAAAATATTGTCATTGATATTGTCAAAGCATTTGTTTTTTTAGACAAAAATCAGCTTGGACAAAAGTGCACCTTTTGAGAGGTTTGGCATAGTTTGACAGTGCTTGGTATTGAATCTGTGGGATTTATAAGATCATGTTTGGCTAATGTCAGCTGACAAGAGTGACCTTGACTTTTACAGATCCTCAGGTCAACATGACAGCTATGGTTAAATCAAAAGATAGATTTTGCCCTCGCTGTTTGTGCCAATTTGCATGCCGATCGTTCCCGTAGTATTTGAGAAATATCAACACATTTGCTGCGATGGCGATAAATCTTACAGGGGTGGGGGCATTACTGCCGCCCCTCAGTAACATGAAAGTAGCAGCACGGGAAGGATGGACTGCAGGAGAGTAAACGACGTTGTCTAAGATGATTCGAGATGCCTGCGAGACTCCAACACATTGGATGCGAGTTTAGTAGCTGTGACAGGTGGACACATATGAGTACAGGCAATACAGGTAATCTGAGCATGGCGAACAGCAGCGATCTAGCGAGAGCACCTCACGTGTCTCTCCTCACCGCGACGGGTGCCAGCCCCATGTGCTATTACTAGTATACTGCTCAAGTGCTGGCGCTATTATCTGTACGAAAAAGCTTATTGAGTTTTTACGAGCTGGATCACGATATCGCATTTTTATAGCTATGGACATCATTTCCCTATACACATACGATGGGGAGTCTGGCCAAATGAAGCCAGCCGATCTGATTAGCTCAGTCAATCCATGCCACCATCCAACTCGCACGAAACCAGGGGCAAAACTAAGTAAACCTGCTGCTGCCTACTCTTTATGATGGAGGTCATATGCAAAAAAACGTCAATGTGGGGCTCTTACGAGAATGTTGAACTGATCGGTGGACGTTGGAAACTGAACACAAGAGTAAGAAACACGATGAGCTGCAGAAAATATCAACGTAACATTAATGCAGTTTCTTCCGGCAGCATGCATTGTCTTGACTTAATTTATTGGTACAGGATCAGCGGTGGCCGCCTCACACAGGTTCATGAATAAAGAGGACCTAAAATGCTTGCTAGCGATAGAGCAATAATTAAAGCTAAAGACCACCAGCATCCGGTGCCAAACCCGAGTTCAACTGACTGCCAGCAACAGGCTTGTAAAAACCAAGCCTCGGTGATGAAGCTCCATTCAGTAGCAGCATCCGTGTATCGACCAAAGCCTCCGTGAGCAAAACGGGCAGCCATCCAGGTGGGTATGCATGTTCCACAACCATTGCAATGCACCGCGAGGTGCATACTCATTCGTGGCTAGCAAAAGGCGATCCAGCGAGACGGCAAGGCTTCACGGGTTTCCTGCTTTCAGGAAAACAGCAGCAGCAGCCATCAGCATTACTGAGCTTGCATAGCATTGCCGTGCAACTCAAATTTTGGGGCCATCTTTAGGGGGGGTATCCAGTAGTTAGACAAATCTAGATGCCACACACGTGAGCTCGGTCACGGGTCAATGTTTGCAGTCTGCTAGTGGTCGAGCCCAGCACGACATGCCTCTGACACAAGCCAATTCAAGTTAACCGCTGCTGCTGCTGCAGAAGGACATCCACTGCAGCATCCACGTCTCCAGCCGTAAATATTAAGGCTACAACCAAAATTTGAATTTTCCACTGACAGTGCACAGAAAAGACATCCTAGCTCGCCGATATAATTTCACACAACACGATATAACTTCACAGCACAAGCAACATTGCTGGCCCACACTAAAGTATGATGCATCATGGTGAATGAATTAAGATAAGAACCTAGGAATCCAACCTCGGTAGGCTCACTGAGGCAAAAAACTGCACTGCCTAACGTGAGTGACGATAAAATCAGTTTTGTATGGGCCATTAGTTATAGCACTCAGGATCATGTCACAAAAAAGGATTAGGAGTCTATGGCTTGATGGCTAGAAGGCACAAAGAAAACTATTTTTGAAGATGGCTGCCGTGATAGAGACGGTAGCATTGCTTGCACATTGTGTGCGTGAATAAAAGACAAAGCACACGCCGACTATGCACTACAAACGTAATATAAGTGCAGCAATAATTTAATTTAATGAGCCTCTTTTGAGTGCCCCCTTATCTTCAAAGAGCTGTTTATTAAAAAATTATAAACATGTGCATAACAAGAGAAATAAATCTATGTCTAGGCACTGGAAAGGAAGTGCCAATTGGTTAGAGATAACATTCAGCACGAAAAAGATAATTCACCAGATGGAGAAAAAGCTGCGAGGAATGGGGGAATGTTTAGCTTCTGTTAAAATGTCACAAGGAAGGTCACAGGGAATGTCGTGATGTCAGCTGGTAGTGAGTTACAGGTTTTGGGAGCACAGAAACTGAAGGCACTGTTCCGAAGAATTTGAGGTTTGTTAGAAGCACAGCTGAACGACTGAAGTCATAGAGAAAAATGGAAAGCCTAGTAAAGAAATATTTCACATAGGCAGGCTGGAACAAAAAATGAAGCAACCAAAAAGTGAATGACAGGACCAATGAATCCCTCAAGCCAATACAGCTCGTTTCAGCACAAGTTGGCTAAACTGTAAAAAAACACAACATTAGGCACTACGAAGTTCGAGGTTTCTGGAAAAGATCAATTCGACCCACAACAGATAACGTCACACCACGGGACTCAATTTCCAACAAATGAATAAATCGATCAGCACCATTATTCAGGTCATTGTGATAGAAAATATCCCCATACACTGTGACCTAGCCACTAAAATTACACACGATGCACGCCAAAATGGACATACCTCGAAGGTTAGCATCCCGGTTGATGAACCCCATTGAGGCAAGCTGTTCTAGCTGGGATGCAAACCTCCGTTCGGGCGGCTCAGCTGCTGCGCCTCCACCACCAAACCCGGCCTACAACACACCCACACAACAGCTGGTCACACCTGATCGCAGCCACACCACATATGATACTCAAGATGGCCAACCAGGTTTGGAGACATCACCGAGTGTAATGAAAGGGAATCATATGACATAAGTGACTCCCACAGCCATCTTAAACGACATTCCTATCAGCAGCACTTGCTCAGTACTGCTTACGATTTTGATCAAAAGCAGACGTGCATGCAAACTTCAAGAGTGAAAATGGTGAGATGTGTTCGCCATGCAAGGCAAAGGCAGAAGCAGTGTAGGCTTCCCGGGTTAAAAAGAATGACAGCAACGAGCCACACCAGCTGATCCGTCCCATTACAAGTATATAAGGCAAATTAGATGCTTTACAATGCAATAAAAAACATGAGCCACTTTCGGCACCACAAATAAAAACGAAGCTCGGCAGCTCTGGAGCAGACCCGGTTGCTACGCTGCTCGGGGGGGGGGGGGGGGGTCCCGGCACGACGACAAAGCTCAGCAAGGGTGCACTGCAGCCAGCTTGGCTATGCGCGCGCACAGCAAGGCAGAAAGACAGCTGCTTACACCCTGAGCACCGCCAGCAGCGGCGGGGGCCATCATTCTGATCATGGCGTTCATCATGCTAGCAAATGCCGCCGGGTCTACGGCAGGTGCACTGGCGGCAGGAGCAGCAGCCGGAGGCACGCCGGGAGGCACACCCGTGCTGCCCGTGGTCGCCGCGGTGGCTGTCGGCAGCGGAGTCGGCTGCGAAGCTGCGGTAGGGCCGCCAGCGAGCGGCATTCCCGGCGGCACCAGGAGGCCGGGCATTCCCATCCTGAAAATGGGGCGAGCATAAGTACACTCACAAGCATCAGTAGACACACGCCTGCAAAGACGCACGCAAACAAATAAGGGCTCACACATCGATGACCGCTGCCTGCACGCATGCAGTCGCTAGGTACTGGCAGTAAGCCAAAGCAGTTAGAGCAGGCATCACATATCTGTGCTCGGGCAAATCATGTTTGAGGACTACGCAATTGCTATTCAGGGCCGAAGCACAAGTCTGGCGGCTCTATGCTTATTATCAAAGTGGTGCATACACAAGCAGTCCACAAAGTCACGCTGCCCTTCCCGAAACAGATTTTTTTTGCAAAACTGGAGGTAACACTACCATGTAACTGTTCAAATAATATCAGTAAGACAGAACTAATATTGAGGCCAAACTCAATATGAATGGGCAATGTGAGGTTATTTGGCATACAAAGGACCCAAAACTCAACACAAGCTGTAAAAGAAATCCGAATGTTCTGGATCGATGGGCACTTGTAAGCAATCAAAAGAGACATGAAGTTCTTTGTATCAGCTGGGTTTCGTGGTTTTTAGGCTACCAGATTCAACAGCATCATTTATATAGTGGCAGAAGAGCCTTAAAGGCTATGACAACCGCTTGCAGCAATAAAAGATGGCCCACTGCAGGACTCGAATCCCCGACCCGGGTCGCAAAGAGCAAGCACCCTACCCCTGGGCTAAGACCAAAAGCTTGGTGCAATTGGCCAGTTACAGTACACCAATTTCCCCTTTTGGTTGGTACTTTTTAGACATAGCAATGATTCAGAAGCTATACAAGCACCACCAATGACTTTAAATTCCTGCTGTCCATGATTTCACTAGCGAACAAGTTCATTCCGGGATTTACAAGGAATCTAAAACAATAGAGCACCAAGAATGAGTGGGTGGGGCAAAAAAGGCGCACATACCCAGACACCAGTGAAGGAGCCTCCTGCTGAAGCTGCTGCAGGCCTCTCTGAATCTGCATGATTGCATCCACAGCTCGCGGGTTTCCCAGGGCTTGCTGGACCGATGGCGACTGCATCTACAACAACAAGAGCAGGCCGAATCAGCAACTTGCTGCAGAGTAAAAAAAGGTCACTGCATACGCAGACAGGTGCACGATCGGCAGCCACAAGCCAGCAAATCCCAAAAGGAGGCGCGGCGCTAGGCAAGAGGCTCGAGCTCACCTGCTGCATCAGGGTCGGCAGATTTACTCGCATGTACTCGAGCATCTGGGGATTGGATGCCAACAAGGGATTGCCGGCGAGAAGGCTCTGTGCAGTGTCAGGACTGGCCAGCATGGACTGCATAAGTGACTGCATGTATGGCGATCTCATAGTGCTCTCGATGAGCTGCGGGTTCTGCTGTATCTGCTGCATCATGCCCTGGATGGCCGGCGTGCCCAGCATACCTGCAGTGGTGTTGGAACAACCGGAGAGCATTCGGCCAAGTCACGAGCTGCGCACGATCGCATCGGATCGCACGCATCGGATGGCACGCGCTCACCCGGTCGGCATCGAGCTCGAGGCCGCTGCTGCACTTACCGGCTCCTGCCGGCATGGCAGGCGGAGCCGTGAAAGTCGAGGGCGTGCCGCTGCCGGTTCCGGCACTGGCTGCACGTGCCGGGCTGGTGCCAGCTGACCACGGATTGGGCAGAGGATCATTATTCTCGCGACCTTGCTGTGGGTTAGCCTGCCCACTGCCTCTGCCGATGCCACCTACAGACGGCAGGGACACAGGCCCAATCATTTGGCCACAACTGCTCGCGGACGAATAGGGTCGCTCGAGTGTCTACACTCGGCAGGCGCACGAGTGAGCCCATGTTTGCATTGAACAGGAAGCTGCCCAGAAAGTGCACTCACCCGACATTGGGCCTGTGAGTGAAGCAAATGGGTTGGGCGCCCCAAGGCTGGCCTGAGCAGCATTCATCATCGGCTCTTGTATATCCCTGTACATCCTTTGCAGGGCGTTGAACCCACCAGGCAAGCTCTACAGACGAAGCCAAGGCAAGCTGCCATCAGCTGAGCCAGCTAGCAGCTGCCATGGGCTCTCCCAAGAGAGCCCATTGCCGTGCCTCCTGTCCAGCTTCTCATTCTAGGCTCACAGCAACATTTCTAGGCTCTTGCAACAGCACAAAGCAGCGAGCACGGTCAGGATTTCACATAATCGTCAAACAGCATATCGCCGACAGCACCACGCACATTATTTCCAACAAACTCCATGGCAATAATGTAATGTCTCTCCTTCTGTAACTCCACAAAGTCATACAGACCATGTGGGTGTTACGCAGGAAAGTTTTGTATAGCGCACTCACAGCCTAAGCGGCTTTTGGTATGCATTCGGTAGCCAACAGACTTCGTCTCATGCAACAAGGAGAAAGTGGGAAGCATAGCAGAGTCAGGAGAGCAGTCGATGTAGTGAGTAGCATAGAAGTAGCAGCTCAGGACCGCTGAAAAGGATGTGCCATAGACGGCAGCAGGAGAGTAGTTGTCGTTGCATAAGAATTGCGGAAGCGAGTTCCACAGTCTAGGACCCGCAGAGCTAAAGCTTCTGTCGCCAACTGTCTTTAAGCAGAGGGATGGAACAGCTAATTTATTGTCCACATAGGACCTGAGGGCGCAAACAGGCTGAAACTGGTGCAGCAGTTCAGCTAGGTACGAAGGAGCCAAGCCGTGGTGCGCCTTGTGGGTCAGCGTAAGAACTTTGCTCTCTATCCTTTGTTCAACCGGCAACCATCCCAGCTCTTTCAGCAAAGAAGACACGTGCTCAAACCGCTGGGACTTAAAGACTAGCCTTGCAGCCATATTCATAGTCTGCTGCAGTGGCCTAATAGCTTTCCTTGGCAGCCCAGCCAAAAAGAAATTGCAATAATCAAGCCGAGACAGAACTAAGGAGCTAGTTACATTTTTTACAAGCAACTGTGGAAGACAGCCCCTAATCTTTGACGGGGATCGAATGTGATGGTTAGCTGTAGAAGCAGTCTTCTGAATGAAGCTTTTAAAATTGAGGCAGCTGTCGAAAACGACACATAAATTTCGATCACGTGGTGATGGTCGCACTATAGCATCACCTATTAGAAGAGCAAGGCCTTTTAATCCAGCCACACGCTTAGGGTGTCCTATGAGCAGCAGTTCGGTTTTATCGTCATTTATTTTCAAGAAGTTTTCCGACATCCAGGATCGAATGTCGGCATGGCAAGCATTCAGTTTCTCAGTTGCTGCAGCAGATTCCGACGGTCTGAATGACAAGTACAGCTGAGTATCGTCAGCATAAAAGTGATATCTTATTCCATGGGTCTTAATCACTTTTACAAGAGGTCAGTCGACTGTAGCCAAGAATATTTCCATATTCAATATTTCCATATTCCATACTCCAATATTCCCATATTTCCAGCTGTAGGTCACTAAAATAAAAATCTTGTGAGCAGACCCTCAGTATCTACTTAAACAGCTGCATACATCTACAGCTGTATATACACTCGAGTGCAAAAGTATCGGCAAGGCCACTTTATGATTGACAGACAGAATTGGCTTCCTTTTCCTCCTTCCGGGCAAACATACCCTGACAATCTAGTCGACACCTAATCGTATCCCTACTAAACTAAATTCCCAGTAGCAGCCTGCAGGCTTTGAACATGAACCCTAGCAAGGATGAAACGGTCCCCAAAGTTCCACTCTTCATCAGCCTCTCCAAGCGGGTCTACTGACACGTGGGCAGCTAGGATCCTTTGTGTTACCAGTGATACTAGTCGTGGCGTGGCCATCTTTGCTAAGTTGTACTTCACCAAATCCTAAACAATTAGAAAGTGTATATACTGGTCCTTGGCCTGCCTAGGCAATTGCGTGAGGCTGGAAAATGAGCATAGCCGTTGTATTGTTGTTTTCATACAACTGCGCATGTCTTAGTACTTCCAACAACTTTGACTTCTGGAACTCACTGCTTGCTGGTCTGCCGGCCTGTGCAATCATGCGCTTACAGCAGGTCTAAAACACTGCAGCTAGGCTTGTCTGTCGAGAGCTTCACAGTTGCCATATCCAACCACTTCTCGCCGACCTGCACTGGCTCCTAGTCAAGCAACACATCGACTTAAAGGGTTTGTCACTCATTTTTAGGTCTTATCATTATTTGGCCCCAGCCTACTTATCCATCAGATCTACTCCCCCGCCAGGTAAAACTCGCTTTTCGGAATCTAATCGTTTACATGCATGCTGACTCTGTGCATGACACCAATAACCATGTATGCTTGTAGTCATTGAGCATTCTATCACTAACCATTCGATCGCACTACCTTTACAGCAAATATAAAGTGCTTAGAATGAGAATGGGTTCTCTAAAAGCGCTGTCAAATGTATTATTATTATTATGATTACCAACGGAGAACTGATTCGTTTTTTATGGTGCATTAAAATTGGGGAACTTACATTTCAAATTAATTTTAAGGATATAATACGCTTTCACTTTTATACTGTTGTAAGAGAATCCCAATGCGAAAGGCATAATGTTAATTTGGCACATTCATCCTTTATGCTTTGGTCTAATGTTTAACGGTTGTATGCCTACACCTCCTCGTAAAACAAGGGGTCGCCGATACTTTATGTTGGAGCGCACACAAGCACATCAAATATATGCAGCCAAAAAACTCAAGTTGAGATCAAAATAAAATGCTAAAAAAATCAATTAGCGTGAAGTATACAGCGCTTGTAAGCCCGATGGCGAGCGACTGGCCGGCCAGCCTTCTGGGCTATATCTAAATGTTTAGAGCAGCTAAGGCACTTGCTTTTCGAAACTAGATCTAACCAGATTCCAGTAAAAATAAAAACTCCAGCCCTGCCACAGCTGTTACAGCATATTTATGCTCCCCCAAACAAGCATAACTGCGTGTGAGAATCACAGACGAACACCACTTAACCATAACTAGTAAGGCACACCAGCAGACCACCTCAGTGGGTTGTAAGTAGCTAAGAAGTTTCAGCAACTACTGGCATACGAGCCAGACTGGAAAGCACAGCCAGTTCAACGTTAGCAGGTCAG
Source organism: Cristatella mucedo (assembly GCA_009760855.2). Lineage (NCBI taxonomy): Eukaryota > Metazoa > Bryozoa > Phylactolaemata > Cristatellidae > Cristatella > Cristatella mucedo. The sequence continues at coordinate 207,587 of WPIO01000038.1, read as the reverse complement.
AGCTAAAAGTGTTGAACAAAGAAGCAAGGGCGATAAGCCCAATGTGCCAACAAAGCTCCAGGAAGTTTGATGACGTGTATAGCAAAATGTATCCAACCAAAATCAGAAATTTTTTTATAGTGATGTAAAACAAGCCGCTGAGCTCCCAAGTCGCACATGTTGCAGAGATTGCTAAATTTGTTATTTGTAGACATTTTGCGTCCGGTCACATCTGGGTCAAACACGACTTTCATAATCATTATTTTCTTTAATCTGAAGGTCGTCAGAACTTCCGATCTAATTTCTAACATATTTGTCTTTTGAAGGGAAGGTTACCCTAAACAAATATTCGATTGCCGGAGCAATTACATATTTTCTTGACATTCCTCCTTAACCCTCAGTTAGAGCGCAAGTGAGTGCATGAGTCGGCACATGGGTAGTAAGGATGGAGGCATCGGTATCCTATTTGGAGGGGGTACGGTGCTCGGCTTAACGACCCAGATTACCCGAGTTCGAGTCCTGTGACGGGGCAAGCTTTAATCCCTTGCTGCAAGGTGGTGACAGCCGCTGAGGCTTTTCTGCTGCTACATAAATGAGGCTGAATCAGCCGACCTCCTGTGAACATTATTTCACTCTATCATGACAACAGCAAGGATCGAACGATAAGTGATTGCCACAATCTGGCCATTCTTGCCTCGAGGTTGCTCATCGCCCTGTCCTGCTGTCTCATCAGCTCCTGCATCATGGCCGGATTCCTTGCAATTTCCATAGTCTGCAAAAGAAGACAAGATGCGTCATCCAGGCAGGCCAATTCAACATTCACCCGATCAATGTGGAGTCTAGGAAGGTCATTTTGGAAGATAGAACAGGTAAATGCCATGGTTTCCAATGACAGCTCACACGGTTGGTAACCCCTCCGAAAATAGCAACCGCTGCAATTTATATCGACAGCAGCTGCTGAGCCATAAACACATGCTGCCATGTTCTAGGTGCCGAGGCTTGACTGCAGTAAGGAGCGCTGCTGCAGTCTATGCCACAATGTCCCTCCCAGACAATAGCAGGAATACTAGCTGATTTAACAGCCTCTTTTGTCTAGCAACAGAAGAGCATTTACGGCTATCACCACTGCTTGCAGCGGCGATAAAGAATCGCCCACTACAGGATTAGAACCGGACCGAGGTAGTGAAAAGCAACCGAACACAAGCAGCCATACTGGACCTGAAGCAAGATGAGCCTCTTTATAGCACTAGTACTAGTGAGACTTACAGCATTCAACCTAATGATAGGCCGATGTATGTGCGAGTCTCCCAGAGTGATACCCGGTGAGGGAGGGGGAGAGAGAGAGAGAGAGAGAGAGAGAGAGAGAGAGAGAGAGAGAGAGAGAGAGAGAGAGAGAGAGAGAGAGAGAGAGAGAGAGACAGACAGAGACAGACAGACAGACAGACAGACAGACAGACAGACAGACAGACAGACAGACAGAGACAGAGACAGAGAGAGAGAGGAGAGAGAGAGAGAGAGACAGGCAGACAGACAGAGGCAGCAAATCGATAAGAGGAATGATGACTGCAGATGGTGGTGGCGATTCGTCGGCAGTTATGCCAGGCTTCATGGGATCACAAACGGCAGTGGCAAGCCACGGCTGCCTCATTGGTGGAATGGCTAGTCACGTGACACGGACAGGCCATGCCTGGCTCACCAGGGCACTAAGTGCCGCCTCTCTGTGACACAGCCACTGTCGAGGGACAAAGTTGTTATCGGCTCACTGTGGAGTTTGTATACCATCCTCACTGGACAACGACTCATTGCTTCCATTCATAACTCGGAGCACTAGCACCATGACGGCTCCCTCACGGCTAACTTCTTAGCTTGATAAATCTGGTTTTGATGATGATTCATCATTTTAAAAGCTTCATTCGGAAGACTGCTTCTACACCTAACCATCACGTCCGATCCCTATTCAAGATTAGGAACTGTCTCCCAGTGGATTGCAAAAAAATTAACTAACTCTTTAGCTATGTCTCGGCTTGATTATTGTAATTCCCTTCTGGCTGGGCTACCAAAGAAAGCAACTAGGCCACTGCAGCTGACTATGAATATGGCTGCAAGGCTAGTCTTCAAGTCCCTGAGGTTTGAGCACGTCTCCTTTGCTAAAAGAACTAGGATGGATAACGGTTGAGCAACGGATACAGAGCAAAGTTCTTACACTGACCCACAAGGCGCACCACGGCTTGGCTCCTTCGTACCTAGCTGAACTGCTGCACCAGTTTCAGCCTCCTCGTACCCTCAGGTCCTATGTGGACCATAAATTAGCTGTTCCATCCCTCTGCTTAAAGACCGTTGGCGACAGAAGCCTTAGCTCTGCGGGTCCTAGACTGTGGAACTCGCTACCACAATTCTTATGCAACGACAACTACTCTCCTGCTGCCGTCTATGGCACATCCTTTTCAGCGGTCCTGAGCTGCTACTTCCATGCTACTCACTACCTCGACTGCTCTCCTGACTCTGCTATGCTTCCCACTTTCTCCTTGTTGCATGAGACGAAGTCTGTTGGCTACCGAATGCATACCAAAAGCCGCTTAGGCTGTGAGTGCGGTAGACAATACCTCGTACAAACCTTAAACCCTTTGGAGACCGTGCATTTAGTTCGTATGCTCCCAAAGCCTGGAACTCACTCCCGACTTGACCATATTTAAAAAGAACTTAAAAACACCTATTTAGGACAGCATTTAGTGGGTCCCTGTGATTCGTCCTTGATGTGCTTATGCGTGCTGACACTGTGCATGCTGCAACTAACCACATTTGCATGCTGACCCTGTGCATGTCACCCCTAACCATGTTATTCATTTTGTTTGTTTTTCAAGCATGATTTTACTTACCATTTAATTGTATTTCCCATTGCAGCAAATGTAAAGCGCCTAGAAAGAGATTGAGTTCTCTGAGGGGGCTTTATCAAGTGCATTATTATTATACAAAACTCTCATGCGTAACACCCACATAGTCTCTATGACTTTGTGGAGTTACAGACAGAGATACATTACAATTATATCATTGATGCTGGGTGGTGAGGTAGAACTGTCAGTTTCTGGCAGTAAGCAATACTGGCATAGTAGATAAAACCTTTAATTCACGAAGCTTGGCTATGTTCGTACGACTTTATGGGGGTAACAGTTCACCTTAAAATGGATGCAATCTTGGACAGCCCAGCTAACAGTTTGATAAAACAAGCCGGTCAGCTTACCTGTCTCATAATGTCCGGGTTGTTAAGCATGTGAGATATTTCGGGATTCCTCTGCAAGAAATAAGTAAGCATCGAGGTAATGGCACTGATAAGTTGCTATGGAACATTCTGCCCATGCATCCGTGACATGCAACCTAAACTAGCAACGCTTTGCTTGGCGGTCTTACTGAACGTACAGTAGGATGCTTTCAGATAGAGCAAAACTCGACAACTAGGCTCGTCTATTGTGACCGTCATATTGCCACATTATACCACTAATCTTAGACCTACATTAGTCTTAATCCACTTTGTTGCCGTTGTATGGATTCTCTTGGTCTGGCTAACCTATCTGAAATACCTACCAATCGGGTCTCACTGGGACCACCTTCTCCTGCTATAGTCGCTTAGCTGTGCCCAAAATCGAGCTCAGATCTTTTAGTGACTGTATCTTTCGACTCTTAAAATGACATGCACCTAAGACCAGGAACTCTCTACCACTTAACATCACAACACCAGACTAGATAGCATTTCAAGTCAAAATAAAATAACTCGTGCTTCTTAAACCACATGCTCCATCTCTGCAAATCGGCCTGGTGTGTACTCTACAAGTAGGCTTCACCTGTACATGCTACACTATCTTTCCAGCTTAGAATGAGATCTAATTCTCCTGTGTTCCAAAACAAATGGTTTGCTACCGACTGGCCTGCTCTAAAAGATGATTCACCACAAAGCAAAGTCGCCGTAGGCATGCCTGCAATGACATGCCCTTGCGGGCCCACGGTAGTCCTATCTCTCTACTGCAGAAAGGCTTATCAGTTGCTACCATCACGCGTGCACATAAATGAATACACATGCACACACATACACGCCAAGTCTCCATTGCACCACAACTACGCTCGTACCTCAGCATGCCCGGTCAGGTCTCATTATCAGCTCTTTCACTACCAAAGGTGATGCCAACGTAACATAACTTTGCTCTCTTGTTCCAAAATCATTAATCCACTGTAGCATTAGCACTACATTGACCAAACGTTAATCTTGACGATGTAGCTAACTTGAGTCACATAGAGCAACTGAACACAACATGAAATCACACAACTTGACATATTAATAAGGAAAACAGACCACCGACCCACGACAAAGTGCAGCTGCGCTTAAATTAAGCAGTCGGGGCACAGGAAAAATAGTATGCGTACGCACATCAATAAAGCAGTTCGACAGCAACAAGGTCTACAAGAGAGTACTATATCAAGCTTGAGGTTTCTATTCACATTTACCTCCATGAGTTCCCTCATTTGTGGGTTGTTCATGATGAGCTGGGTCATCACGTCCGGGTTGCCCATGATCTGCTGCACCATTGGACTCTCCATTAGCTGACTAAGCATCGAAGGGTTGTTCATGAGCTACAAAATACAGTTTAATGGGGCTAAAAAATGGCGCAAGGAAAATCGGCGGTCCACTGCATCGGTGACACTAGCAGAACTGTGGCACTTGTTTCAGCCTCCTCGTTCGTTCAGGTCCTTCTTGGAAAGTTTTTGCTCACCAGGTCCTAGACTGAGGAATTCACTTCCACAATTCCAATGCAACGTCATCTATTCTCCTGTTGCCGATTGTAGCACATCTCCTTAAGCCGTTCTGATCTGCTACACCCATGCTACTCAATTCCTCGACTGCCCATCTGACTCAGCTATGCTTCTCACTTTGCATTTGCTGCGTGAGATGAAGTTTGTTGGCTACCGTATATGCACCGAAAGCGATGAGGCTGTGAGTGGGATGTAAAAAAAAACTCGAGCATAACACCACTCAGCCCTTGTGGAGTTACAGACGGAGACAGATAAGATTAAATTAACCCAGCAAAAAAATTCCCGGCAAAGCAAGTATACAATTTAGATGTTCGACATCACGTTAAAGTAATCGGCTTTCAGTGCAAAGAGAGGTTGGCAGGTTTTTCTTAATCTAGCCAGGTCCCTTTTTGCCAGGGCACATGCAGCGCATTTGTGAAGCCACCATGATGCAGTAAAGGATGCATTTTAAGTGTGAATAAAGCACACACCAAGTCCAAGGTCACTAACCGTGAGGCAGAGCAACACAAATTAAGTGGTCAAATCAAAATCAGTACCTGGGCTGAAACCAGGTTTGCCAGGTAACCAGGGAAGACAGGCCAAAAGCAAGACACGTGTACAGGCTGAGAGATCAATAGCTAAAAATGGATGCACGGACATGGAACGAACAGCCATCAGCTTGAACAAGAGACCCACCAACTAACGATAGCCCTAACTTGAACCAACATGAGCAGGCCGCAGTGCCAGACGATCGAAGCTGAAAACGATTTCGAACAGAACAGCAGTTGAAGTAATCATCATTATCATAAGTAGTCTCAAGTTGCCCCAACAAACAACAAGGGTAGCATAATCAAGGCCCAGATCTGTTGCAAACGATGTCTCGAAGTGCTGGAGCAGAGCAGACCAAAGACAGAGCCTGACCTCTCGTTGCATCTGCTGCTGGAAGTCGGCAAAGTTTCCACCACCCATGCCACCGAATGGAGGCAGACCACCCATTGCGCTGCCAAACAGACCACCACTAGGTCTGGGTGCCGACGAAGGCGATGAGGCGGAAGTCTGCTGCCCTGCTAATCCAGCAGCAGTAGCAGGCACTGCTGCCGGCTCCGGCTGCTGCACCCTAGGAGCCGATGCCGAAGGGCTGCTGCTTGCAGAGGGTGCTGGTGTCTGTAAGTGACCAGTACAATTTGACAGTTAGGAAACATCATTCGTCATGACAAGAGCTCTGCAGCAGTTTCAACATGCCAAGCCACTGAGTGTATGCAGCAGGCACAGCTACAGGCACCATGCAATAAGCAGTTGAGAATTTTTAGTGCATGCAACACGATATAAAACGTTCGCAAGTAAGTGCTGAGGCAACAACAAAATGGATTTTGCAGTAACACGTAGTTCGCTATGTAAAATTATTAAAACTTGGTACAATACCACAGCCAAGCTGGTCAGACCATTAGTGACATCCTGCCTGGACCCCTTTTGCCCATCATTGGCAGGTCTTACGGCCTCTGCAATATGAGGCTAACAGTTGGGACAAAATCATGCAGCTAGACTTGTGTGTCGTGAACATCGAAAGTGCCACACCACTCATCCCCAATCTTCACTAACAGCCTATCAAGCAGTTCTTTGGCGCTGGCCTACCAATAAAAAATACTTGCAATCAGGCATTGCACCAGCACACCTACTTTCTGGCACAAGTCGTATAGCTGTGCTTCAAATAAACTTACAAATCTTTCGAAGACCATGCCATGAGTTCCTATGCTCCCAAAGCATAGAGCTCACAATCGACTGACAGAAAAAACTCCTTAACGCTGACTGCATTTGAGAAGAAACTAACAACCTACTCGCTCCTCATTCCATTTGCTCTGTCAGAGCGAATTTACCATCGCGTACTTATCCATGCTGAAATAGTGCATGTTATCACTAACCAATTACTATGCTTTCCTTCAAGCCAATGCCAAGTGCCCAGAAAGAGATTTAGTTCTCTTAGGGTTAAACTATTTTTTTTTTTTACTTTTTACAAAATCGATCGAGAATCTCCACTGACACTCAAATACAAGTGTGCTCTGTAAAAAGAGCACTCTGAGATGTGAAGGGCAGGTGGCACAAACAATTACCGCTAGCTGCCTAATAGAAGGCCGCTCTGTAATAATAAAAAAAGAACCCTTTTAGGCTACTCGAATGCACGCAGTAACTGGCAATTGTCTACAAAATGCATTTGACACAAGATCGCTATATATATATATACACACACACACACACACACACACACACACACACACACACACACACACACACACACACACACACACACACACACACACACACACACACACACACACACACACACACATATATATATATTCACCATGCCACTTGCATTCCAAGCTATACTGCCTACTTTTACTCTTTTGCTACAGAAACTTGGCCAATCATTATACTTGCATAGGTCCTTATCCTGGGTAGACTTACTGAATTTTAAGAGTCACTATTTTACACCCAGGTGAAATTTGTATTAAGGTAAGTCCGAGCACATAAAAATACGGAAATTAAATAATGCATGCCTATGCACACGGATCTAAAATGCTGATAGCTCGTTGCAGTACTTTTGGGCTTGTGGCATGAAAGTAAACCAGTACTATCATGCCACTGCTGCCGAATCTAGCACGTTGCTTGAGACAGCTGTTCAATCCCTTGCCATTTCATCTAATCACAGGTTTCACATTCACGGGGTAGATCACGGTGCTAGAGACAAGATGCATTTTCCCTGTTACTGGAACTCTTGTAACCACTATAGTTATAGCTACTGACGTGGTCACTGTCCAACAAAAAGACGGCCATTAATCAAATAGTTGCACGCTAATTCAATTATCCGAGACCAACGTTTGAGCAGGATTCCTTCACTAACCGTTAAGTCTTTCATAATAAAATGATTGCACCACAAGCGAATGTTCTGTCGCTTAAGAAAAATTATGCCAAATTGAAAGCACGATCAGACATACAGCCTATTTTTTCATGCCGTCTTCGACTATACACCATCGGCTATAAATAATTCAGAGCCATATCTAGCAAATACGAATTCACTGGCATCGAGGTAAGGAATAAATTCGTTTCAATGCTCGTTAGTTAAACCTGAACACTCGTTTGAAACATACGAAACTTACGAGACTTGGAAAAACAATTCAACACGTCATTATTTGAAGCAGATGAGACTCACTGGATTAGATTTAATAACAAGGTGCACAGTCATTCCATGTTGTATTTTAGATGCGTCTAGCTGGTCAGTATCCTTGAGTATCTTTCCGGCAAAGATGAGACATAACTGTTCAAGTGAAGCTCCAAACTTCTCAGCAACTTTTAACTTGAACTGTAACAAAAAATTAGTATGCCGAGTAAATAAATATTTACAACGAAAGACAAAAATTGCACCAAAAATCCCAAGGAATTTCTTGAGATCTCATTATATTTCGAGTTTGAGCATAAACAAATGCATAAGTACTTGGACGGCTGGGGAAGCTGCCACGACAGCCCCCTACTCACCGACATATCGAGTAAATCGAACGCTTGTATAACCAAAGGCATGCGCAATGGTTGGAATGCGAAAAAGCAACATATTTTTGCAATTATCACTTATAATTTATTGTGCTAATATGATGTATATTTCCCTTATTGCAACGACCTGTCGGACCCACCCTGGTATGGAACTGATAAAATGCTTAAAACATAGACCGTTATACTTCTCCAGCTTGTTGCAAGTAAACAGTCTTGATACGGATGGCCAGCTGCCGCAACTGGCGCTCGATTTCATCTTCACAAAAACTCGATTAGGTTAAGGTCCGACTACAATGCTCGATTAGGTTAAGGTCCGAAGACTGACTTGACCAGTCCATACATGCCACGGGAGGGTAACCAAATTCCCATAAATTATTTAAAAAAACCTAACTGGGGCGGCGGTGTGCTTGGAATCGGTGTCGTGCTGGAAAATATAATCCAGTTTATGAAGCGCTATCACACTTGTGAGTAATAGGTTTTGGAGAAGGTCTAAACAGACGTCTTGGGTCACGATGCCCGGTATTCGGTGTGCGGCTCTGACACCATTTCTGCTGGAGCATCCTCATAACATGACACCTTTTCCTCCGAACTTGACCGTTGGCTGCAGGCAATTGGGTAATAATAATAATAATAATAATGCAGTTGATAAAGCGCCTTCAGAGAACTCAATCTCTTTCTAGGCGCTTTACATTTGCTGCATATGGAAATGCAATTGGGAAATGCAAAGGGAAATGCAATTTAATGGTGAGTAAAATCATGCTTAATAAACAAACAAAATGAATAACATGGTTAGGGGTTACATGCACAGGGTCAGCATGCAAATGTGGTTAGTGGCAGCATGCACAGTGTCAGCACACATAAGCACATGAAGGACGAATCACAGGGACCCACTAAATGCTGTCCTAAATAGGTGTGTTTTTAAGTTCTTTTTAAATGTGGTCAGGTCAGGGGATGTTCTGATGCAGGTCGGGAGGGAGTTCCAGGCTTTGGGAGCATACGAACTAAATGCACGGTCTCCTAAGGATTTGAGGTTTGTACGAGGTATTGGTAAACTGCTGGATTCCGCAAAGTGGGTGGTACTATGCTTGGCCTGATGGGGGAGTATATCTGAGACATAGGCTGGAGCCAAAGAATGAAGTGAACTAAAAGTGAGCAAGTCGCCGACGCACGTAAAGCCTCTTCCAGTTCGAAAAGAGCATGAATTTGCTTTCGTCACTCCATAAAATAATAATAATAATGCACTTGATAAAGCGCCCTCAGAGAACTCAATCTCTTTCTAGGCGCTTTACATTTGCTGCAAAGGGAAACGCGATTGAATGGTGAGTAATACAACTTTACACTAATCGGCAGCAGTCCAGTGGATTCGAGCCAAAAGGGAAATGTCAAGAAAATACTTAATACTTACTTAATGAATAAATAAATAAAACTACTACTTACTTAATACTAAAAAAAATTGTTTCCAACAATCCAGTGTGTTTAGGGTACATTTCGAAAGACATGTTAGAACTGGGATCGGAAGTTCTGACGACTTCCACATGAAAGAAAAAATGATTTTGCAAACAAGGTCTAACCAGGATGTAAGCCAGAATAAACAAATCTATAAATATTTTTTTTTTTACCGATCTCTGCATCATATGCGACTTGTATCCCAACTTGTCGAACCTTGGATCGCGATACATACTTGAAGCTTGTTGAGGTGCATTCTTGAGACTTTTTCACAGCTTAATTTCCAGGGTCGGCTAGTGCCTTGAATTCCACAACTCCGTTATTGTGTCCACTATATGTCCAAGACTATGGAAAAAGCTCCAGGATGTTTGATGATGCAGACACCAAAATGTATCCAACCAAAATCAGAAATTTTCCAGACTCGTGTAAAACGAGCAGAGTTGAACTTGCCTTTCAAATTTCACTCTGATATGTGAAGTATTAGCCGAGTCACGGAATATACTAATTTCTCTTTTGACCAGGGATCAAAAGTACCATGCAGGGTCCTGGTTCACATACAGCATGTGCTTCTCAAGTAGGCAACATGCTTATCTTCATCAGATCTAGGCAGCTGCTACATTATCGAACAAATCACACCTTTGGGTAATTTAATGTTGTAACTGGTACCTTTCGTAAGGTAGATAGTAAATACAATTAATAAATCCTAGCTGATTAAACAGCCTCTTGTTTGTATAGCGACAGAAGAGCCTTTACGGCTATCATCACCACTTGCAGTGGCGATAAAGAATCGCCCACCGCACGAATCGAATCCACAACCTTAGGACCAAGGTCGTGAAAGCAAACGCCTTACCTAGTGTGACATCACGGCTTCATAAATGCGGCAAAGACAAGAAAACTGGGTTTGTGCTTCGACATGGAGTGAACGTGAGGCAATACAAAATGCAAGCATTTTTTAATGTAAAAAAATAACCCATCTAGGCACAGAGTGGTACGGGAGGGCAGTGCTGATGGAAGTCTCACTGGACATCAATGATTTGCAAGACTGGCACCAAAGCCAATAGGGCACACTCATTAAGAAGGATACAGTACACAAGGAAATCTTTTTGTCTAGTCTCCCAACAGCTGTTGTTATCAATGACAGCAGAGCAGTTCTTATCAGACACGGGATCGAGTTCTAAACTCTTCAACACATCAAACCTAGCAAGTAAGTTACACGTGCTTTAGAGTTAATCACTTCAAGGAGTCAGTTTTGCTGTGGGTATATAACGACTTCTTGGCCACTTCATTCTCTTGCTTTGGACTATCTCTCTCAGCTGCTTTCTAATCAGTCTGGGCATTGTATGACCCGCTCTTTTTACTAATGCCGTTTAGCTGTGCCTCGAACCAGCCTCAATTCCTTTGGAGAGCATGCCTTTAGTTCAAATACTTCCAAGCCTGGAATCCAATTCCGACTGATGTCACGACATCCACTGATTTAACATTTAACAAGAAGCTGCAAACACACCTGTCCCTCACAGCAGTTGCTGGTCCGTGTGAATTGTGCTCTTCTAATAAGCTGACACTGTATTTATCATAATTAGCTAATTGAAATGCTTTCTTTGCAATATCTGTAAAGTACCTAGAAAGAGATTTAGTTCTCTGATGGCGCTATAAACACGACATCTCCATTCTGCAGTGCTAAACTGGGCTTTAAATGTACTCAAACTCTGGCAATATTACTAAAAAAACAGCAAAGCTCCCGGCTAGTTAAAAAAATACACAAGACTGCATTACGCAACAGAGGTAAAATGCCGAGACTGGGCAAAATGTTAAATGAGTCAGTGGTAATCGTTTAATGGTATAATTAAAATCATAAATCTATTTAAGCACACAGACTTGACAGATGTGGGAATATTCATTTAGGCCGTATCTACAGTGTAGATAATACTCATTAAGACATCCTCTATTCGACTCGGTCCCTACTGACTCATGAAGTTGCAATGCAGTTCAGTCTGCTTTGAGAAGCTAGTTAAAAATTAGGCGGTATGTCTTGACCAAGGAGCGTGCCAATGAAAGCGCCTCTGTAGTAAGTCATCGAAATGCCTTCCCAGTCAGTAAAGCCCGAAGTCTACTTGGTTTTGAGGTCTCTCTGAAGACACTATTACAACACAATAGCATGCATGCACATAAGATTCTCCGTTCAGACAAGTAAGAAAACTGAAGGCAAAAGAGAAATAAGAAGGTAGCAACCAGACTAACGAAATTCATGAACGACCTGGATTGCATATTCTAGCTTATATAGGGATATTATATGCTTATATAGGGTCAGAGGGAGATCAATGAAAGCACATTGCTAAATTTAGTTAAGCATAGTGGCTGAAATAACCATGTACAGTCCTGATAAACGGCAGCAAAGGAAGCAACACAGATTTAAGGCAGGGAAATCACGGAATCCCACAACCGTTTTGCACTGCTTAGCTACCTCACTGTCAGGAAGCAATGGGTTGGAGCAACTTGCCAGCAAACCGAGAGCCCTGAATAAACCTCTAGGACTACAGAGTGTTAAGTTACTTTTTCTCGTAGCTGCATCGTTACGAACAAATACAACTGATTAGATCAACACAGATTCCTTTCTTGTTCGGCTGGCTAGCCCCAAAAGGCATAATAGGAGAACCGAGTTACATGGAGCATACAGTTTTCTGCTTCAAGATTATACAAATAATCTCGTTATTTCAATAAGATTATTGCTGAAAACACTGCCAGCTACAAAAATGCATAATTTTACCATCAATCAGCACATACTAGCCCACTCTTACAGCTAAGTGTAAAGCTATGACCGTTAAAAATGAACCAAAAACCCTTACAAGCTAAGCCACAATCCCTCTGCAATCTGCTACCAGCACTGAGATTTACATCCGACGTACTCCAACCAATGAGAAGAATGAATAACTAATCAAATGAAAGGCTTTTCGGTCAAAACTAAGGGGCAATCCTCGAAAAATCTTGTTCGTGGCCTAGTACAACACTTTTTGGGAACTATAGGCCCGAACCTTCGTTCGGCTTCCACAACAACTTGGTTTTTCTTTAGTCTTCAAATGTATGGCAATACAGCTATGTAACCTTGCTTAATCTAATCTTGCTGGGGTAGCATCATTATGCTCCATGAAGTACTTGGCCATGGGCACAGGGAAGTGGGTCAACGGGCCCTGACCCACTCGACCTACCCCGAAAGAGGCCTGTTGGATGAACAAGCTGACCGGCAGAAATGCCAGGATGGGCTGCCTCTGACAAGGTCAAGATCTGGCCCCATCCTGGGCTTAAACTTGGCCAGGCCTATGCTTAGCCAACTTTCTGCTAGCTTATAACTTGACACAGACAGGCAGTGATTTTTGCAGCAGGATTCTAACAAGCTGCTGTTTCGGTTAAGGCGATGAAGCATGGCTGGAGGGGGGGGGTCAAAACTCTGCTAGCAGCCTTGTCGACCAGACTAACAATGGCCTCCAGTTTTTTCTGGCTTGAGTTTTGTGCCAATTTTTGTTTGGTTAACCCACCAATCGGCCATATAAGCAACTTTTGGCAGCCTGCTGCCTATCTCACAGACAGGTTTCAAAATACTAACCCCGAGGACAAACAAACGTAGGTAATGTAATGTATCTCCGTCAGTAACTCCACAAAGTCATAAAGACCATGTGGGTGTTACGCAGGATCTCGAGTTTTGTATAGCGCACTCACAGCCTAAGCGGCTTTCGGTACGCATTTGGTAGCCAACAGACTTCGTCTCACGCAACAAAGAGAAAGTGGGAAGCATAGCAGAGTCAGGAGAGCAGTTGAGGTAGTGAGTAGCATAGAAGTAGCAGTTCAGGACCACTGAAAAAGATGTGCCATAGTCGGCAGTTGGAGAGTAGTTGAGCAGCAAGGAATTGTGCTACTGCACTAGCGATGCAGAAAGAGTGCAATTGGGGCTTAGCAATTGCACTCTTTCTGTACTCCCAATGCAATTGGGGCTTAGCCTAAGAATATAGTGCCCATGTTTCACGACACATGTCACAGGTTTAAGACCTGCAACAGAAAATCCTTTATAACCAATTCCAAATAAAGAAATGCTTAAAAAGTCTGCAAACTCTGCTGGATCTATCTTCAGGTAGCATTTGATACTGTTGATCACCTATTCCTTTTTGAGCAAGTCATCTTGCCTGGGCATCCCTGGCACTAAACTGCAATAGTTTAGATCACGTCTCGGAGGAGACTTTAGAGTACTCATGCCAAGGAGCTAGTGACAAAAAAAGCTGCTAAAGTACAGGATACTCCTAGGAACTGTGTACGGCCCCCTTTCACAGTTTGCACTCTCATATCTTGCCGATGTAATTGCCAAGCACAATAGAGGCATTCATTTTTATGGACATGATAAATAATAAATCCTAGCTGATTAAACAGCCTCTTTTTGTATAGCGACAGAAGAGCCTTTATGGCTATCACCACCGCTTGCAGTGGCGATAAAGAATCGCCCACCATAGGAATCGAACCCACGACCTCGGGACCAAGGTCGTGAAAGCAACCGCCTTACCTAGTGTGATGCTGCTGTAGGTATGGTTTGAGCTGCTGAAGGTATGGTTTGACCCCCTCCTTGTGTCAAGCACATAGACCCACGGCTACAAATGTCTCCAAGTGAATTATTTATAAAAACCAATTACTAGCTATGGCAAAACGTATTGTTACTCATAAATTGGAAAACCTAGCCCTCAAAATGGGCTTGCCTAGCGTATCTTCTATAGCATCTGCACGAAATCAGATTATCATGCTCCAAAGTGACCTTTCACTATACGACCACATCAGGTCAACAGTCACGGCTGCATACTTACAGCTCTGAAGCAATGTACAAAATTGGGTCTGATGAAATAATACTACAGCCAAGCTGGTCCACGTATTTGTGACATCCCAAATTGACTTCCACAACTCACTGCTCTTAGGTCTTTCAGCATATGCAATAAGATCCTTACAACTGGTGCAAAACTCAAAAGCTGTGCTAATCTGTTGTGAACTACCACATTTTACCATTTCTCACCAATCTCCACTACACCCCATCAAGCAGTGTATCGACTTCAAGATTCTGTCAATTTTAGTTCCCTACATTTTCTTGCTATGGGCTACCTACCTGACTTCCTTCCTTACCAGATTGGACATCGACCTGCCGCACTTGACTTAGGTCGCTTAGCCATGCCTCCAGCCAACCCTAATTCTTTAGTGAGCCGTGATGGCACACTAGGTAAGATGGTTGCTTATCACGACCTCCTCAGTCCAGAGGTCGTGGGTTCGAATCCTGCGGTGGGCGATCCTTTAAGTACATTATTATTATTATTGCCACTGCAACCATCGGAGATAGCCGTAATGGCTCTTCTGTCGCTATACAAAAGAGGCAGTTAAATCAGCTAGTATTTTCTTGAGACTGTGCCTTTAGTTAGTGTGCGCACAAATCCCGTGATCTTTCTTGGTACGCTAACACAAGCACGAAATATATAATGCCACAAAGTCTCTTAGTTGCTGCAAGGGAATCATTTCTACGAAGAAGACCCACTTTTTGGCAGCTAATCACGAACCCACACACAACTCGTGGAAGCCAACGGACAAGCCAATAAAGCCAGGAGGGCATAAAAAACGGACGCTTAACCTAGGGGTGAGGCATTCTCACTTCACGACCCAGGGGTCGCGCGTGTTCGAGTCCTATAGCTGGTAGTCCTTTATTGTCCAGTGCAAGCGAGGTGATAGCAGCTAAGACACCCATGTCGCTATATAAACGAGGCTTTTGAATCAGCTAATTTGTACTTCATGCTACGGGTATCAAGAATTCTCTAACCTTTCCCGTGGGTGTAGGAGAAAGCTGTGACAACCCAAGAGTTTTCACATTTAGGCTAAGCATAATCGTACCCCTCTGCAAATTCGCGCAGAGACTACGATACAGAGATACAGTTTATGTGCATTACGTGATCACCGATGTGCAACGTGCTGCGTTAGTAGCGCGATTACGAAATGGCAATACGACTACCGGAAACTGGTCAGCAAGGCTCAGCGATTGCAACACTTGACGCTACCTCCTGGTATCAGGGGGAGGTAAAATCTAAATGAATATGCTGTATGTCACTACACATACCGACAGAAAATTCACTAATACTGGAGGTGAAATGGTAATTTAAAGCACCTATTTAGGCCAGCTACCAGATGTGAGCAGGAAAGGTCGCCTACCCAACCAACCCGACCTGATGGCGCGATTTGAATGGAACACCAATCAAAACATCTCTTGCATTATAAAATTGAGAAACTGATAGGTAATGAGAACGGTGACTAGAGCGAAAACGAGGTGCCAGAGTGACGAGCACTGGGAGATAACAATTAGCGCTTCGTCATGCACATTCGCGAGTACACATGGGGCAAACGCCTGCATACAGGAACGTGGAATATCTGGTTTCAATAAGTATTACCTTTCCTACAGTTGCATTTCCTTCTATTTCAACATCTTTTTTTTCCTTCGGTGTCTTGACGGTAACTGTAATCAACTTCCCGGGTTCAGCACCGCCATCCGCCATGTTTGTTGTAAAGACGTATTGCCTGAATGCCACGGTCGTTGTGTGCAGGAGCAGCTCAAACCTGTAGTGCACAGTGACGCTAACTCAAAAACTATGTAAAACTAAAAATGCATGTGCATGGATTTTAGCTCGTGCTGTACCCACTACTTGCAAAAAGAAAGTAAAACCGGATGTAATCCGGAAATAGCAACGGCGACCGACTCTCTGGCCCATACAGTTGCCCATAGATATAATGGTCGTTAAAATGTCCTGTGCGTCGTGACCTCAGCCCGTCGGTTCCGTCCGGTCCGCCGAATCGCCGAGACTGCACTTGGTCGTGCTGAGCTCGAGCGCGCGAAGCTAAAGCCCAAGCGCTCGTCCTGCGACCGCGCAGCAACGAAGACGGTCGCCGGCGCATTACTGGCCGAGCGTCGCCATCTTGGCGATCGGGAGTGCCGCCATTGAGTCAGTGCCAGAAGCCGGCAGCTTCGCTCGAGAAAGCTTCTTCGCAATCTTGCTCCGGTCACGCTTTTGTCGTCCTGCTCGCAGGAAGTTTACACAGCCAGCTTGCCTTTCGCTTCACGTCCTTCTAACAGCGGTCGGAGGAAATGCGACTTCGGAAAGGCCATTTCGATTCGCTGATTTCGAGCCATTACGGCTGCTCTTGGACCGCCTTCCAGTCTTGGCGACGTGTTCTCCAAGACTTGAAAGTGAAACGTGCGCATAAAAAGTCGGTTAGATTATGACAGTTTGAGATTGTTAGCGGTTCTCATATTATAAGCGCTTGGAAAAAATTATCTCGTAATCTCTGGATTATACCGCACGAATTAGACCGTCTGTAGTCGTGGTAATTCAGTTTTAATCTGGGCTTCGAACTAATAAGCTGTACGCTAGAGCTGGTGCTGTATACGCGCGCCACTCTGCGCCTGTCGAATAGACTGCTCTACTCTCTATGGATATGGACTTTTTTGTATTAAGCTATTATTATTATTATATTATTATATACATTTTATTATATATATTATATGTTATATTTATATATTATTATATTATATTATTATTATGTATTAAGATACGGGCTTTCCTGATTGCAGCCCAGTCTTGATACCGTTCGCATGCTTGCGTGTGTCGGCAAAGCTTATGCGACTCATTTTTAATAATAATAATAATAATGCATGTGGACAGCGCTCTCAGAAAAGTTAATCTCTGTCTAGACGTCTTGCATTTGCTATAAAGGCAGGCGTCTTTCGAGGCGCCAGCATCACAAGTAGTAGTTGTCACACGTCTGTAACTATTAGTACATTTTTGCGTTCGCTTTGTGGCATGGAACTTGAATTTAGAAGCTGCTACAGTTCGTTCGTAGCAGAAGCAAGACCACAGCGAGAATGAGAGGAACCGTACCCTGTAAATCTGGCCTTACATTCAGCGTTGTACTATCAGAGCAGCTTTCCTTAAAAAAACGCTTACTCTGCGTCCTTCCGATAGGTGGCAGCAACGAGCAGACCACATTGCCGAACCAGATGATGATCATTAGCCGATTCAACAGCCTCGTATGTATAGCAGCAGAAGGACCTTAACGGCTGTCACCACAGCTTGCAATTGGCAATACACGATCGCCCTCTGCAGGAATTGAGTCGACGACCTCGGTCGTGATGAGCGAGCACCTTATCTCCTGGACTATCATGGCCCATCCCATGCGTTCGCCCACAGCTCTTATTGACAAGGGCACAGACAGAATTTCGGCACAGGGAGGACTAACCTTGACCCCGAGAGGCATCCTACAGGGTCAAAGACTTTTATGGCTCGAAAAAATTATCGCCAAAAGCTTCTTAGCGAATCTAAATACTTGCTATTTCACTCTTATTGTTGTTTCAACTGTCCGCTAAAGTTTTTCCTAATAGTAATGCAAATACATTGGTATATCGTCCTCAGATAAATAATTCTCTTTCTATCAATCTCTTTAGGCACTTTACATATGCCGTAAAGGAAGCATAATCGTATGGTTAGCAGGGCTGCAACCGTTGCTTTTTATACACACATATGCTGAGGGTACTCGGCAGAGATGCTTGGTGTAGTCATGGCCGCTTTTGTCACGACTTCGAAGAGTTTTGTTAGGACTCCGAACAGTTTCCGCTCTTGTTATGATTCTGAACTCTGTTTATAAAAAATGCTAGCTGATTTAACAGCCTCTTTTTTATAGCGACAGAAGAGCCTTTACGGCTATTACCACCGCTTGCAGTGGCGATAAAAGATCGCCCACCGCAGGATTTGAACCCACGAACTCGGGGCCGAGGTCGTGAAAAGCAACCACCTTACCTAGTGAGCCATTACGGCTTAGTTTATTCTGATCAATTTTGGAAATCATATAGCTCCAAGCTGATGGAGCACTAGCCAGTCGAACTTCAGACAGGCCGGCCTGGGCGGCCAGGGATGCCGAATGATCATGTTGCTAGTCCGGCTGCTACAGTGAAGAACGCGGCAGCCAGTCGGGCCGAAACCGTACATAGCCTCGGTCTCGGTCTGCGGCTGATCGCTGGACTGCTAGCTAGTCTCCCGTTCCGCATGAGATTTGCTGTACGCCTTTTTTTCTTTCTAACTCTTATACATTTTGGCAAGCTCGTAGCTCCATGCCGAAGTAGCACTAGCCGGAAGCCTGTTTCAACACACTAAAAAGAAAGAAAGTTTGCTACTCGTCCTGTCCCGGACACCGATTTTCTTTCGCTATGCGCTGTGGATCTGGATGAGCAGTCCACATGAGCACCCAAAACTATTCATCTAGTTTCCGGTAGCCTGTCCGTCTTTATGCTTAGGACTCCGGATAAGGCCACTCAAAGTTTTCCTCATAAAGTGATACATTCGCACGTGCTCTTCGAAAACGCAATCGCAATGGAAGACTCTCAATCTCAATGGTGTCGAGTTCAACATGGAAGATAGTCGCCATTATTACTTGGTGTAAAGTTTTGAGATGAGTGACAGCATCGAATGTTTAGTGGTAGCATGCTCGATAAGCAACTAGAATAACGTGGTTGGGGGTGACATGCACAGGGTCAGCATGCAAGCATGGTTAGTGGCAGCATGGGTAACAAAAGCTATCGTTTGATGTAACCGCAGCTGTCGTGTTGACCTTCTGATGACCTGTGAGAGTCAAGGTCAATTTTTTGCACTGCAGATCAGCCAAGCATGGCTACGTCATCAAATAGCAGATTCAATACCAGTCACTGCAAATATGAAAAACCTCTCAACATATGCAGGACACTTAACTTCACACCCCCCACATCAATAAAGAAATATATAGAAAAAACTTGACATCTTAACTGTTGGCTGTCGTCATCGCGATCACAGTTCAAGGACATTTTATGACAGGCACAGCTTTTGTATACTGACCCATTATGCCGAAATGAGCAATGGAGAGTGATATTCAAAATCTCACGTCGATCGGTCGAGTGTTGGCAAAGCTGTTGAATTGACGAACCCCAAAGTACCACTGTTTGGAAAGCACTCAGAGAAGCCAACAGAAGCTGTAAACGCATATAGGTGATGACAAAGAAGACGGCGTTACTCGGTTTAACGTCATATAAATTTGAAGCACATATCTATGAGCGTGTATTTAAAATTTCACGTAGATTGAATCACTTTTAGCGTACCTGTTACATTTTTAGGACTTACGAGTGAAATGATGACAACTGCTTAGCCTGACAAACATAGCCAGTTTTTTATCCAAATGAGTGTACTTACTCAGATCCAATATGCACGCGAGAAGGCTGGAATGATATGTAAGTAAAAGTTATCACATATTCTAAATTTCAGGTGGATCGGACCATTATTAATAAGAGGTGCGAGAAACCGAAAGTAGGCATTTGGCTCGGTCATTAGCAGGTAAACTGAGAACCCCTAGCTGGAAGCAAGTTACAGCACTATGAAACGTTACGTATCGCGCATGCAATTCAATGAATACATACCGATAAATAAATAAGTACTGATCTTAGGAATAAGTAAGCCTAACAAAATCCTTACATAGCATCAGCAGAACATATCCACAATGTCTCCCACACCACCGGCCATCAGACCACGCTAGACCCGCGTCAGCGTTTGCAGACTGATTCCCAGTGAACCAAGTTCTGGTTCCATCACCGTTTCCAAGGCTTTATAATTCAAGAGTTGCGAATAATGATTAGCAGTTCGTGAATTATATCGGCTTGTAAACAGTAACGTTTATTACTATTTATAATTACGAATAGTAATTTTTATTATTATTAATTATAATAAAAATAACAAGAATTCTTGGCAGTAATAATTTGGCTGATCTATCGCGCCGTCGGTTCGCTATTTAGCATCTCGAAAATATGATCCCTAAAAAATACCAATAGCCAACGGGAAATCGACACTTACCGTGCACACCAAACCTCCGCTCCGCTATGGCAGTATGTCTAGCCCAACTGAAGGAAAAATACGGTCGCCCTTTGGGGAGACAACTTAAGTATGAGCGCCAAAGGAGCGTCACCGGCAAGCATCAAGAGTCATTATATAAAATAATGTAGTTGCAATAATATCATTTAGTATATTCTTAGGCCTGATAGTCTTCTGCCTAAAATACCTGAAATATTGCTAGCCACTCAGCAGACACTTCGGGTTTCTAGGGGTGGATTAGAAGTTAAAAGCGAAGTAGACAGGCTCCTCATTTAGACTCAGCACTCCGATGCTCGAGCGATCAGGAACTTGCTGTTAGCATTGTCAGGGACCTCGCAATGGTTAGCACTCGTAGATCGTCTCTGTTCAGCAGTGAGCGAGCCAACGTAAAACGTCAATTTTCTAGAAAAGACGCAACGGCAGGGTTCTAGAAGCCATTGATGCCCGCCTCCGAGATACAGGCTTGGAAATCAAGCTCTGAAAGAGACAACGCCCCTGACTTGATCACATTTAAAAAGAACTTAAAAACACACCTGTTTAGGACAGCATTTAGTGGATCCCTGTGATTCGTCCTTGATTTGCTTATGCGTGCTGACACTGTGCATGCTGCCACTAACCACATTTGCATGCTGACCCTCTTCATGTCACCCCTAACCATGTTATTCATGTTGTTTATTAAGCATGATATTACTCACCATTCAATTGCATTTCCCTTTGCAGCAAATGTAAAGCGCCTAGAAAGAGATTGAGTTCTCTAAGGGCGCTTTATCAAGTGCATTATTCTTATTATTATAACACTAAAACTAAACGACGATAAAAATTGACCTGCTGCTCACAGGACACGCGAAGCGTGTAGCTGGATTAAAAGGATTTGCTCTTCTAATGAGTGATGCTGTCGTGCGACCGTCACCACGTGCTCGAAATTTAGGTGTCGTTTTTGATAGCTGCCTAAATTTTAAAAGCTCCATTCAGAAGACTGCTCCTACAGTTAGCCTTCACATCCGATCCCTACCTAAGATTAGGGGCTGCCTTCCTCAGTGGCTTGCAAAAAATTTCACTAGCTCTTTAGTTCTGTCTCGGCTTGATTATTGTAATTCTCTTTTGGCTGGGCTACCAAAGAAAGCAACTTGGCCCCTGTAGATAGCTATGATTATGGCTGCAAGGCTAGTCTTCAAGTCCCGGAGGCTTGACCATGATTCTCCTTTCCTAAAAGAGCTTGGATGGCTGCCGGTTGATCAACGGAAACAGAGCAAAGTTCTTAAGCTGACCCACAAGGCCCGCCACGGCTTGGCTCCTTCGTACCTAGCTGAACTGCTGCACCAGTTTCAGCCTGTTCGCAACCTCAGGTCCTGTATGGGCAATACATTAGCTGTTCCATTCCTCCGCTTAAAGACCGTTGGAAACAGAAGCTATTGCTCTGCAGGTCCCAGACTGTGGAACTCGCTTCCATAATTCTTACAAAACGACAACTACTCTCTTGCTGTCGACTATGGCTCATCCTTTCCAGGGGTCCCGAGATGCTACTTCTATGCTACTCACTACCTCAACTATTCTCCCGACTGTGCTATGCTTCCCACTTTCTCTTTGTTTCGTGAGATGAAGTCTATTAGCTACCGAATGCATACCAAAAGCCGCTTAGGCTGTGAGTTCGCTATACAAAACTCTCCTGTGTAATACCACATAGTATTAATGGCTTTGTGGAGTTGCAGACGGAGATACATTACATTCAACGCGCATAATGCCTTTGGAGCACTTCCGGATATGCGATTTCATCTTTATGGAGACAGACCGAGAAGCTTGCGTCAAAGGTGCGCCTGCTGGCAAGCCTCGTTTAGTCTTTCTCATACGTAAATGATCAGTAACATCTTCAAAAAAACTGTAGCTTTTCAGGAAGCAGCCTCCGAATCTGCTCCCAGAAGAAGTGCCGTCACATGGACTCGTCAGCCCGCCTAAGAAAATGGTCACCCGCCATTTTGGTATAGTCCGAATATCCACCCTTCCGTGTTGTCATTTTAAAACGAAATCTAAATCCAGCGGAGTTTACGTTTGACGAGCCGGCGTTATGGACGGCTTGGCGAAACAGTTTTCGCCATTACGTGACCGCTACCAATCTGACGGTATAGGGTGAGGACTTACAGATAAGTTAACTTGTATACGCCGATCGAAAGCCGAACCGACATTCGACACCTTTAACTATGAGGTCAACCAAGTGATGACGTCGGATGTCATCTCGGGCAAATCTGATGACTACTTCATGCCGGAAAGGAATATCAGTCGCGATCAGGCTGTTTAACCACCGCTCTCAACATCAGAGTGACTACCGAGGCATTTGTACGTGCACTACACTGTTATGCTTCGCACTGCCAATACGGCTCGATAAAAGATGAGTTAACCCGAGATCGCCAGGTTTTAGGCTCGTCCGACCTGAAAGTTTCGGAAGGCCTGCAACTAATTCCCGATCGTACGATTAACTGTAGCGATACAGAAGGCGCTTCGGACGGAGACGGTAAAGTCACAACTGAGTCTGGAACATCCGGTTTCAGATGTCTCTCAGTGGTTCATCGGCGCGTAGAACGTAGGGGAGTTGAGCTTGCAGACGATCAAGAGCGAGCTAACAGCAGCCGTAACCGCAAATCGGCTCGAACTTTTAAACGCTGCCCGGAGCGAGACCGGTAGTGAAATAACTGCCGGAAGTTTGGCTACTAAGCTGTGCGTTGCAAATTACGCGGAAAACCTGAGGCTAAAGTAAGAGAGGTCGTGGCAGAATCCAATGATCTAGCCTGTAGCTGTGAAGTATGTGTATATCGATAAGGACATCTTCAGCCTGGCAAGTGAATCTTTTCGGTTATGGAATGACCATAGTGCACTGACGTAACCGTCATTACGGAAGACACATGTGCTCGAATACTACGACCACCTCGTCTCGAGCCTACAGCGGCAAAACTACACAGTGTCGACAGCCGCCAGGCCTGTAAGGGCACCTTTAAAGCGAGGTTGAAGCGGAAAGGAACGATTTACCTGTTGCCAGTCTATGTAGTCGCTGGGGAAAGAAATAATTTCCTCAGCCGACAAGCTTCTCTGTGCATGATACTGATAAAACCCAGCTTCGAGGAGACTATTCTTCGAGATCCGGTGTTTGGAAATATCGGATTAATATAATGCCAGCAGCTGAAAATCCATCTCTAGCAGATGTAGAACCATACTACTGTGTACACAAAGCTCACCACATGCTTAGATCACTGCTCCCTTTGGCAAAAGACGAACTCCTTCGAATGGAGAAGAACGGCACCCTTGAAGGTGTGTCTGATCTGACCGAGTGGTTCTCTCCAATCGCACTGGTCCTGAAGCCCAGCGGCAAAGTCCGCCTTTCTGTCGCCTTGAAGCTCTTGAATCAAGCAGTAGTTCGTGAAAGGTACGTGATAACTACGCTTGATGAGATTTTTCCTAAGCTTCTAGGTCCTACACTGTTCTCTAAATTGGATGCCTCCAGTGGATTTGGGGCTATTCCATTGTCCCTCGAGAGCACTTGCTTAACGAGGTTTATAACACCGCTTGGACATTTTTGCTTTCGCTGGATGTCCTTTGGCATTTCTAGCACGCCGGAGATCTTTCAGCGGCTCATGCACGACGTCTTGGGTGAGATCAAAGGAGTAGCTATTTATACGGACGATGTTTTAGTGTACGGATGGGCGGCAGCTGAGCGTGTGATAGACCGCCTCGCTTCATTTCCGCTACTACAAAGTCGGGTTTAAAGTTGAACAGAGACTAGTATATATTCCTCCAGCCGACCTTGACGTTCTTAGGGCCTAGTTTTTATGCCAGCGGTATCCAACCATCGGACGACAAAAAAGAAGCTATCATCAACCTCTCTGATCTGGCCAACCTAGCTGAGCTAAGGCGATGCCTTGGTATGATGGACTACCTTGGCCGATTTTGCCAAATGTGGGCACTGCCTTGAAACCACTAAAAGATCTTCTCTTATCTGACTCAGAGCGGTACTGGGGGCCTAACCAGAAGGAAGGATTCCGGAAAGCGAAGTTGCTTTTGAATTAGGCACCGGTTGTTGGCTTATTTCAACCTCCAAAAGTCGGTGATTGTCAGTGCCGACGCCAGTAGCTATGGTCTAGGCCCCGTGCTGCTGCAGTGCCATGGATCGGGAGAGCAAGATTTGCGGCCTGTCGCATTTGCACCCCGTACGTTGTCAGGCGCCAAAACGAGATATGCCCAGATCGAAAAAAGAGTGTCTTGCTGCGGAGCTGTGGGCGTGAAAAGAATTCGACCAGTTGCTTGATGGCTTGCTTCTTTCGATCTTTGCACTTCACACTCTTGACCACAAACCACTTATTCCGTTACTGATGACCAAGGACCTTGAACTTGGTCCGGTTAGTTGCCAACGCCTATTGAAATGCGAATGATGCGTTTAACCCTCTCGCCGTGTATGTGCCTGGGAAGATTCTGGTGATAGCTGATACGTTGTCGAGAGCGCCATTAAGTAGGAGCGAGGAACACGACCTTGTCGAAGCCGTTCAGCTCTACATAGACACTGCCGTTGCTAGATCACCTTCAGTAGCTCGTTTGAGCGGAGCAAAGCAGGCTACCGCTGACGACATCGAGCTACAGGCTGTCATTTATTATGGTGGCCTAAATCGAGTAAGGGCCTACGAGAAACCTTGCGGAAGTACTTCGCCATAAGTAGCCATCTTTCTGTTTGCAATTGTTTACTCCTATCCCACACAAATATCACATACAGATCCCTCAAAGCCAGCAGGATTTTCCATTGGAGTGGATCCGCGATGGCCACCAGGGGCAGGACCAGATGTTGGGACCGAGCAAGGTCGTGTGTGTACTGGCTAGGCATTAGCCAACACGTTAAGAAATTTTTGGATTCTTGCAGCTTCAGTCGAAACAATCAAAGAAGACAACTGCATGAGCCACTCATCCCGACACCGTTGTCCAGTGTTCCTTGGAAACAAGTCACTGCCGATCTCTTCTAACACGAGGAACGACAGTACCTGATTGTAATCGACTTTTATTCTTGACATATGGAAATCACTACACTATCATTATCGACGACCAAAGAAGCTGTTGCCGAACTACAGACCATTTTTTCTCGCTGAGGTATACCAGTGTCAATGCAATCTGACAATGGTTCACAATTCTCATATGATTCCCATATGATCTTTTACACGAGACGATCCGGGTTCAAACACATCACGACCAGCCCACACTTTCCACAAACGAACGGAGAAGTGGAAAGAGCTATGCAAACAGCCAAATCTATTGTGAGGCAACCTGATCCGTGCCTCGCTTTAATGATGTAAAGGTCGACACTTGGCACCTCTACGGTCTTCAGCCCAGCACAACTGATCATGGACGACAGATTAGGACGACATTTCCTGTGCAGCATCGGCACGTCGAATCACAACGGCCGGCAAAGGATGCAGTGCAACTCAACGACGACCGTGCCAAAGAGCTTCAGCAGTACCACAACGATTGCCATCATTGTGCTCGCTCACTTCCACCTCTTCAACCGGGCCAACAGTTATTAGTATAGACTGATGGCGAAAACAGCTGGAGCACACATGCAACGGTGACAGCTGTAGCAGGTCGTTTTTCGTGCAGACTGATAATGGCAGCAGACTTCGGTGGAACAGAAGGCATCTTCGACCGATTCATTCACACCGATCTGCAAGTCAAGAGCAGCGAATCTCCCGGCACTTCCCAACATCTACCGAACCCTACAACTGCAGTTCAAGATCGGCCTCAAAGTATTGCCGATGAGATGCACTCCTCTCAAGATCAAATGGCAACAAGGTCCGGCAGGGTGGTAAAGCTGGTCCGAACGCTAGATCTTTGAAACGAGACTGGTCCTATTTGGAGTGAAGGTGCGATAGCATGAGCTACAGGAGCCGAGCCACATTAACGTGACTAATAAAGAGAGGTCACTCTCGCCCTGCGGTCCTGAGAGTAAACATAGCGGCTGCCAATAAACTTGTTCTGTTCATGCACAAAGCGTCTTATAATAACACCTCCCACCTGTAGAGCTAGGAACTGTGAGCCCAGCCCCCCCGAAGGCAATCTGCCCGAAGCACTCGCACAATACCATCGCAATTGGCGGCTTCTCTCTGGAATGCAACAGCATGAAGCTGAGTGCCGAAGGCTCTCTGCCGCCGTCAAAAGGTTCTAAAGCCAGTCTCCGAAAAACATCGGTACGCATCTTGGAGCTCCTGAAAATCCGCACAGAAGTAATCGTTCGGAAGTTTTTTTTAGATCTACCCGATAAAAGAGAAACGTGCTATGCTATTTAACTATTGCCGACTGGCGATGAATGATGGCGATGAACGACGCCTGAGCCTTGAATCGTGGATGGCGACTTGTAGGTGCAGCACAAATAGATTCAGGTATGCAGACAGTAATGGAACGTGCCAGCAATTTTGAGAGCTCAAACCCTAATACTTCAAGTCCCATGCACATATAGTAGAGCTGTCTATTCGGCAGCCACGTGAGAAATGTTACAGGTGTCCAGCATCAGCGACATCTCTCGTTCAATGCCCTGAGTGCAGCTTAACTGCCTCGACTCGAATATTAGGGTGGAGCTGGCAGACTATCGCCCGACTTCGATGTTTAACGGATTCGATTCGGGCAGATCACCGGTGGATGAAGTCAAAATTGCTACTGTCAATTAGAAGTGCGCTTCAGTGCAGCTATTTAACCTCTTTGTAACATCCGGCAGGGAACTCGAGATCAAAGCGAACTGTTCGCCCTCCCCCCCCCGGCAGCCTACGGACAACCACGAGCATTAACCTAGCTAGGTCTACGAAGCGAAAGCTTGAGAAAGCATACCAAATATCAGGACTGATTGTCCTCGGTAAGGCGTATGAAGACAACTGTTGTAGATAATACCTGTCGATCCTAGCAAAGGCCAAGTCTAGCTTCTATGCACAATATTGCTGAATTACACATGTGTTATCCGTAAATGCTAATGTCTGTCTCCAACCATCTCCTTAACCACTCCCAGGT
Organism: Cristatella mucedo; assembly: GCA_009760855.2. Classification (NCBI taxonomy): domain Eukaryota; kingdom Metazoa; phylum Bryozoa; class Phylactolaemata; family Cristatellidae; genus Cristatella; species Cristatella mucedo. The sequence goes on along the minus strand of WPIO01000038.1, from coordinate 179,877 downwards.
TAGCTTCTTACCTAGTGAGCCATATGATGATCTAGCCAATCGCTTCTCTAGCTTCTTTGTGAGCCGGATAGACAAGATCATCGAATCCATCGCCAAGGTAGCAGCATCCCCTATGGACTCATGTCCCTCAATAACAACTCCACAGGACTCCTCTACCTCAATTTTGTGCAGCACCTCAATGTTTCCATTCAAGGATGCCATGGAGACCTTATCCTGGAATTCATCTCCTTGTCAAGGAAGACTACCAGTCCTCTAGATCCTATTACCAATGTCCTACTTCTGCGATGCATAGCTCAGCTGATGCCAGGCAAAATACGAAGCTAAAGAAATTGTCATTAGCTTCAGGATTTGTCTTAGCATCTTTCATAACAGCTGTTGTTCGGCCACTAATTAAGAAAGCCACACTAGACCAAGAGAACTTAGCAGCTTGCACCCAGTCTCCCTTCTTCCATTCCTCTAAAAGACACTGAAACTTGTGGCAGATTAGCTGAACTCTTATATTGAAACCTCAAACCTAGAAAGTAGGTTCCAGTCTGGATTTTGAGCTAATCACAGAGCTCATCAGTCAGCATTCCTTAGGGTGTATGTCTAACCTTCTCGGGAATGCAGACTTAGGTAAAATCTCTCTGCTTGTTTTGCTTGATCTTTCGGCAGCGTTTTATGCTATTGGTCCTCCTCGAGCGCCTCCCATCTCGTCTGAGCATCACTGGCACTGCACTGCAATGGTTTAGGTGACACCTTAATGGGATACTGCAGAACAGTGATAACAACCACCAACAATCATCCTATGAGCCACCAAAGTACGAGGTACCCCAGGGCTCAGCTTCTCATCTCTGTCTTGCACCGATGTAATCGCATAACCTAGGCTTTTACTTCAATGCCGATGGCAGTACCTGTGCTTTGATTCCCACCAGCCTTCAAGCAAGTGAAACTCACTTAACTACTTTGCTGCATGTACTGCTGACATCCGAACGTGGATGACAGCAAGCAAAATCTCAAATTGAGTGACGATAAAACCAACTTACTAGTTACAGGCAAATCAAGTGTGACTCATTCCCAGCTGACGTCACGAATCCTCTGACTTGACAGTTCACAAGAAGCTTATGAATGCACCTGTATATCACAGTTGAGTGGCTCATTGTAATTCGTCTTTTATGTGCTTCTGCATGCCACCATCAACAATGTTTTACATGTTGGCACAGTGCATGTCACCTCTAACCTGTCAAGCATGCTGACATTTTGCCTGTTACCAATGACCAATCGATCGTGCTTTCTTTACAACATATGTAGAGTGCCTCGAAAGAGATTACGTTCTCCGAGGGTGCTATGCAAATGTACAAATTATTATTATCTTCGAACCTCAGTGCCGCAACCGCCAGCCAAGGCGAATGAGGGGAGGGGGCGGTCCCAGGGAAGGAGTTACTTGCCTGCGAAGGGCGAGCGTCAATCGGAGAGCGAGATAACCTGAGGATTCAGTGCAGACGCGAGCAGCCGACCTCAGCCTCAGGGTCACGGAGCCGGGTAGTTCCGAGTAGCCTGCGGATGGATGGCATGCAGGCATTACCACTCTCTAGACCCACACTTCGAGGCCGGCCATTAGGTCCCCCCCTCGCCGTGCATCCGGCTTCGCGTTAGGGCACTCGTTGCCGGCGACGCGGTCGTGCGTGCGTCGCAGTCGGAGCGGCACATCGATAAACAGTCGGAGAAGGCCGCCACTGACTGACGCGGGTTCGTACTGAAGCTGGCTTTTATCTCTCCGCTCGCTACTTGATTCGGGTCGGAGAGTCGGCAGGGTCACGGGGTAGAGAGCTGAGATGCCAGACGCGCGGGCACGCTGCTGCCGAAGCACAGACGGCCATATCAGAGCGCCGGATGGCTGGTAGGAGAGGGAGCTGGGTGTTGGGGGAGGGGGCCTGCGTGACCAGAAACTAATTACAGACCGACCGCATTCACTGCGGGGCGCCATTGTACTCGCCGACTGGCTGGCCCATTGTGTAGCACGACCGCTTTAGGTCAGCGATTGCACGGCACAGTACAAACACGGCAGTAAACGACCGCCTGTTAGTCGGGCGAGCGTTAACCGCAATCGCTCCGGCGGCGGCTGCAGGGTTGCGGCGGCGGCTGCAGGGTTGCGGCGGCGGCGGCGGCGGCGGCGGCTAGCGGGGCGGTGGTAGGACACAAGTCGCAGCGAGCCGAGGCAGCACGAACCGCCGGTACAGAAAGAGCTCTCGCGCGCGCGAACGCGCCGCCACGGCCGACCCGCCATCGGGTCGGCCCCAACACGACGGCTGCGCACGCCGCGGCCGATCGATTATCGTCGTACCTAAGCAACCCCGGCGTCTTGCGCGCCACCGCGGCGCACTTCCGCTCGCACCGTCAGTGCGCCATCGCGGCCGCCGTTCGAACCGTGTCGCCGTAGCGCATCCGCCGTCAGGCCAGGCCGCGACGCAGCTGCGATGGACGTTCGCGCTGCGTCGTCTCTGTAGAGCTCGGCGCAGCATGCCCGATCGCAGCCGACGGAAAGAGGGGTCGTCTCCTCCTGCGCAGCAACAGCAGTCGCCCCGGCGTCTGCGTCGCGCTCGTCGCGTCTACCGCCGCAGCGGCGGCGGCGGAACAGCGGCGGAGAATGTCGGGTGGCGCGAGTCGCGAGCGCTCCCTTGTTGGAGCGCCGACCACCGCGGCGCCGGCGGCGAAGAGAGGACTGGAGTACAAGATGGCCAAAAAGGTGGCCGAGCTGACGCAAGTCGTCCACATGCTCTTCACGCGCAACCATGAGCACGAGGTGGAGCTGCACGCGCTCAAGCGCCTGTACGGCGACGAGCTGCGGCGCGCGACAGCCGGCACGCACGAGGCCGAGCGCGCCGCCGCGGCCGCCGAGCGGGCGCGCGCGCTCGCCGAGCGCGCCGCCCTCGAGGAGGAGCGCGAGGCGGCTGCGGCTGCGGCGCTGCGCGCGCAGCACGAGCGCGAGCTCGCCGCTCGCGACGCCGACTGGGCGCGGCGGCTCGACGCCGGGGCGCAGCAGGCCGCCGCCAATCGGCTCGAGGTGCAGCACCTGCGTGACCTCCTGATCGGCGCGCAGCGCGACATCGAGCTGCTGCGCAAGGGCGCCGCGGAGAGCGCCGACGGCCGCGCGGGCGAGCTGCAGCAGCGCGAGCAGGACGTCGAGCGCCTGACGCGCTCGCTCGCCGTCGCCGAGCGGCGGGCGCGCGACGCCGAGCGGCGGGCGCGCGACGCGGACGAGGCCGCCGCGCAGGCGGCGCGCCGGCTCGAGGAGGAGCTGCAGCGGCGCCAGTCGATGCTCGACGAGGCGACGACGAACGGCGAGGTGCTGCGCCAGCGCTCGCTGCAGCTCGAGGCGGACGCGCGAGCTCTGCGAAAGGAGCTGGCGAGGCGCGACCATGAGCTCGCCTCGCTGCGCCGAACCTCCATCGGCGGCGGCGGCGGCACGCCGGCGGCAACTGCTGCGGCGGCGGCCTCCTCAGCGGCGGCGACGTTCGGCTGGGTGAGAGAGCGCGGCGCGCGTGCGCACGAAGTCCGCCGGCAGTCCGCCGGGCGAGCGCTTTCGCGGCGCGGCGAGGTCGTCGCTTGCCGCCGCCATTGCTCGGCCGGCGGCGCGGGGGGGGGGGGAGACCGCGACTCGCGGCCGACGTCGCATCGCTCACTCGAGGAGTGGCGCACGCCCGGCTCGTCGGTCGGTCGTTCGGTCGGTTGGTCTCCGAGGCAGGTCGTCCGCGGCTGGCAGGCAGGTGGCTGGCTGCTCGCGGCCGCGTCGGATTAGCGAAGGAGGAGTGATCGGCCCGTAAAGCGGCGCCGCGTGGCCGGCAAAGGCCCGTCGGTGTGCGCCTGCGTGCTGAAAAGAGTATGACTACCGGGAAGCGAGGTTTTCTTTTGTCCAAACCGAAAGCGAAGTTGCGTATTTGGCTGAAGGAGTAATTTATCCAAATGGGTAAGGACGAAGTACTTTGGAGTAGAGAAAGCACAAAAACCACGAGTTGAGTATCGGGAGGCGGCCGCACCCATTCTCTTAATATTTGCTTCGTCTCACTTTTAATAGACCGGCAGTATATTCCGACTTCTTTAAAACTAAATTCCATTCGTAATTAAGAAGCGTTACCTTATCGGAGACACCATTTTCGCCAAGCTTTTGAAGTTACGGGGTAGTTTCATTAATCCCAAAAAGAAAATCTCCCCAATCCTCGGGCCGGGCTGCCGATGTGGGCGGTCTTATACCCAATCTCCAGCATTTGAGCCGGAGATCGTGGGCGGGACTGTGTCTTCCAACAATTTTTCCAATCAGCCAGCGTCCCGCTTGGTGTTTAGCTGGCAATTTCACTTTACAGCAAATTTAAAGCGCCTAGAGAGAGAGATTAAGTTCTCTGAGGGCGCTTTATCAAGTGAGTTATTATTATTAATGGTAAGGTGGCGAGTCGATGGTGTAAACGCGGCTTAAGTTAAGGCGAGTGTGTCGACCCTTCTCGAGAATGAACCAATGGCATCCGCTGTCGCAGATTAAAGTCCTGCCGACTCGCCGATCTCAGCAGATTAGCGGTGATTAGGATGGCGTATATTCGCTGCGGAGACTCACAAGAGCAGCCGACGATGGTCGAAGACACTTCTACTTTCGTGGTGACAGCTGTTTCGAGACACAACTCTCAGCCCTTGCATTTATTTGATGACAGCAACGGGTATTCCGGCATTACCGCATTCTAGAACATACTATATAATATTTAAAATGTAATATATAATATAATACAATAAGTACTATACAGCATATAATATGTAATATATAATATATCATACTAGAGCTCACTACCTGTGGACTGGCTTCGCTGATTCGTAGTAGAATTGCAGTCCAGTGCACATCACTCCCGAAGTACTGGTCGCCATCTTGCCGTGTGATGGAGGGACGGACGGACGGACATTCTCGCTTTAATTTAGTAGGAATATCATAAACGATGTATATCTACGCCAGGTCAGCCTCACAGCCTCTGCCCCCCCTGGAATTTTCTATAGTTTTTTACGCGTTCTAGTCATTCGTGGGAAAAGTGAAAATCGCGTGGGATATTTCTTCGCCGGGGGGGCCTCAAACCGTTTAGATTGTGCCGCTCAGCGCGTGCTCTGCATTGTATTGCACTTTTGCTCGTCGAGCGTCCGGAATGGCCACCCAGGTGGCGGCGACCCAGCGCCTACTCGTACGCCTAGAGTGAAGACCCTCTTGAGCTGTACCCATTCGCAACGACCTGTGCGAATCGACCTCTTGTGCGAGTCCCGCGAGCAAAGGCCTTGCGAAAGCCGCCGCCGGAGCGATTTCATTGTAGTCAGCTCTATGGCCAGCAACTCTCCAGAGCGCAGCAAGACGGGCACTCGCGCGTGGCAGCAGGCGCTCGAGTCGTCAGCCGCCGTTCAGGGCCACCAGTCGCCGAACTGATCGGCTGATTGAGCCGGGCGGGCAACGGCGAGCAACGCCCACCGCCTGTTTGCTTCGGCTTTCAGCTCAGCCCTCTGGCTGCTCAGCCCCCCACCCCGCCCGTCCGTCCGTCGTGGGCGGCTGGATGGAGAGGAGGAGCAGCAGGAGTCAGTCTCCCCGCCATTCTGCGAAACCAGCTCTCCTATCCCCCCCTCGGGGCCCCCCGTGGGTCGGGCGGCAACAAGCTTTTCATGACGGCTCAACGTCCTGCCGGACTGACGCACGACTAGACATCGCAGGTGGCCACCGGACACATTTGACAGATCGTAGGCCACAGAGTCTCCCTAGTGCAGTTAATTAACTTAGTCATTGTCAAAAAGGCAGTCACCAGTCCTGATTAATTGTGTCGGTATCGACTGTTTTGGTTGATGCTGTTGCTCTCCGGCTTTCTGTCGAGGCCTGGATATACGTGTCGTCAATAAGTGTCAACGTCATCGCTGGCACTGGCTGAGCCTGCATGTTCGGTTCCCTAAGAAAGTTGCCATCTCCCGTTCCCTAAGAAAGTTGCCATCTCCCGTTTTGTGTGAGCATCCCGATGCTCCGATTACTTAGAGGGCCATCGCCCGGAGCAGTAACACAATTATTGTGCCTCAATTTGAAAAGCCTGAAGTTAGGCACAGACAGTGCCTTCCCCTCGGCAGGCTACTGTAGACTGGTCCAAAAAGAATTGACCTCAGCAACTACAACGTGTGATTTTACCCAGCAGCTGGAGCATGTAGCTTGTCCTCCTCGTAGCAGAGCTTGGGCGGAACTTCCTAAACAGTGCCTGCAGCATTGCTTGATCGTGACAAAGCTGGTCCGAGGCCCTCTTTGAAAATATACAGCAGCTGTATATGTGTGTGTGTGTGTGTGTGTGTGTGTGTGTATAATATAGCTGCTTTGTTACCATCCATTTCAGCTTGTACTTTCTGCCGGTTGCCAAGGTTGCCCTGTGAGGCTAGATTAAGTGATAGTGTCCCGATGGAAGACAAGTTCGCTGTCATATCTGCTGCTACATGTACAGGTAGCACAATATCACCACTTGTGAAGACGTCGAACGTTGAGTGCTAAGCAGTCTCACACTGCAGGCAGACGATGCGATAAAGCTGCTCATTCAGAGCCGCTGGCAGCAATGGTGCACAGCTGCCAACGATGCTGCCTGAGCGAGCGACGATGATCCGCTACAGCTACAGTGGCAGCAGCAGCAGCAGCAGCAGCAGCGTCAAGCGGTAGTCGCGTCGTTGGCAGTTGCGAGGGGTACTTACAGCCGTAGAAACTGCAAAAGCGGCCGCATCGGCGGTATTATTGGTGGCAGTATCAGGGCCAGCGACGGAATAGGCAAACCCTAGCAAGTAATTCCTTCATTTAAGCCACCTTTCTTGGTTTACTGTGCAGCATCAAGCATCTGGCCTCTTGATAGAACAAGCAGAGAGTTAACCAAGGGAGGATGGGAGGACAAAACTGCTCAGTCACTGCTCTGTGAGCTGCTCTGTGAGCTGCTTCGCAAATGTCGTTCAAGCAACTGGAATGCAAAAAAGCACCGTGCGTGACAATTCATGCCGTGCGTATACTGCATTCACGTGCACCTGAACACCGTGTTTGCGCAACCGTGCTCTAGATCTTTATGCATGCCTGATTGACCTTGCCTTATTTGCCTGTATTTGGTGTCTTGGTGCTCTTTTACACTGTCATTTGCACAGGCCGTAATCATTAGCCTGTTGACATGCCGTTGGAATTGCTATGCTACCGATGCTACTGCTGCTGTGGCTGCCGTGTCACGGCCGCTGCTGCTTGACGTACTGGAAGCTTCCAGTAGGTGCCAGCAGCCAGTGACTGCAGTGGCTCTGCCGAAAGGTGCTGCCTGGTCCTTACTGGTGCTGCCTGGTCTTTGCAGGAGTCCAATGACGAGCTCGAGCGACTGCGCAAGGAGGTCCAGCGCTACCGTCTGGAGCTAAGAAACAGGGAGGGCAACTTCAACAGGATGTTCACGAGCACCATGCCGGTGCTTGTGGACGTGCGCGCTGGCGCTCACGTCGGTAGCAATGGCGTCGGTGGCGGCAGCAATGGCGTCACTGGAGGGGGCGGCGGCAGTGGCAGCGGCGGCAGCGGCAACGAGAGGGGAATCGAAACGCCAAGACTGCCAGTCCAGCAAGGTCCGCCCAGGTCCGGAGGCCGGAGTGCGAAAGCCTTCTCCTACGCTCTGAGCCAGAGCTTCGAAGACGTGGCAGTGGTCGAGAAGATAGAGGTAAGTAGCAGCCAGCGCGGTGCCCTGTCCCACAGTGCTTGGCCCTCGGTGCTACGCAGGCAAGGTGCTCGAGCCGATATGGCCTGGGCAAGGGATGGTGGCCCGGGCATGGAATGGTGGCCCGTGGTCCGAGAAAGGGATGGTGGCCCGTGGTCCGAGCAAGGGATGGTGGCCCGTGGTCCGAGCAAGGGATGGGTTTGACACAGTGGTTAAGGTGGTCGCCCCGACCGAGGTCTTGGGTTCGAGCCCCATGACACAAGTGAAGCACCTGAATAGAGATTAAGTTCTTGTAGGGCTGTTTACAAATGAATTGTATTTATGTAAGGCATAGCGCTGCCACGGTGGTGGCAGTAAACTCGCGGCAGGAGCACTCGCGTTTGCAAGCATGAAAGTCGGCAAAAGATGGGCGTGGCACGCATGCTCGCTCGGCGGCCAGAAACGTTCCTTTGAGCAATGGGGGCGGGGCAGAGCAAGCCCTCGTGGCAGGAGCTGCAGCTGCTGTCCAACAGACGTGGCTGCAAGTGACACGCGAGCTGTGAGAGCGCCGGTCAGTGCGCGCAAGGAGCTGGGAGCGTCGCCCACCGAGTCGTCAGCCTTCAGCCTGCTTCTTAGGCTCGTCGTGTCGACGCTTGCAGTGCGGTTTGCCTGTTCCGAGGACTGCGCTCGTTTTTCACCGTGGTGTGGTGTGGTGGTGCACATTTCGAAGAAAAACACCGCCAGCTTGGAGGACACCCATGCGGTTCGTGGCTGCCCATCGTCAATTGCTGCGAGCTCGGTTCTTCCTATTAGCTGCCGCCCTCAAGCTGAGCCAAGCCGCTGCAATGCGACTTCGCTACCGCGGCACATCGCGGAAGTCCACCCGTTCTGCAGGAGCAGGAGGAGCAGCAGCAAGCTCCTGCAGATAGAACAATGCGCCTTGGCTTCCGAAACTTCCTAGGTTGCCACTCCCCCCCCCCCCCGTGCCAATCGAAGGGCACACAAAACGACAAGGGGTTCTTTTTTTGCAATGGAGTTTGCCACTGGCTGCGATGTCGAGGGGAAAATGCTGTCGATACTCTACTCGAGCCCACTGGTGGCTGGTTGCCAAGCGAAGGCAGCGACAGAAGCCGACTGGGTGAGAGAGAGAGAGAGAGAGAGAGAGAGAGAGAGAGAGAGAGAGAGAGAGAGAGAGAGAGAGAGAGAGAGAGAGAGAGCAAGTGCCCATGTCACGTGTCACTACCGTCGTCATTGCTAGTAGCATGATTTCGTCGGCGATCGCCCCTTTTCTGAGGCACGTGCACGTTGCAACGGAAGAACTCGGTGGTAACCTATAGGAAGGATTTTGAAGCTGCCAATTCTGATGCAGTCATTAATGAAAACCTCGTGGCGCCTACTTCCAGGATGATTTAGGGACCATTCGAAGGCGTATATAAATATCTCAAGTGTGGGCAGGTGCAACATGGGCTGGAGAGGTTTGACCCTAGAGGATCCCCTCACGGCCACACTTAAGCTGAACGAGATTCAAGGAAGTGCAAGTTGCCAAAGCAGCAATGCAATGACTGGATGCCATGATACAGCGATTCGATTTCCTCTTGAAGGGGAGGGCAGAAGTGTCCGAACTGAACGAAGTATATAAAGTGGCGCCGACGATGCATAGGCACACTAAGCGAGGAAGGCCGCTGGGCTTGGAGCTCTGATCATCCATTCGGAGCTGTGAATGTGCTCTAGTGTGCTTGCCGCATGGCTCGCATGCCGCCTGGCACTAAACACCGCTGTCTCGCCCATAGATCTCGTGGATCAGCCCATCGTAGGGAATCCCTTGCTCATCAGCTGGGTTCGGTAGGGTGGTTGTCGGCGCCGGACACGACTTAAGGTCAGTCTGGATTGAGCTGAGCGTTTTACGGGGCGCATCTGTCTTACATCAGTTCTCAGTGCATACATAACCAAGACTGGGTGGCGGTCCTAGACGACGGAGGAGCTGAACATGGTTCTACTTCGTGGCTAAGACCGATGGAAGCCAAGAACAAGCGACCAATGATTGGCGTCTTCAATGGCACGCCTTCTTCATTCCTTTGAGCCGATGGCTATTTCTTATCTCCTTAACGAAAGCAATTTTCCCTGGGATCACCTTGGGTAGTGGAGCTAAGGCAGATAGAAGGAAGTAAGACTGAAGGTAAACCGACTGAGTGAGCTTCGTAACAGAAGGAACGCCAAAGCAGAACCTTACTTAGCAGGACCGATGTGGGACCCAAGGAAGACAGACCGTGTAAAAGCAGCTTAGCCACATCAGCCATGCTCTGCTCCTAACACGAGCTGTCCAGGTGGGTTAGCTGTAGCTTGATCACTGGAGCATTGTGACCAATGCTTGCAGCCGCTCCGGACTTATACCTTCCGCGAAAAAAAGACAGCAGCGAGTAACCTCAATTGCTAGTCCTCGCAGACGCTCGACTGAATGCATGCGAAACTGGTGCCTCGAAGTACGGCTGACGAGTCGAAACTGCTCAAATTCAGGCATGTCCCAGACGATGGCAATTATGTACGAAGTATATGTACACAGACACAGACGAGACTCAGGCGAGACGCAGACGCATGCATGCAGACGATGTGCACGACTGCAATTAATATTGCACATACTTCAGTAATAAGTCCACGTTCTTATTTAAAATGCTGCTTACTGTTTCACAGCACGAGACTTGACACGGCACTGGGTGCAAGGTTGCCGGAAATTGTCTATCGATCGATTCAGATGCCCCTTAAGATGCTGCGTGCACATTAATGAACATCCGGCCCCTAACAATAATTCTTCAGAGGAGGATTTCAATTGACGATAATGATTTCCCCAGTCCGGGCTGCTTAGAAAGCCAGCGCTCCGATACACAGTCAGAGCTGTTTGTGAGAACCATTTGGGAGAGCGGCAACAGTGGGTATTATAGGTCCGATAGGTGGTGCCTACAGACAGGTTCAACCTAGGAGGGGATTTGCTTGCATAGACAGTGGCTCGCTTATTAGCGTGCCGTGCGGGAGTTTAGGAGGGGCGAGGACTGAGCTGTGATCGCTTGCTTGCTTGGAATTGACTGCCTGCGGTTTCTGCAAGCTGGCGACTTTGTCCTGCTGAGTCATCGGAGACTGTGCTTTACCATGGCGTGGATCTTTGAAAGCGACTCGTGTAAACCGCCCGATGTTGTGCGTTGGGTACCACTGCCACGTAGCGCGGCAGTTTTGCTTTGCACATCTGCAGTCTCACTAGAGAGCAGCAGCAGAAACGTTTCCGGTGGCAAAAAGAGAAGCTTCGGATTATCTGACTGAGGCTGGGATTATTTGACGGAGGGTGGGACCATTCAAGCTCTGGTGCTGCTGTGAATGTATCCAAGCAGGGATTTGGTTGGTCGAGGCAGCTTGAAACAGAAGCCGTGTGCCCGAGCTGGAAATGGAAGGAGCCAGAATCCAAGAGCCCCAAGCAGCCACCACTTATTTGTTTGCACCGTACAGTGTGTGCTAAACAGCATCTACACGTCGTGTTTGAATACAGTCGGGTGAATCCGGCTGATAAAGTGAGTGATTTATTTGATGTCCGAAATGCATGCGAGCGAAATGCAACCAATCCACTATCCAATTAGTCCGGTAAAAGAAGCTAGCTGCAAAAGGAAGCTAGCTGCAAAAAGAAGCTAGCTGGCATTCAGCGACAACGAATGGCGGCAGCACCGAACGCCCATTCTGACCTGCAGGTGCAGCAGCTGCTCCGTTAGCCATGGCAGACCTGAACACCGGCGGCCGAGACAGCCCCGTTATGTCCGCAAGCTTTAATAAACAAAACATTTTAGGCAGGTTCGTGCATGGATTGCCACTTGTACAACGCCCTCCTGGCAGCCGAATAGCCGTACTGTCTGAAGGGCAGTGTCTAATATATGTACGCTGATCGAATAAACCTGCTCATAGTATCGGCAGAGGCGAGCAGTACTGCCGAAAAAAAATAACATGAAGTAGCCTAACTCGGCTTCACATTTTTTGTTACTGTCACGATCGAGCTGGTATTAATCAGAGCCAAGGCTTTTGACTAGTGACTGCTAGCGTGCCGATATCGTAGATGCCTTTGCAATGTTGATTTTATTGACTGTGTACAGCAAACAGACACTTAATAGGTTCAGTGCCTAAGAAGGCTCTATGTAACATAGGGCTACTGCTACCTGTAAAAGCGTGCTTACAGGTAAGGGCTACACAGGCAATGTAGTCCAAACACTCGCGACATCGCGAGAGTGTAGCTCTCTCCCATTACAGCTCTTCCTGTTCGTACAGTAGGGTGAACGGTGCAGACCGTGCGAAACTCGGCGGCTATGAGTGCCTGTCGTGAACGTCCAGCTGCCGCATCACACCATTTCTCCTTGACCGTCGCTGTCTCGCCCTTCAAGCTGCCCACCTTTGACTTCAAGGTACCGGCGCTCACTTCCGTGGCCATCTATTCGCTTTCTGCGACTAATCTATGTGTAGTGGCTACACCTTTTACCTCGCCTTGCTCCAGCGGATCCATCCGCTCCGGATCGGACTCCGATTGGTTTTCTGCTGTAGCGCTATCATAAAACCCTTTGAAGGCCGTGCCTTCCGTTCAGACGCCGCTCTCAAGGTCTGGAGTTTTTGGCCCCCCCCCCCGCCCCGAAATTGTGACGCGCCCTGGCTTAACATTTAAAGCGGAGCTAAAAATCCACACGCTCCTTACAGCACACGCTTAGTCAGTGTGAACAGTATTTTAGGTGCTTAGGAGTGGTGCAGGTGTGCATGCAATTAACACAAATCAGTTGATGTAATTTCGCAAAGCTATAAGAATTAAGTGATTATATTTTTAAGTAATAATTATAATGACGGTATAAATAAGTCATTTGTAAAGCTAGCACCTCTAATAATAATAATAATGATGCACTTGATAAAGCGCCCTCAGAGAACTTAATCTCTTTCTAGGCGCTTTACATTTGCTGCAAAGGGAAATGCAATTGAATGGTAAGTAAAATCATGCTTGAAAAACAAACTTCTAGAGAACAAAATCTCTTTCTATGCACTTCATATATGCTGGCAAGGAAGCTTGTTCAATTGGCTAGCGATCGCACAATATCAATATGTATGAGCACCTGCAGAACAAATTCGCTGACAGAACAAATGCCGCGTGGAGCAGGTAGATTTTTGTATCTTTTAAATCCCACGCCAGGGGAATATTTGTGATGTCATTAGCAAATGAGCTCCATGCTTTGTGAGCGTATAAAAAAGGCAAAAATGCACGATCTCCAAAAATTTTTCAAGTTGATTTGAGTGCAGCTAAATGAATTAAGTCAGAAGTGATGATGATACGATGCCTAGCCAGATTGGGAAGTGGTTTGGATATGTAGGCCGGAGCCATGGAACGAAAGAACCTAAATAAAAGCGAGAGACATAACCTTGAAGTCGATACGCTGCTTGAAGGGGCACTAGTGGAGGTTGGTGAAAAGAGGCGTAATGCGGCAATTGCAACCGATAAGCGTAGCTGTCGAGTTTTGCACCAGCTGTAACGATCTTATTGTACAGCCGGAAGACCTGATAGCAGCGAGTTAGTAAAGAGTGGACGGAATATGACAAACTCATGAACCAGCATGGCTGTTATATCGCTATTTTAGCTGACCTGAATTTTGTTGCATTGCTTCGGAGCTGAAAGAAGGCAGACTTGACTGTGAACTTGATGTGGCCGTCTAGTGTAAGGTAACCTTGTAGCAGGACACCAAGATCGCAAGATGATGTGAGAGGAGTTATACTTGTTTGCAAGTTAGGTTTTCCAGTTTCTGTGTAACGCTAGGTTTTTCATATAACTAGTAAGTTGGTTTTATTGTCATTCTATTTGAGAACGCTTGCCGCCATCCAAGTGCAAATTTCAGCAATACATGGAGCACGGGAGTTAATGGAGTTTGATGCGGTTGAAAGGTGGGGATGGATTGAAGATAGACTACAGCTGTGCGTCATCTGAATAAAAATGAAAGCCTAGATTTATATTGCAGACCCAAAACCTAAGCGGCTTTCGGTATGCTCCCAAAGCCTGGAACTTACTCCCGACCTGCGTCAGAACATCCCCTGACCTGACCACTTTAAAAGGAACTTAAAAACACACCTATTTAGGACAGCATTTAGTGGGTCCCTGTGATTCGTCCTTGATGTGCTTATGCGTGCTGACACTGTGCATGCTGCCACTAACCACATTTGCATGCTGACCCTATGCATGTTACCCCTAACCATATTATTCATTTTGTTTGTTTTTCAAGCATGATTTTACTTACCATTCAATTGCATTTCCCTTTGCAGCAAATGCAAAGCGCCTAGAAAGAGATTAAGTTCTCTAAGGGCGCTTTATTAAGTGCATTATTATTATCATTATTATACATAGCAGTGGCCAATAGATTTCATCTCACGGAATAACGACAAAGTGAAAAGCGAGATGATTAAGGAGAGTAAATGAAGTAGCGTACGCACCGGTCTTAGGAAGGCTGCACACGAAGTGACGGAGTCAGAAGTAAGACAGCAACTATCGTCGTTTCGCAAGTTGTCAAGTGATTTATGCAATCTAGGATGTCAAGAGCAAAAGCTTCTGTCTCAGAACGTCTTTGAGTTATAAAATTCAACAACTAATTTCTTGCTCAGAGACAATAAAAACTTATGGGCGTGAAGAAGCCGAAACTGGTCATGTAGTTCAGTTTCATACCGAGGAGTCAAGCAACGACGCGTCTTGTTCGTAATAAGTGACAATTTCGCTCTGTAGCCGTTCATATAGTGGGAGCCACGAAGCTCCCGGCTAAGGACACGCACGACTTAATGGTTTATAGACATACAATTTGTCATTTACTGTTGGTAATTAATGATTTTTCTTACCATCCTACTCCTACTGAATTTTTCAGTAGCCCCAGTCTATTCAAAACCGGATAACTAGTAGGATCTTGGTGAGCCGTGATGGCACACTAAGTAAGGCGGTTGCTTTCACGACCTTGGTCCCGAGGTCGTGGGTTCGATTCCTGTGGTGGGCGATCCTTTATCGCCACTGCAGGCGGTGGTGATAGCCGTAAAGGCTCTTCTGTTGCTATACAAAAAGAGGTTGTTTAATCAGCTAGGATTTATTTTTATTTATGTATCTTTATCCAACCACTACGCTAAGCAGTCCCTAATCTTGGACAGGAACTGCAACACGATGTCTAGCTGTGGAGACGGTTTAATGAATGAATACAATCCTTAAAGCCTCAATCAGTCGTTAAGATGGATTACAATTACGAGTACTCGACAATGGTCACACTACGGCACAACCTCAAAATATGAGATCAAAGACACTGCAAATTCTGGCTGCAAGTTTAGCGTTCTGCAATGAAAAGAAGTTTGTATTGATTGTCGCTTAGCTTGTGCTTCCAATCCGACAGATACGAAGTGCCTTGAAAGAGAAGTGCTCGCTCTTCGCGACAGAGGTCGTGGGTTCGAATCCTGCAGGTGGCAATCCCTTACTGCCAACTGCAAGCGGGGTGACAGCCGTCAAGGCTCTTCTGCCACTATATGCAAAATGAGGCTGTTTAATCAGCTCATATTCGTTTTAAAGCCAGAGCGCTGCTAGCGTTTGACCCCCGCCCGCTCCCTTGCCATGCATCGGGTGTAGTAATAATGACCTTCCCAGTTCAACTTCCTAGAAAAACTCAATGGTTTTCCTTTAATAGACTAAAAACACACAATAGCCACTGCTTTGCTGCCGCCCAATCTGCACGGCGCGCCGCCCCTTAGCCCCTTAGCGTCACAGTGAGGACTGTATTATGTCGCCTAATTGGCAGCTTCATATCTCCGGTGCGGTCTATTGTAGAAGAGCTCGGGCCAGCGGCTTCCGCCGATGCGAATGGCCGATCCTGGCGTGAAGCTGACTCGAGCGCTGACCGAAATGAGACGAGACTCCAAGGACCTGCTGATGCAGTACTCGCGAAAGTCTGCCGTGCCTTGATCGGCACCGATCTGACCTATAACCTGATCGTCCATTTGCTAACCTCGACGAGCTTCCGAAGTGTCTTGGTTGAGCTTCCGTTCGGCGAGAGAGCGAAGGCGAGTTCGGAACGAGACGTTTCTCACCAGCCATCAGACGTGGGAAGCAGAACACTTGAGAAGATTGCCGCGCATGCGCCTATCAGCTCGTTTTCGAGACCAGCCTTATGTCCTGGCACGATTTGGTCGTCAATACAGTAGCGATCTCGGTAAAACTGTGGCCATCGATGGCTTGAGAGCAGACTTAGAATGCGTGCGTGCGTATGTCGCGTGTCGAGAGGTCTGGAAATGCCCGCTACTCCTTGTTAATGCAGGCTTTCATCACGTGCTTCGGAAGCGTGCCGTCCTGGGAAAAGCCTGTCGGCCGTGTGGCCAATTCCAACTGTTCCCAATTTTGCTCAGCCCGGCAGGAAACTATTGCCGTACGGTGGAAGGACTTGGCTACATCAAAGCGACAGCCTTTTCTGTAGGGTCGCTTTTATCAGGCTAGTGAGCGAACAGTGGCGACGGCGTTGCGAAGCGAAAGTAAGTCACCCTCCATTTTGAGAGAGCGATGCAAAATTTAAAAAAATAACCCTGAATCAGCGCTAGACTGCCACTCATCTGCTTGGCTACAAAAATATGGCTGCCTCTTCTCTCCAGTGATTTTTCGACAAAGGTTACCAGTCAAGGGAGAAGGCAACGCGGGCGCCTCGTGAGCGTGGAAAAAGTCTTAAAGACCGATTGAATGCTGATTGCGGTATTTTTCAACTGTGCTGCAGGAAAACTGTCAGGCAGTTCGTTTTCTCAGCCCGAGAATCTAACTGAAATTAGAAAATTGTTAAATTTATGAAAGAGATAAGCAATGATGGAAGGATTTTTCAGTAGTCTGTAAATGCAGTTGGTCATCCAGTGAAAGAACGTATTTCGCTAATCATGAGTTGAATCCGACCTGGTGTTGCACAACGTGAAGATAAACCACCATTCAAGTCGGCAGGTGCAAAAATAGAGGCACTGAGCGGGGAAGGCTAACTTGTGGCTGGATTAAAAGGCTTTGCTCTTCTAATAGGTGATGCTATCGTGCGACCATCACCATGTGCTCAAAATTTAGGCGTCTCGTTTTCGACAGCTGCCTCAATTTCAAAAGCTTCATTCAGAAGACTGCTTCCACAGCTAGCCATCACGTCTGATCTCTTCCCAAGATTAGGAGCTATCTTCCACAGTGGTTTGCAAAAACTTTAACCAGCTCCTTAGCTCTGCCTCAGCTTGATTATTGTAATTCCCTTTTGGCTGGGCTACCAAAGAAAGCAACTAGGCCACTGCAGCTGACTATGAATATGGCTGCACGACTAGTCTTCAAGTCCCAGAGGTTTGAGCACGTGTCTCTTTTGCTAAAAGAGCTAGGATGGATGCCGGTTGAGCAATGGATACAGAGGTTCTTACGCTTGACCCACAATGCCCGCCACGGCTTGGCTCCTTCGTACCTAGCTGAGCTGCTGCACCAGTCTCAGTCTGTTCGCGCCCTCAGGTCCTGTGTGGACAATAAATTAGCTGTTCCATTCCTCCGCTTAAAGACCTTTGGCGACAGAAGCTTTAGCTGTGCAGGTCCTAGACTATGGAACTCACTTCCACAATTCTAACGCAACGACAACTGCTCTCCTGCTGCCGACTATGGCTCACCCTTTTCAGTGGTCCTGAGCTGCTACTTCCATGTTACTCACTATCTCAACTGCTCTCCTGACTCTGCTATGCTTCTTACTTTCTCTTTGTTCAGTGAGACGAAGTCTGGTGGCTACCGAATTCGTACCGAAAGCTGCTTAGGCTGTGAGTGCGATAAACAAAACTCTCCTGCGTAACACCCACATGGTCTTTATGGCTTTGTGGAGTTACAGACGGAGATAAATTACATTACATAAATCATCGATTATTGGCGAAGCTAATTTAAGCGCCTCAGTGTTAAGGAAACGCTCTTGATACGAGATCACGACCTTGCGACGGGGGCTAATTGTGCCTCAAGTTCCAGGCCAGCCATACGATGAGTGCCATCTACTTCGGCCGGGCAGCGACGCGACGTAATTGAGCTGGATGAGAAAACACCTAGCGCTGTGTGTGCTCTAAGAGAATGCAGGATGCAGGCCTCCTAATCCCGACTTAGCGCTCCGGTCGGCTGCGGCCATTCCGTCCGCATAATTCGGTGCTCGGCTGGGAAGCATTAACCTTTACCCAAACCGCTTGAGGCTTAGACTTTCGCTCGCTAGCCGATGTGGCATCCGTGGCATCCCGAAATCCGTCTGCAAACTCATATCTCACTCACGGCCTCATCGCATCGCAGAAGCAGAGCGTTCTCGCGAAGGAGCGTCTTCGTCTTTCGCGCGTAGGAGCGTCTTCGTCTTCGGCCTGCGGTTACAGGTCAAGGTTAAGGCCTCATGGCTACACTGAGCCGCCGCAAAAGCATTTGGATGGTTGGAGCAGCCGCCACGGTCGCCATGGGCGACTTCGCATTTTAAAGTAATGAGTGCTGGCGATATTTATCACGCTGCTGCTGTCTCATCGGCAACGAGCTTGAGGTGGCATGCGGCTGAGCGACCATCCGAAAGTATTCTTTGTAATTTTACTCAGGGGCGACAGTATTACTTTAGGGGGCGATATGCCGCGGGCTGAAAGAAATACAGTCGAAGATGCGAAGCTTTCGGTCATCCGCCGTTCTCCCTCGTTCTGCGATGTTAAAGGCCCCGATAGTTCTACTGACTCTTCACGTAGCGGCTAGACCTTCGTGCAAGTCGATCAGCTACAGCAGGACCGTGACCGAGGCCAGACACGTTTTGAAGTCAATTTGAACGCAACGGTAAGAATCGGGGTTACAAAGGTAAAGCTTAGCTGATTTAACAGCCTCATTTATATAGTTGCAGAAGAGCCTCTACGACTGACACAACCTTGAAATCCGTCTGTCTGTGCAGGTCTTCGTGATCTGCACCCCGACTCTGCCGACAGCCTTGATACTCTCACTGATGCGGTGAACATAAAACTTGACAAGCCCTTGACGAGCACGCTCCCAATACATTCTGTCCGTATACAGAGTCAAGGAGATTCCCTTTCAATTGTATACAAAAATTCAAAAGAAGCACCCGTGTTAGGCGAAAGCTTGAATGCTATTTTAAAAAGTTTTGGCTTGATGACGATCTAGAAAATCTTTTAAACTTCCACCGAGTCTACACCCGGACGCTTAGAAAAGCCTTTTTAGTCTTTTTTTTTCAATCAAACACTTTTAAGTCCTGCCAGTTGCACCTAAAAAAGATTTATAAGACGATCATCGATTTGCTGGCCAACTCTTTGGGTCTCACTTTGAAGAGATTAAAAGCCCTGCTGATATATATTCATATATTTCGATAGATACTTAAAAAATGCCTGGATTCGACTCACAGGTCCAAGCAAACTTAGACTTTCGCTCGCTAGCCGATGTGGCATCCGTGGCATTCCGAAATCCGTCTGCAAACTCCTATCTCACTCATCCCCTCATCGCATCGCAGAAGCCCAGTTTTCCTTATTCCTTTTTTGTCAAGGATTCTTGAAAAGATTTTCGCTAAGCAGCTTTTAGGACACACGGAGAAGGATAAATTGTCAGAAAAATTTATTTCAGTCGGGATTCTAGCGAAATAACTTCACTGACACTGCTCTCCACCGTATAATCCATGACATCCTACGTAACAACGACGACAGGAATGCCACTGCCCAAGCCCTACTAGATCTATTAGCTGCCTTAGACACTATTCATGAAATATATCTCCGTCTGTAATACCACAAAGATGAAGTGGCTCAGGGCGACTGGAAAGGATGTACCGCAGCCGGCAGCAATAGAGTAGATGTCATTTCATAAGAATTGTGGAAGTGAGTTTCACAGTCCAGGACCTGCAGAGCAAGAGATTCTGTGGCCAACGTTCTTTAAGCGAAAGAATGAAACAGCTAATTTATTCTCCGTAAAGGACCCGAGGGCACAGCTGAGAGTGCTGCAGCAGTTCCGATAGGTACGAAGGAGCCAAGCCATGGCGAGCCTTGTGGGTCAGCAGCGTAAGGCCTTTACTCTGCGTCCGATCGGTCGGAAGCCACCGAAGCTCTTTCAGCAAAGGAGATGTACGGTCAAACCTCCGGGATTCTTTATTTAGCCTCGCAGCTATATTTAACACCGGCTGCAGTGGCGTAGTGGCTTTTTCGGCAGTCCAGCCGAAATGGAATTACAATAATCTAGCCAAGACAGAAATAGGGATATAGTTCAATTTTCTACCAGCCACCTTGGTGGACAATCCCTAACATTAGATAGGGATCGGACGCGATGGCTAGCAGTGGAGGCAGTCTTCTCAACAAAACTTTCAAAGTATTGGGTTCACCGACAAAATCGCGAAAGACAAATGAGTTCCGACGATATCGCGATGGACAATCGAACGCCGACAAAATCGCTAGTTGATTGTAATCAGCTAGCAAATTTTTCGATAATTATCGTAAAATTCGTGCTGATAAAAATTCTAAAATAAAAAATTCTGCTATATTAAATTCAGTTATAATAGTATGTAGTAATTTAATTTTAGTAAATCAAACTAAATTATAAAAATCAGTAATTATTTTTGTCTTTAAT
Source organism: Cristatella mucedo (assembly GCA_009760855.2). NCBI lineage: Eukaryota > Metazoa > Bryozoa > Phylactolaemata > Cristatellidae > Cristatella > Cristatella mucedo. The sequence continues at coordinate 159,588 of WPIO01000038.1, read as the reverse complement.
AAAATCTCCTGAATGCTTATAATTACTGGAAAGACAAATACGTTGGTCGTATTCGACAAAATCGACGCACTAGTCCGTTGTTTTCTATCACTACATGGAGCTTTTGAGGGCGTGTCTTTGATGGGTTGCCTCGAACGAATAATTCAATCGAAGGTTGGCATAATGCCTTCCATCGTCTGTCGTGTGTCGTCGTCGTATCGTTTACTCTTTGGTCAATCACTTCCATCGCGAACAAGACTTGCCAGAACAAATCCTAAGTCGTATACTTAGCGGAATTTGCAGTCTGGTAGCAAGCAAGTCTACATACGTTCAACTATCTAGATATGTCTTGCTGTAATTCTTCCGAAGTACAATGGGAGTGAACTTAAAAGGCTATTTGCAAGCAGTGTCTCCTACTTCTACAAAACGTTGTTGAATTACAGGTGCAAAATTCAAAATGTTGATGTCTACGATCAACCACGCCCTTAACCGTTCACATGTTAGCTTCCTATCTAGGGATCCTTGAGGCGATCTTGCTGATTGCCTCTCTAGCGTCTTTGTTAGCAAGATCAGGGAGTCCATCCCTAGGATGCCAGCATCCTTTCTGGAATCCTGTCCCTCGCTTCCGTGCAGCACATCAATGTCTAAATTCAAGGAGAACACGAATGACCACGTTTTGAAGCTCACATCCTAATCAAATAAGACTAGTCCTCTGGACCCTATGCCCACTGTTCTGCTTCTACGATGCGTGGACGTGCTGCTACCATGCATAACAAACATCGTAAACATGTCATTAGGCTCAGACCATGTCCCAGCACCTTTTTTTACAAAGGCTATAGTTAGGTTACTACTCAAGAAATCGACGCTAGACCAATAATAATAATAAATTTGTATGGCGCCCTCGGAGAACTGAATCTCTTTCTAGGCACTTCACAGATGCTGGATAGGAAGCATTACCAAATTATTGAAGGTAACATCCACAAGCAGCAGGCACAGTGTAAGCAGGTACATGCACACGAAGGACGAATCACAAAGACCCACAAAATTCTTAAAATACAGGTGCATTTTAAGCTTCTTTTTAAATTTCGTCATGTCAGGGAACGTTCTGACGTGCGTCGGTAGTGAGTTCCAGGCTTTGAGAGCATAGGAACTAATTGCACGGTCTTCAAAGGTTTTGATGTTTGTAAGAGATATGGCTAAACGATTCGAGTCAGAACAGCTGGTTATACTATTCTTCGCCTGGTCGGGGAGTAGCTCTGATAAGTAGGCTGGAGACAGAGAATGAAGATACCTAAAAGTAAGTGACAGAAAAAACCTTGAGGTCGATGCGCTGCTTGGTTGATAGCCAGTGCAGGTCAGCGAGAAGTGGTTTAATGTGGCAACTTCGACGCTCACGACAGACAAGCCTGGCTACAAAGTTTTGCACCCACTGTAAGCCCCTGATTGCACAAGCCAGTAGACCAGCAAGCAGTGAGTTACATAAGTCGAGAAGGGATGTCACAAATGTATGGAACAGTTTCGATGTAGTATCCCTTCAAGCCCGAATTTTAGCTATGTTATGTAGCTGAAAGCAAGCAGACTTGACTGCGGTGCTGATGTGGTCGGTCGTCTAATGAAGGGTCACTTAAGAACAGAACACGTAGATTACATAAAGATTCAATAGCAGATATGCTGGGGGAGCCGATTTTGAACATTAGGGTTTCCAATTTCTGAATCACGCTTGGTTTGCCCATAACTAGTAGGTTGCTTTTATCGTCATTCAATTTAAGAAAGCTTACTTCCATCTGTGTGCGGATGTCGTCAATACATGCAGCAAGGGTGTGTTTAGAGAACTCTACGTGCTCGAGGGATGGAAGGAATCAAAGCTATGATACAACTGAGTCTCATCCGCATAGAAATGAAAGCCTAGATTGTGCTTTGCGATCATATCGGCAAGAGGGAGAGTATACACTGTGGAGAGAAACGGACCGAGCACAGAGCCCTGAGGTACCCCGTTCTTAAGTGCTTCCTCGGATGATCTTTGTTCGTTCACATCAATACTTTGGAGTCTTCCAGTGAGATAGAGCCTGAACCATTGCAGTGCCAGTGATGCCCAGACAAGATGCGAGGCGCTCAAGTAGGACTTTGTGATCAATAGTGTCGAACGCTGCCGAAAGATCAAGTATAACAAACAGAGAGACTTTACCTAAGTCTACATTCCTGAAAAGGTACACCCAAAGCGATGCTGTCTCTTATTCCTAATGTTTCACCTATTTGAGCCTGAAAACGCTAAGTTTGCCATTACTGCTCCGTCAAGCTTTCCGCAGTCCTCAGAAACCACATGGTTTCAGTCGGTGGATCATGGCATGTGACTTATAAGTAATTTTATTAGTAATAATAATACCAAGCCATTAGTACAGTGCCCTAAGAGAACTAAATCTCTTTCTAGGCACTTAACTTAGTATGCAAAGGAAGCATGTCAATCGGTTAAATATAAAATGCACAATTACAGAACGTACTGGCACACAAGACAATTCGTGTAGACAGAGAAAAGGCTTCGAAGAACAGATAGGTTTTTCTTAGCTTCTTTTTGAGCGTTTTAAAGTCTGGGGATGTCCGGAAGTGGTTGGGAGTGAGAGTCCAGGATTAGGAGCACATGAAATGAGGTGCGATTTCCAAAGTTTTTGAAGTTCGTTAGAGGCACAATCCAGCGACACGAGTCAGAACGCTGGGCGGTTCTGTGGGTCACCTGATTAGGAAGTGATTCAAGTAGGTAGCCTGGAGCTCGTGAGTGAAGGATAATAATTCGAGGAATGAAATCTTGAAGTCGATACACTGCTGGATAATAATAGTAGTAATAATAATAATAATAATAATAATAAATTTGATAAAGTGCCCTCAGATAACTCAATCCCTTCCTAGGCACTTTACAACTGCTGCAAAGGAAGCACGAATCGAGTGATTAGTGGTAGCATGCTCAACAAACAATAGGATTAACATGGTTAGGGGTGAAATAATCAGGGTCAGCATGCAAGTATGGTTAGTGGCAGCATGCACAGTGTCAGCACGCATAAGCACATAAAGGACGAATCACAGGGATCCGCTAAATGCTGTGATTAATAGGTGCGTTTTTAGTTTCTTTTTAAATGTGGTCAAGTCAGGAGATGTGGCGACTCAAGTCGGGAGTGAGTTCCGGGCTTTGGAACCATACGAGATAAAGGCACGATCTCCAAAAGATTTGAGGCTTGTGCGAGGTATAGGTAAACAGCTAAATTCCGGAAAGCGGGTGGTACGATACTGAGCCTGGTGGGGCAGTAGATCTGATCAGTAGGCTGGAGCCAAAGAACAAAGGGACCTGAAAGTGAGGGACAAATCCTTGAAGTTGATGCGTTGCTTGACTGGATGGGTATCAATGAAGATTTGTGAAAAGCATTGCAAATCGGTAAAACAAGATTAGCTGATTTAACAGCCTCCTTTATAAAGCGACAGAAGGGCTTAAAAGGCTTGCAGTGGGCAATAAAAGACCACCCACTACAGGACTCAAACCCGCGTCCTGGGTCGTGGGGCGAAGAGCGAGCACATTACACCTGGGCGGTAGTTTCGACGCTCACGACAGAAAAACCTAGCAACCAAGTTTGGCTTAAACTATAAGCAAGCATCTTATTGCGCACGCAGAAAGATCTGCAACTAGCCAGTTCAATAAGTCTCGGCGGGATGTCACGAATTAGCTGATCATTTTGGCTTGGCTATTGGCTTGGCGAACGTATAATCACTTGACTGAGGAGCTGATGTGGTCATCTAGTGAGAAGTCATTTTGAAATGTAATAACAAGATTCCGGGTACACCCAAATTTCGCATGCTAGTTATGCAGACCGAGCAGCTTCCTCGGTGAACGCTTTCTAATTTCATCTCTGGTCGGAACGGGCTTGCGCAGGAGGAGTGGGCATACGGGTAACTTTTTTAACTCCTGGGCCACAACAAGCGGCTCGCTTGACACCTCGACACCTCTCACCATCAGGTGCTGCAGAGGAACCGGAGAATGAGTCACCCCAACGGGTTCGAAGCCGTCAAGGCAGAGGCAGAGGCCTACCCCTCATTCCGCCCCCGGTAATTGGGAGCATGCGCAGTAAGAGCCACCTCCACCCAAGCAAAGCTATCCGCAAGAGCTGCGGCAACTAGGAGCAGTATATGTGGCCGTCTTTGTGGCTGCATCGTAACTCCCATTCCGACTTCCCGTCGTGAAGATGGGCATCGCCGCAAGCAAGGTGTCCAGCTTGGAGTTACCATGCACCTGATCTGTCACACCAGCCAGCGAAGCCGTAGCCCCACAGCAGACTCTAGGGCTGAAGGTGCTACTCAGTTTACTCCTTTGTAAGGTGCTCGCTCTTCACGACCGAGGTCCGTGGGTTCGAATCATGCAGTGGGCGATCCTTCATTGACAACTGAAAGCGGTGGTGACAGCCATTAAGGCTCTTCTTCTACCATACAAATGAGGCTGTTGAATTAGCCAATATCTATTTATATCTGGAAAAGAGGAGGAGGAGGAAAAGAACGAGGATGAGGTTGAGAATGAGGATGACGTTGAGCAGGAGGAGGTTAAGGAGGAGTAGGTTGAGGATGAGGAGGAGGAGGAGGAGGAAGGGGTTGAGGAGAAGGTTGAGGAGGAGATTGAGGAATGTCAGAAACATTTCAATCAGGTTCCAAGAAGCAGCACTCTACTAAAACTGCTCTCCTCCGTGTTAACAAGGATATTCTACGTGGCAACGATGACGGGAATGTCACTGCCCTAGCTCTGCGAGATCTGTCAGCTGCCTTCGACACCATTGATCACGAAGTTCTGCTTGAACGACTGAGAACAACGATCGGTCTGGCAGACGAAGCACTAGTGTGGTTTAAATCATACTTGTCTGATCGCACTAGTGTGGTTTAAATCATACTTGTCTGATCGTGTTCAATCCGTGTCGTGTGGGGGTCAGGTCTCAGACATGAGAAGGGTCACCTGTGGAGTCCCTCAAGGGTCTGTACTCGGTCCCTTGCTGTTCTCCGTTTATACACAACCTCTGGGAAAAGTGATTAAGGCCCATGGAGTAGGATATCACTTCTATGCTGACGATACTCAGTTGTATTTGTCATTCAACCCGTCGGAATCTGCTGCAGCAACTGAGAAACTGAATGCTTGCCTTGCCGATATTCGATCCTGGATGTCGGAAAACTTCCTGAAATTAAATGACGATAAAACCGAACTGCTTCTCATAGGACACCCTAAGCGTGTGGCTGGATTAAAAGGCTTTGCTGTTCTAATAGGTGATGCTATTGTGCGACCTTCACGTGCTCGTAATCTAGGTGTCGTGTTCGACAGCTGCCTCAATTTCAAAAGCTTCATTCAGAAGACTGCCTCTACAGCTAGCCATCACATCCGATCCCTATCCAAGATTAGAAGCTGTCTCCCACAGTGGCTTGTAAAAAATTTAACTAGCTCTTTAGTTCTGTCTCGGCTTGATTATTGTAATTCCCTTTTGGCTGGGCTACCAAAGAAAGCTATTATGCCACTACAGCGGACTATGAATATGGCTGCAAGGCTGGTCTTCAAGTCCCAGCGGTTTGAGCACGTGTCACCTTTGCTGAAAGAGCTAGGATGGTTGCCGGTTGAGCAAAGGATACAGAGCAAAGTTCTTACGCTGACCCACAAGGCCCGCCACGGCTTGGCTCCTTCGTACCTAGCTGAACTGCTGCATCAGTTTCAGCCTGTTCGCGCCCTCAGGTCCTGTGTGGACACTAAATTAGGTGTCCCGTTCCTCCGCTTAAAGACAGTTGGCGATAGAAGCTTTAGCTCTGTAGGTCCTAGACTGTGGAACTCGCTTCCACAATTCTTACGCAACGACATCTACTCTCCAACTGCCGACTATGGCACATCCTTTTCAGTGGTCCTGAGCTGCTACTTCTATGCTAGTCACTACCTCAACTGCTCTCCTAACTCTGCTATGCTTCCCACGTTCTCTTTGTTGCGTGAGACGAAGTCTGTTGGCTACCGAATGCGTACCGAAAGCCGCTTAGGCTGTGAGTGCGCTATACAAAACTCTCCTGCGTAACACCCACATGGTCTTTATGACTTTGTGGAGTTACTGACGGAGATACATTAGAAGAGGAGATGGTTGAGGAGGATGAGGAGGAATAAAAGGACGAGGACGAGGATGAGGATAAAGAGGTTGAGAAGGAGAAGATTGAGGAGGAGGAAAAGGTGGTTGAGGAGGAATAGGGTGTGGGGTAGGATGAGGAGGAGGAGGATGAGGTTGAGGAGGAGGATGAGAAGAAGGAGGAGATCAGAATGCGTTTGCATTCTTTCAAATTAGTCTTAAGCAAACCAAGGGAGCTTTTCTCCGAACAGGCTCCTCTAATCAACTTTAAAGTATCTCCCTGCGAGCAGCCAAAGCCCCGAACCCTTAATCCATCATTCGGGGCAATAGAGCAGACGGTAAAGGCAGCTTCTGACACCTGATGGCCATGACCGCAGCAGTTTCACATAGACCACCCGACTTCTGGATGGTAAGTTTGACATCATGTCAAAGGTCTCCTAGAGACCACCGCCGGAAGTGTTCTGAGCTGATGTCGCTGCTCCACAGGAATCCAGTGAAGCTGGTGCAGCAATGGGTACGGAACAACCCCGATCTGTTCCCGTGAGCTGACCAACTGAGCCGGCCAGGCTGACCAACTGAGCCGGCCAGATTAACAAAGGTGGCACCGTCTTCAAGGGGTTTCGTCGACAAGCGGCGAAGACGCGAGCGATTAGCAATCTAGTTTGGAGGCTGTCAGCTCGCAGTCTCGCTGCTCTGCACTGCCATCGTCTCAGCCCCGTCGTCGTCTCAGTCCCGGGATGTCGGCCTTGATTGCGGCGAAGATGTTGGGAGCATTTTGAGCTACACACCTCTTTGAACTCTGCGAAGCCATATATATCGCAGATTATAGGAGCGTACGCAGAGGACTTAAGGCGAAAGCGTGTGGAAGTGCCAAGGTAAATGCAGACGCTACAGCGGTTTAGCTAAGTCCCTCAGTACCCATGCGCTCGAGCTTATCACCCGTTTTATTGCGAAATACGAAATCTTTTGAAGTGTTATTTAAGAATTATTTATAAATGCATCACTGAAAGAACTCGTCATTAGGTTTAATAGAGAGAAGCAGGTGAGCTCCTTTAATAGAAGAGAAGCAGGTGAGCTCCACCAGCTTATGACAGGGGATTTACTGCGAGACAGCACGACCTTCAGCTGACCTTCAACAGCACCGCCCCTCCCAGAACACCACGACCGGAGCAGCAAGCAATGGCGTGTCTTCTGTAACAACCAGTCCATTTTGCATACATTGTATGCGGTTGAAATTGACTGAAACAATTGAGCATCCACATCTTTCACAAGAAGGAGGTCTTATTCACTCTTCTTGAAAAATGCCTCCTTTACAGCACATGCGAAGTGTTTAGAAAGAGATTAAGCTCCATGAGAACGCTACGCAAATGTATAGTTAATATTATTACCATCATTGAATGACCAGATCCGTAAGGACTGAATAATCGCGATGTAATTCCAAACTAAATCAAAATTCGAAACTGAGTAATGTCGCTCAGCGCGTTTCAGTGCTAGAGCAGTGCACGGACTAGCGGGCAATTTAGAGGCACGCGAAAGTCCGCTAAACCAGCGTGGCTTATCAGCGAAAGTGAAGAAGCCAGCAAAGTGATGTAAAACCAAGATTCATTAACAACAGAGAATTACAAGCGGAAGCAGAAAATGTTAGGGAAACGCAAAGGATTCCGAGAAGAATACACCTGCCTGCCCCGGTCGTGAGTGCTTCCCAAACACTTTATGCGAGAGTTGAACGGCGTCGTTAGCTTCCCAAATCATCGATGGGACGTTGCTTCTCAATGGGACGTAAGAGGGGCTCAGCATTAATGTAAGACGAACAAAGAAACCTTGGGTTAGCCCTAGTGAAAGTCCAACTCTGAGGTGGGATGAGGGGATGGCCGGCTTCCGGGCTCCCGGGGAGGACTGGCGGAGCGTAGTTCGGCGTAGCGCCGGAGGCGTCCGCCGCCGCCGGCCTACGGCGCACCGCCGCAGGCCCTGCTTTCGCGAGGGCGCCTGCTAGCTGCTTGCTTTGGAAGAGGGGACGCCGGTCGGCCGGATGGGCCCCCTGCGGACGTGAATCGTTAGACCGTCCAAAGCTAGGGTTCCCGACGGCAGCACCGAGCCCGTGCGTGGCTGCTAAAAGGCTGCGAGTGTTTCAAGACGGCTGCAGAAAGGCCGCGCGCGGCGCGGCGGCCGCTCTCTGCGTTCCTCATCCGACTCGGTCTCGTAGAGTGCGAGGGGTGCGAGGTTTCCTGGACTCACCCCTTGCCCGCCCGGCTGCGGAGTCGCTGCAGAAAGTTCGCCTCTCTAAGCAAGCTCCGCGACCTGGTGTCACTTATCCAGTGAGTCGCCGCCACGGGATCGTGAGGTCATGCATAGGTCGCGTTCTTGGCTGCTCGGTTCCGGCGGCGCTGCAGGGCGGCCATTTGTGGGTTAAAACATCTTTTTTTTTCAAACAAGCTGCTTATTACCTCTCGTCCAAGGGCTTAAAGCTACGGCTTCCCATTAGCGACCGACTACGCGTTAAAGAAAATTATACAGAGTAAATGCGAGCGCAGCCAATCGACGAAAACTACCTAATTCGCATCCATAAAATAGTGGAGTAGCTAGAACGAGCAAGCTGCATTCGTAGGGAAGCCTGGCGTCGCACGTCGTGAAACTGTATAGAGTGAATCGAGCATAGACGGAAGCAGGCCACCACAAAATATGTTGATGGAACAATATGTTGCATTGTATTGGGTGCCGTAACAATATCGACATACTGTACTGTCCAGATGAACAATATCTATATTATTGCAATACTTATGGGGCAGTTTAGTTTTTTAAGTTGTATGTTTTAGCAGCACGTCCAAAGTCCTGAGTCTGACAGCATTGTATGGATCGCGAGCTGCGCAAGTCCGTGCAGCGTGTCTGATGGACACGATTTTTCAAGTTTTGCTTCGATGAAAACGACAATGCATAGTAATGTTTGCAATTAAAATAACAGTATATTGTATTGTTTGTTATACAAATATAAATATATTTATTGCTAGCTTTAAAGTTGATAATGCAATAACAATACTATTGTTCCAAGGCCCGGATGGTGGGCAGAACGTGTCTACCCACGTTTGGTTAGCCGAGAGAACGCTAGCGCTACATCATTTCCGCGCGGCTTCGGACTGCGCCTACCGAAGTTTGTGGTCTTTCTAACCGATCCTTGGCCACAGGCTCCGTTATGCAGTAAAGGTACACGGCATGCAAAGCACCTTCAAGCGCAGCAGTACTGCAGTTATCAGAGTTGGAGCATAAGGGCGGTTGGAAAAACTCTCCAGCATCCTGTCGACGAAGGAAATGTAGTCGCAATGCGCAGTAAGGGAGGGATTCGATGCCCCCCACTCGCTGCATTGTAGCAGATCGACACCTTCCTTAGGTACTGGAGTTTTTAAATTGGGCGCCGAATTTCGCAGATAAGTAGCATTTCTCAAAAGGGACCGGCCACAGCGGACCGCCGAGCTCTCTGCAGGGCACAGCACCATCCAGTGGGAGCCACTGGCCAGAAAGTGCCACGGATGCCAATACTGCGCAGCAAGGTCAAGGCCTCGTCAAACACTGCGATGGCTCTAGACAGCGAGTCAGTCGCTGTCAAGCTCTTCCGACGGGTTTTTCCACCGCTATCGGATGCCGAGGTCAAGGATGGACACTTCGTCGGACAGCGGACGCACCGCAAGACTACAGAGCGTGGCGAGTTCAAAGAGAAACGCCGAACGCGACGACGGAGAAAGCGGCGGAACGGTAGTTTTTTTGCAGTTTTGGCTCGCGGCTTTCGGCACAATCGCGAGGCTGAAAACTATGAGACCTATTTCACGGTGGGATTCAAAATGTCACTCGAAGACTACATAATCTATGCTCGTCTCGATACATTCAAGGGGAACACGGGCGCTTACACTTGTAAGAGCGTGACGAGCGCTTTCGTAAGGAAATACCGGATATACTAGACTTTGAACGTCGCTACCGAGGGTAGTACAACTGTTGCGTTTTTGCGGGCGGTCGCGCACGGATCAAGAGGGCTGAGGCAGATGCCGTTTTACAGGAAACCCAGGACCGGGCCGCACGGACAGCACGCGGGCCTGCAAGCAGCTGCTGCAAGTGGGTCCGCTGTTCTCGCCTCAGCGGCTTCCGCCGGAGTAGTCCGCTCTTGCGGTGCAGCAGACGCAACAGTAGCGAAAACATTCTAGGGCAGGGGTTTTCTTGAGAGAGATTTGCAGTGCAGCCCCAAATCTAGAAGACCTGCCTGCTTCTTTGCCAAACCTTCTGAGCGATATTTTTTATATGCATTTTGACTAGATACACGTTACTTTTGATTCACTGGCAGTTCTTTCCGACTAAACGTAACCAAGCCGTGATGCCGCACTAGGTAAGACGGTTGCTTTTCACGACCTCGGTGCCGATGTCGTGGCTTCTAATCCTGCGGTGGGCGATCCTTTATCGCCACTGCAAGCGGTGGTGATAGCCTTAAAGGCTCTTCTGTCGCTATACAAAAGAGGCTGTTAAATCAGCTAGTATTTAATTTAATTTACCCTGAAGGTGAGGGTTTGTCAGTTTTCCCATCACAAATGGGTTAATTTCAAGTAAATCAGTGCCCTGGTCGCACGGGCATATGGAATAATGGTCACTTTCTATACTTCTGAAGCAGTCAGACCAGTCAGAAAATAGCAATGACTATCTAGGGACAACAAAATGTGTTACTGAGCGAAATGATAAAAAATTTGCAAAAAACCCAAAGAGAACCTTTCTAGTAGGATGTTTAGAAAGCCTCTTTCTAAACAAAAGAAAACAAAAGAGAACCAAGCCTCTTTCTAAAAATCCTACTTATTCTGAAACCGAAGCTTTTGAATTGATTCGTCACAACAATCATAGTTTCTGAACATGCAGGCACGAAAATGACAAAAGTCACTAGGACGAAGCTAATAGCCAATTAGGATAGAGCATGCCTTTCACTTCTTTTCAAACGTCGTCAAATTGGGAGATACCACACTGTTAGTTCGCTTGGTATGATGCAGATTTGGATGCTCATAGGATGGCAGATACAAGATTTTCTTGGAATGTGCATATTTGTTTTCAATACGTTCTTATAGACGCCGGACTTGGCCTTGGTTAGAATGACCTGATAGAGTCCTCAAAATTTCTCGCATAACAGTGGACGGCAGTCAGTGGTATCCACCTATCAAAACACTAGTTTCGCCCTCTGAATACCGATGAGTTGGTCGGTAAATTATGGATGGTGCAATTGTCTTTTAGCCGTCCAACTGTTGACCTGTCGTCACGACTTGTCGCACTCGTCGCTCTGCTGGCTTGTGCTCTGACGCCCGAGTCATCCACCACTGCCGCTTCTCAGGCCGTCCGTGACCGGACGAAATTCGCACTTGTGGCCGAGAACTCCTAATGTTTGCTTAACGAGGATAGGACCAGCCTGATGATTATGCTCAGGCCTAGTGTCCCCAATAAGTTAGAAGACCCTAGCCTCAATATCACTTCGTCTAGCCTCCAGCTACCGCAACGTCTGCCAGTAATCTGGGTGTGCTATTCAAAAATTACTTGTTATCAGATTGGCACATTGCCTGCGGTGCCATGGTCGGCCTACTTTCAGCTGAGGCTCGTTGCCAAAATTAGAGCCTGCTCAGGGAAAAGGGCGACAGCGTAACTAGCTCACGCGTTTGTGACAGCAGCATCTAGATTACTGCTAGATCCTCTTCCTTCGGAAATCGCTGCCTGTGGTGCCCATCTGCAAGTGGTGCAACACTCAGCGGTTCGTCTGCAGTCGGCAGTCGTCAAAGGCGTAGCTGCCACTTCACACCACTTCTACGCAAACTTCGCAAGATTTCTATCGAGCTTCATATCCACTTTAAGATTATCTCGATGTCGCCGTCACGGCGCTCCACTTGTTGCCTAATTATCCAAGCTCTTACCTATCCCATATCCTGATCCACCCACATAGCTCATCCAGTTGCGTCTCACACTACACACTGCTCCTCGGCTTGCAGTATCCTAGACGTCCACGGCGTCCGCAATTGAGATCTTTCAGTGGTGGGGCCTGCTCTTCGTAAGTACATTCAGCCTAGAACTCGCCTCTGGCTTCGGTCAGCATCTGTGCTGGCTGAGCATAATTCGAGTCGCATCTGAAGACGCACCTGTCAGCCGCTCGGCTTTCCCAGCGTCCAATATGAACATGTCTTAAGGCCTGAGGCTGAGAACAAGAGCGAGGAGGAGCTTCCGTCCACTGAACGAGTCGAGTTTACACCCGGTAGCTTACAAAACCAGGGCTTCTTTTTTCATCCGAAAGCTGAATTCTTGCCAGTCGGACCCTAAACCGATTTAAAAGGCAGTAAACCGTTTACTGGCCAATGCGGTCTCACTCCTATTTGCTAGGCGGCTTGGTGTGCGAAAAAGTAAGGTGAAGCTAATGCTAGCTGTTTCAGCGGCCGAAGAGCCTTAACGGCGATCACCACCGCTAGCAGTGGGCAGCAGAGTAGTGCCAACCGCAGCACTACAACCTACGCGACCCGGGCCTACAAAAGTGAGCGCCTTACCTCGGGGCTGCGACTTGGATAATCCCCCGAGTCGCAGCCTAGGGGTAAGGTGCTCACACTCCACAACCCAAGTCGTTCCTTCGAGCAGCTGAGTATACTTTATTGCCTGCTGCCAAGGAGGTGATAGCCGAAAAGGCTGTTATGCCGCTATGTAAATGATGCGGTTAAATCAGATGACATTTACTTTTACCTTTACATGACTGCATGTTACTAATCAGGGATCTTACTAAGTAGCAGCCCGGTTTGTCTCGTTTCGTGCTTTTGTATACTTCCAAAAGCACGACAACTTTTCGCTTTTGCATGGTTGTCAAAGCATGATATTTTGTTGTCATTCAATTTTGGTTATTCCCTCTCTAGCATAGAGATTTGGTTCCCTATTCACGGTTTACCAAAGCATTATTACTATTATTATTATCGTTACAAAAAATTGAAAATAATTACGAGTGTAATCTTACAAATTGTGCATCGCTAAACTTACTTACACTTGCCCTACGGCCGGAAACTTGGGAACCGAAGGCAAGGCTCTCTATAAGCTTTTCCTGTTTGAATTTCCCGTCGATTCGGCATCAGCCTTTCTCGCTCCGAAGAAGGTGCGTAAAAAATCCCCCGACGAAATAGTAATTTCGCAGAAACCAATTTGGACTCGCCATTCAACTTCCGCATCCGGTATCCGCGTTCATAACTTGCAAGTTATGGAAATGAGTTACCGAAAGACGTTGCATTATTGCATGTATTTTAAGAGCATTCAGAGCATTCAAAGAGATTAAAACATTTCTTTTCGAGCAGAATGGTAGCAGCGCTAAAACACTCAAAGACTCCAAGGGAAAGGCACATGTAGAAGAAGCAAATGGCTATACATTGCCGATCAGATACCACAAACAGTATGTGTATTGTATTTTTGCTTAATAAAAAAACTCAAGGGGACACAGGCCCGTGGAGATGACGGAGGTCCGTGCAATTATAGCGCCTGCAGCAACAGATAAGATAATAATAACAATAATAAATTTATTATAGTGCTCCCAGATACTTAATCTCTTTCTAGGCACTTTACATTTGCTGCAAAGGAAGCATGATCGAATGGTTACTGGTAACACGCTCAAAGACACCCAGCATACCATGGTTTGAGGTGACATGCCAGGGTTGGCATGGCAATACTGTTAGTAGCAGCATGCACAGTGTCAGCACGCAGGGGCATACAAAGTACGAATCACATGGGCCCACTAAATGCTGTGATAAATAGATTTTTGTTACCTTCTTTTTAATTTGTAATCAAGTCAGGGGATGTCGTGCCGCCAGCCGGAGGCGAGTCCAGGCTTTGGGAGCATACGAACTAAAGACACTGCCTCCAAAGGATTTGAGGTTCGTACGAAGTATAGGTACACGATTAGATTCCAAAAAGCCGGTGGTACGATGCTTAGCCTGATGGAGGAGTAGATCTGATAGGTAGGCTGGAGCCGAAGAATGAAGGAACCTAAAAATGAGTGACAAAACCTAGCAGTCGGTGCTTGAGTTGATGATTGCTTGACTGGGAGCCATGCAGGTCGGCCAGAAGTGGTGTGATGTGACAATCGGGACGTGTGCCCACGACAGATAAGCACTGGTGCAGAGTTTTGCACCACCTGCAAGTGCCTGAATGCACAGGCCGGTAGACCAGCAAGCAGTGAGTTACATAAGTCGACACGGGATGTCACAAATGCATGGCCCAATTCAGACGTAGTATCCCTGTTTACAAGTTCAAATTTTAGCAATGTTATGCAGCTGAAAGTAGGCAGACTTGACTGTGAAGCTGATGTGGTCGTCTAATGAAGGGTCACTTTGAAACAGGACACTTAGATTTCGTGCAGGTTCGATAGGAGATATGCAGGCAGAGCCGATTTTGAGCTTGAGCATTTTCAATTTCTAAATCACATCTTGATTTGCCCATTACTAGTAAGTTGGTTTTATCATCATTCAATTTAAGAAAGTTTGCTGCCATTCATGTGCAGATGTCATCAATACATGCAGCAGGGGAGTTGAGAGAATTCGACATGCCGGAGGGCTGGAAGGGATCAAAGCAAAATCAAAGCAAAGCAAAGGTACAGCTGAGTGTCAATGCATTGAATTAAAAGCTTGGATTGTACCTGGCTATCACATCGGCTAGATGGAGAGTATGAATTGTGGAAGGAACCGGACCAAGCCTAGAGCTTACTGCACACTTAAGGCACACCATACTTGAATGGTTCGTCGGATGATTGTTGTCCATTGAAAGCAAACTCTGGAGTTTCCCACTGAGATAGGATATTAACCATTGCAGGTAAGTACCAGTGATGCCCAGGCGAGATTAGAGGCACTCGAGAAGGACTTGGTGATCGATAGTATCAAAAGTTGCCGAAAGATCGAGCAAAAGAAGCAGAGATACTCTACATAAGTCTGCATTCCTAAGTCGGTCGTTATTATGGGTGATTTTAACATTCATTTTGATAACTTATCTGATGCCTTCGGCACTGAATTTCGTACACTGACTAACTGTCTCTTGTGGCTCATATGCATGGCCCTACTCACACCAAGGGTCACGTAATCGACCAAATTTTCTCATACAACTGCACTTTGTCATCACCAATTATTACCAAATACTGCCTATTTGACCACAGGCAGATCTCATTCAGTCTGCAGTGTGTGCACTCCTCAGCATCTAAAGTCACACCTCTCATCTCACCTGGGCATCACTGGCACTGCTCTGCAATGGTTCAGGTCCTATCTCAGTGGCAGACTCCAGAGTATTGACGTGAACGCGTGAAGATCATCCGAGGTACCTCTGAAATATGGAGTGCCTCAGGGCTCCGTGCTAGGTCCGGTTCTTTTCACGGTTTATACTCTCCCTCTTGCTGATGTGATTGCCAAGCACAATCTAGGCTTTCACTTCTACGCGGATGACACTCAGTTGTACCTTTGCTTTGATCCCTCCCAGCCTTCGAGCACCTCATATTCTCTCAACTAACTTGCTGCATGTATTCATGACATCCGCACATGGATGGCAGAAAATTTTCTAAAACTAAACGATGATAAAACTAACTTACTAGTTATGGGCAAACCCAGTGTGATTCAGAGATTGGAAAGGCTGACTCTCAAAACTGGCTCTGCCAGCATATCTCCAGTTGAATCAGCTCGAAATCTAGGGGTCATGTTCTAAAGTGACCCTTCGTTAGACGACCACATCAGCTCCACAGTCAAGTCTGCCTACTTTCAGATACATAACATTGCTAAAATTCGGGCTTGTTTAGATAAGGATACAACGTCTAAGTTGGTCCATGCATTCGTGACATCTCGTCTCGACTTCTGCAACTCACTGCTTGCTGGCCTACCGGCACGTGCAATCAGGCGATTTCAGATGGTGCATAACTCAGCAGCTAGGCTTGTCTGTCGTGAGTGTCGCAGTTGCCATATCACACCACTTCTAGCCGACCTGCACTGGCTACCAGTCAAGCAGCGAATCGACTTCAAGGTTTTGTCGCTCACTTTTAGGTCACTTCATTCTTTGGCTCCAGCATATCTCTCAGATCTACTACCCCATCAGGCCAAGCATCGTACCATCCACTTTTCGGAATCCAACAGTCTACCAATACCTCGTACAAACCTCAAATCCTTTGGAGACCGTATACTTAGTTCCTATGCTCCCAAAGCATGGAACTCACTCCCGACTTGCATCAGAACATATCCTGACTTGACAACATTTAAAAAGAACTGAAAAACACACCTATTTAGGACAGCATTTAGTGGGTCCCTGTGATTTGTCCTTGATGTGCTTATGCGTGCTGACACTGTGCATGCTGCCACTAACCACGCTTGCATGCTGACCCTGTGCATGTCACCCCTAACCATGTTATTCATGTTTATAAAGCAGGATACTACTCAACATTCCATCGTGCTTCCCTATGCAGCAAATGTGAAGTGCCTAGAAAGAGATTGAGTTCTCTGAGGGCGCTTTACCAAGAGCATTATTATTGTTATTATTATTATTATTATTATTATTATTACTATTACAAGTGAATCGCAAAACCTCAATACCACTTTTATCAATACTGTGTGCAACAGAAACATCATCTCCCCTGCATCAAAATCTCCCTTCCGACCTGTCATCGTTGATAGATTGCTACAACACGACACTTGCTGACAAGCTCGATGATTTTTCACCTCTGACTAAGCCCACTGTGTGCCCTCGCCCAGTCGGCCTATGGTTTACCACAGACTCTAAACTGGCTAAGTCTACTAAGGGAAAGCTTGAAAAAAACATACAAAAGATAAGGACTGATTGTCCTTCGACAGGCATATAAGGACGACTGTAGATCGTACAAATCAATCAGCAAAGGCCAAGTCTAGCTTCTACAAAAGCATTGTTGAATCACAGATGCACAACCCAAAAATGCTAATGCCGACGATCAACCATCTCCTTAACTGCTCCCAGGTTCACTCGTTACCAGGTGATCCCTGTGATGATCTAGCTGATCGCTGCTCAAGCTTCTTCGTCAACAAGATAGACAAGAGCATCCCACTGGAAGTCCCTCAATTCCATGCAGCACCACAATGTCTACATTCACGGTCACTAGTGACCTCGTCCTGAAGTTCATATCCCAATTAAAGAAGACAAATAGTCCTCTGGACCCTCCCACTGTCCTGCTTTTACGATGCATAGATCTGGTCTCTATGCATAACTAGCCTCATAAATATGCCCTTAACCTTAGGTTATGTCCCAGCACCTATCAAAAAGGCTGTAGTCAGGCAACTACTCAAGAAAGCGACACTAGACCAAAAGAACTTGAGCCACATCCGCCCAGTCTCCCTTCTACGGTTTCTACGTTTTCAGCTTCATAATATTGCTAAAATTCGGGCTTGCTTAGATAAGGATACCACGTCTAAGTTGGTCCATGCATTCGTGACATCCCGTCTGGACTTTTGCAACTCAATGCTTACTGGCCTCCCAGCATGTGCGATCAGGCGATTGCAGCTGGTGCAAAACTCCGTAGCTAGGCTTGTCTGTCGTGAGCGTCGCAGTTGCCACATTACTCCACTTCTCGCCGACCGGCACTGGCTACCAGTCAAGCAACGGATTTACTTCAAAGTTTTGTCGCTCACTTTTAGGTCACTTCATTCTATAGCTCCAGCCTATCTCTCCGACATACTCCCCCATCAGGCCAAGCATCGTACCACCCGCTTTTCAGAATCCAACAGTCTAGAAATACCTCGTACAAAGCTCAAATCCTTTGGAGACCGCGCATTTAGTTCGTATGCTCCCAAAGCCTGGAACTCACTCCCGACTTGACCACATTTAAAAGGAACTTAAAAACACACCTATTTAGGACAGCATTTAGTGGGTCCCTGTGATTCGTCCTTCACGTGAATATGCGTGCTGACACTGTGCATGCTGCCACTAACCACATTTGCATGCTGACCCTGTGCATGTCTCCTTTAACCATATTATTCATTGTGTTTGTTTATCAAGCATGATATTACTCACCATTCGATCGCATTTCCCTTTGCAGCAAATGTAAAGCGCCTAGAAAGAGATTAAGTTCTCTGAGGGCGCTTTATCAAGTACATTATTGTGATTGTCAAGCACAATATAGGCTTTCACTTCTATCAGATAATACTCAGCTGTTGTTTTGCTTCGTTCTCTCAGCCCTCCAGCAAATCGAATTATGTCAACTCCCTCGCTGCATGTATTGATGACATCTGCACATGGATGGCAGCAAACTTTCTTAAATTGAATGACAATAAAACCAACCTACTAGTTATAAACAAACCAAATGTTATTCAGCAATTGGAAAAGCTAATGCTCAAATTCGGCTCAGCCAGCATATCTCCTGTTGAATCTACACTAAAAACCAAGTTGTCCTGTTCCAAAGTGACCTTTCATTAGACGACCACATCAGCTCCACAGCCAAGGCTGCCTACTTTCAGCTACATAACATTGCAAAAATTTGGGCTTGTTTAGACAGGGATATCACACCTAAATTGGTCCATGCATTAGTGACATCTCGTCTTGACTTCTGTAGCTCACTGCTTGCTTGTCTACCGGCCTGTGCAATCAGGAGCTTACAGCTGGTGCAAAACTCTGCAGCTAGGCTTGTCTGTCGTGGGCGTCCCAGTTGCCACATCTCACCACATCTTACCGACTTCCACTGGCTCCCACTCAAGCAGCGCATCGACTTGCATCACAACATCTCCTGACATTTCCACATTAAAAAATAAACTACAAATACCTATATTTATCACAGAAGTTCAGTGGGTCCCTGTGACTTGCCCTATACGTGCTCATGTGTGCTGACACTGTGCATGCTCCCACTAACCAAACTTGCATGCTGACTCTGTGCATGCCACCTCTAACCCTGTTATGCTAGTTGTTTATTGAGCATGCTAGCACTAACCATTCGATCGTGCTTCCTTTGCAACAAATGTAAAGTGCCTAGAAAGAGATTGAGTTCTCTGAGTGTGCTAAATCAAATGTATTATTATTCCACCTGAAGCAATGGTGTGTGAAGTGATTAGCTCTCAAACCAGACTGGAACTTACTACCATACAAAGCATGCTCGACATCAACAAGATGCTTCCATTGGCTAATGGCTAGTACATCGGTTAAGCAAACGAAGGATGTGAGATCGTGTTCATTCAGAAGTGAAACCTTTTCTGCTTTTTTAGTCCCACAGCAGACTACCAACGAACTCATAATTTCAAAATGGCCAGCCAAAATAGGGCCAAACCTAAGTAGCCAGTAAAATGTTATAAGTACAATAAAAATAAAATAAAACTAATACATTTGTTTAGCACCTTCTTGCACAGGCCGGAAGATCTGCTAATAGTGAGTTGCAGAAGTCAAGACATTATGTCCTAAATGTACTAACTTAAATGCAGTGCATCTGTCTAAGCAAGCCCGAATTTCTGCAGCGTTACGTGCTAGGATCCGACGAGACTTCGCATGCGACAGACGGTATTCGAGGCTATTGACTATGAAGCCATTATAAGCAGTCTTAACAACGTTGGTAATTAGCTATAAAATGGCACTGGTTTGTAACGTGAGTAGCAGGCTGATTCTAAAAGCTCAAATGCTGGTCACTGTATGTCAAACACCAGATACTGGGTACACGAGCTTCTCCTATTCTTGAAATTACTTTAATGGCAGTGCAACAGAGTGAGCGGGTGACTCACTTCCCTGTAAGCTACATCGATGACATTTGCACATGAATGGCCACCGAGTTCCCGAAGCTTAAAGGCCGTAAGACTAACCTAATAGGTAAGGCAAGCAGCCAGTGCGACCCTCAAGTTGGTTGACCGTCCTCAATATAAGATTGGTTTCTTTAGCATCACACTCGCATTACGTCTGCCCATGATACAGGGGGGGGGGCTGTTCCAACAACACTTGTCGATAGTTGAGCAAATTGCCTTCACTGTCGAGTCGGCCTACTTTCAGCAGAGAAACATTGCCAAAACTAGTGCCTGGCTATTCAAGAGTGTGACAGCAAAACTGGCTCAAGCGTTTGCAATGTCGTGTGCAAATTACTGCCATTCCGTTAAACTCGGGACTCCTGTCTGTGCCCTCAATCGTCTGCAACTGGTGCACAACTCAGCAGCTCGTCTGAATCTGTCGTCAACGATGTAGCTGCCACATCGCACTTCTGTCAGAGCATCACCCACTCCCTATCAGGCAAGCATAGAGTCGATTTAATGGTGCTCTATCTGGCTGACACGTCACTTCCCTTTCTTGCACCAGCCCACCACCTAGCAGACCATCTTGTTCCTTTAGTGTGTCACTCGTGCTTGTTTTCGTAGTCGCACTTGATTCCTCCACTAAATTGAAATCTCGGTGGTCGTGCCTCCACATCACACCACTTCTATCTGACCTGCACGGGCTCCCACTCAATCAGCACACCGATTTCAAGGTTCGGTCGGTCACTTTTTGGTTCCTTCATTCTTTGGCTCCAGCCTACCTATCAGACCTACTCCCTACCGTGCTAAGCATCATACCACCTACTTTCCTGAATCTGATCGTTTACCTCAACAACGTACGCACCTAAAATCCTATGAAGACCCTGCATTTAGTTGGAATGCTCCCAAAGCCTGGACTCATTTCCGACTGGCCGCACGACATTTCCTGATTTAACGACATTTAAAAAGAAGGTAAAAACGCATCTGCTTTACACACCACTTAGTGGGTCCATGTGATTCGTCCTTTGTGTGCTGACACTGTGCATGGTGCCACTAAACATAGATACACGCCGACCTATGCATGCCACCTCTAACCACGTTATACTTTCTAACATTGAGCATGCTATCATTAACCATTCGATCATACTTCCTTTGCAGCAAATGTAAAGTGCCTAGAAAGAGATTAGGTTCTCTGAGGGCACTATACACAAGTATTGACATTATTGCTCATATTATTCAATTCATATGCACCGAAAGGCCAAAAATAGTTTCTGACTTCTACCACTACCTGCAGTGACTTGCATAATTCAAGTTAAAGCTAAAGAAATCTATTCCTGCCAGCTGCCCCCTTCAGCCCCAGCTTTGCTTTGCATGCTTAGCAGCTATCCATGATACAGTGAATGCTACTTACTAGGGGTCCTACCAACCGGTGGCCCTGGATGTCATCTTATCTACTTTTGCATTGTTGTCCAAGCATGCTTATTAACTCTTGGTTATTGCCTCACTTGCAGGGAGCTGTAAAGTGCACAGAGAGATTTGGTTGACTTACAGCATTATGCAGACGACTTACTAATACAACTAGTATTCATCGAGCCTCTAAATCGAATATATATAATCCAAGATGAATTTCGCCAACGTTTAAAAATAAACACTGAATTTCTGATTATCTCTTTAAGCTTTCTGGGCCATAACTGAAAGGTCCAAAAATGGTAAGACAGATTCGAACCACCAAGCTGTAACATCTATCTGCCTCATGTAACATATAACCTGACGCCAGGCACTAAGCATTCGAGAAGTCTGACACCAAAGAGTGTCACAAAGGTCACAGAGCCACCAGCCTGCCACGAACTAACTTGAGGATTTATCAAAATCTGTTATTCAAGCGCCAATGGTTTAACATTAGGTAATCTCTAATCGCTGGCAACTTCAGCTCTGTCTTGAGCATAATAGCTAGTAGTGGCAACAACGCCTGATGGACTGGGAGCTTAGCTATCTTTGCAGCACTGACTGAGAGCCAAACCAAAGCTATGCTGTTACATCCCGCAGCCCCTTTAGATAAGGACTGATAGCCTCAGGCACGGCCAACAGAGAAACTAAGCCTGACTGTAAGCAAGCCAAATATTTGTCCTACATGGCCACGAGAAATTAAAGAAAGCTTGAGAATATTCGCGATTTATTCTCAACATGGAGATTCAACAAGGCAAAGCTGCTCAGCAACTCGAATA
Source organism: Cristatella mucedo (assembly GCA_009760855.2). NCBI lineage: Eukaryota > Metazoa > Bryozoa > Phylactolaemata > Cristatellidae > Cristatella > Cristatella mucedo. The sequence continues at coordinate 137,556 of WPIO01000038.1, read as the reverse complement.
CAAAGCAGCCGGGTTTCTCTTCTCGTTCACCCGTTGCTTGAGAAGCAACGTAGGTTACTTAAGCAGGAAAGCATGGAACGAAAGATCTACGGCTGTATGGCCACAGGAGGCAGGACATGCAAAGTAGCCAGTAGCACCTCTGCCAACCACGTGCACAAAAGATCCATCAAGTTTGGCATCCACCTGCTGCAGCCATGCATAGCATGCTGGACATGACACGGGACTACTTGCATGACACAATGCTACAGGAGATGTGCTCCGTACCATTACGGGCTGACAGACTGAGGACCTACAACATTGCTGAGATTCTCCGGTCTAAGCAAACCCGGCGTTTATCTCTAGCTGGCAATACTAGGGCAGCAGCTCCTCTACTGCTTCATTCACGCTACTCTGCGAAGCTTTCCGAAAGCTGCACCAACGGACTGCCATGATTTGGCGAGGACTTGCGACGAATGATCATGTTCGGATCGAAATTTGGATGCCTGCGCGCGTGCTTGTTCAAGTGGTCACTGCGCATAAAGCGCTTCTCACACACGGGACACACAAAGTTCTTTTCGCCTACAACGGGGATGAGAGAACGTTAGAAGAGGAAGCGTTATACCAACGGGGAGCAACGCCACAACCGGCAGTCGACACTCGACGAAGCTGCCAGTGCAACGACCGGATGGGGGTAAAGCGCATCAGCAAGCAAGCGGCCCGTCTCACGTGGCAGACCGCGGGGCACGTGCACCGCGGCGCACACCGGTCGACCGGCATGGCTTGCATACAGCCAGACACTCAGGAGGACTGCACGGCACGACTCGTGTCTTACCCGTGTGGGTCCTATGATGCCTGGCTAACTCGTCCGACCTGGCGAAAGCCTTTCCGCAGCCGCCCCACGGGCAAGGAAACGGTCTTTCGCCTAACAAAAAACATAGCAAATGTCAACACAGTAACAGCCTCATGCCGCCAGTTGATGTGCCAAACTGAGCAGACGTCACAAGCCAAAGCGAGCACCTGGAGCATTTTGAGCGCTAGCTACGCTATCACAGTGCGACTGGCGTCAGCTAAAGGCAGGATGGATGGCGCTTACGACGACGACGACGACGGCGGCGGGGAGCAGGGGGCGGAGGCGGGCAGCAAGCACACAGACAGACACCGCCATGCCTGCAGCCGCCCCCACCCACCAGCCCGGCCGCTCGCCAGCACGTGCTCGCGGCAGAGGGAACGCGCGTGCACGTACCAGTGTGGGCGCGCATGTGCGCTTTGAGGTGCGAAGATTTGCCGTAGATTTTGTCGCAGCCCTCGTGAAGGCAGACGAACACCTTTCGAGCGGCCGTGTCGCCCCAGTCGACCCTTTTCCGCTTCGACGGGGCGGCGTGTAGGCCGGCCGGCGACGCGTTGTCCGATTTGCCGTCGGTTTCCGGCCCACTCTCCTGCTTTGCTTTCGTAAAATCCGCCAGAATTCTAGCCACGCACAATATCTGCCGAGCGTCCTCGTCGGGCAAAGGCGCGCCGCCGCCGCCGCCGACCTGGTACCCGTTGCGGGCGGCGGCGGCGGCGTTTTCTGCCAGCGCCCCGAGGGCGGCGTCGGGCAGTGAGAGCAGCTTATACTCAGGAGCCGACGCCTGCGGCGGGCTAGCCTCGAAGTTGGAGTTCGACATGGCGAGCAAGCACTCAATGGCCACCGACGTACCGCTGAGATTCACCATTGACTCGGCGAGAGTCATGTCGGGCATTAGAGGCAACGGCGCGCCCTCAAATATGGGTGTAGCGCCGCCGACGGAGGCGGCAGGGATGTGGGCGTACGTCGTGTCCTACGTCGCACAGCCGGCTAAAACGGCACCGCAGATGTGCAGCCGTATCGTACTCGAAGTCGTTACTTACGAAGAAGACGTCCAAGGAACGCCGCCGACCGGCCTTTCCGCCCTCGCTAGGGTAGCACGCAGACAAAGCTAGCCGAGGACCACGCTCCCCCGACAAAATGGGCGTGATGGCAAAGTGACGTCACTCAACGCTATTGGTCGCAGCTATGGCGCGCTTCGGCCAGCGTCCCCTGGCGGTGGCGGCCTTGCCCGGAACCCGCGGTCGGTCCATTGTGTGGGCGCGGTTTGATAACGAGCGGCGGCGGCGGCAGCGTCGCAGCCCGCCGCCGCCAGCCTTTTGTGGACGCACCGGCGGTTGGTTCGTGCCAGTGGAGAGCCGTCTGGCGTCGAAAGAGCGCGTCCCGGTGGCCTCTTTTTTTGCATCGCTGGGCGCGCGCGATGCGCTCGAGCGATCGACGCCAGCCGAGCGCGAGAGCGGACGTCCCCTGTTGCCCGTCCGCGGGGGTGGGGGCGGGGGCGGGGGCGGGGCTCGGACGGGCGGCAGCTGGGCGCCGTCGGGCTGGTCTCCGAATGCAACGGACGCGCGCCCGCTCGCGCGCGCGCGTCCGTTGCTTCGCGGCGTGCTATTTCGTGAACGCTGACGCTTGCGCGCAGCAGACGAGAACGTCTCTTCGGGTGCTTCCTGCTCACTGCGCTCGCTCGACGGTCTCCTCAGTCCGGCGCGTGCGGGAGGATGCAGCCGGGAAAGGGGGCGGGCAGCTCCCGAGTCCGCAGCTCGGCGTGCTGACGGCGGAAGGTAACGGTGCGCGCACGCGCCTTAGCTGGCGATTCGACCCCGTCGAGTCGACGCAACCTAGCCGGGTGAAGGTGAAGGACGCCCGACACTCGCATCCTCCTTGGCTGCTGCTGCTGATGCTGCTGGTCGCACTAGCGGCGAAGATCGAAGTGAAACTCGCAGAACGCAGAGGGCCAGCTGTTTGCTGCTGTTTGCTGCTGTTTGCTGCTGTTTGCTGCTGTTTGCTGCTGGCTGAAGATGCGTTTGCTGAAACTCGCTGTTTGCAGCTGTTTGCTGCTGTTTGCTGCTGTTTGCTGCTGTTTGCTGCTGTTTGCTGCTGTTTGCTGCTGTTTGCTGCTGTTTGCTGCTGTTTGCTGCTGTTTGCTGCTGTTTGCTGCTGCTGTTTGCTGCTGTTTGCTGCTGTGTTTGCTGCTGTTTGCTGCTGTTTGCTGCTGTTTGCTGCTGTTTTGCTGTGTTGCTGCTGTTTGCTGCTGCTGTTTGCTGCTGTGCTGTTTGCTGCTGTTTGCTGCTGTTTGCTGCTGTTTGCTGCTGTTTGCTGCTGTTTGCTGCTGTTTGCTGCTGTTTGCTGCTGTTTGCTGCTGTTTGCTGCTGTTTGCTGCTGTTTGCTGCTGTTTGCTGCTGTTTGCTGCTGTTTGCTGCTGTTTGCTGCTGTTTCCTGCTGTTTGCCGCTGCTTGCCTCTGTTTGCCGCTGTTTGCCTCTGTTTGCCTCTGTTTGCAGCTGTTTGCTGCTGTTTGCAGCTGTTTGCTGCTGTTTGCTGCTGTTTGCTGCTTTTGCTGCTGCTGTTTGCTGCTGTTTGCTGCTGTTTGCTGTTTGCTGCTGTTTGTTGCTGCTGTTTGCAGCTTTTGCTGCTGTTTGCTGCTGTTTGCTGCTGTTTGCTGCTGTTTGCTGTTTGCTGTTTGCAGCTGTTTGCAGCTGTTTGCTGCTGTTTGCAGCTGTTTGCTGCTGTTTGCTGCTGTTTGCTGCTGTTTGCTGCTGTTTGCTGCTGTTTGCAGCTGTTTGCAGCTGTTTGCTGCTGTTTGCTGCTGTTTGCTGCTGTTTGCTGCTGTTTGCTGCTGTTTGCTGCTGTTTGCTGCTGTTTGCTGCTGTTTGCTGCTGTTTGCTGCTGTTTGCTGCTGTTTGCTGCTGTTTGCTGCTGTTTGCTGTCTTGGCAAAAATGAAAGAAAGCAAGTTAAATTATGAGAAGCAAGTTAAATTATGAGAATAAAGAAAGTCTTGGACCTGAAAAGTTAGCCAGCATCGTGGTGTGTCTTAGGGCGTGCCGTGCGTCGACGCCGGGCTCCTGCTAGTTACATCGAATTTCTCGAGCAGTACCAGCAGCAGCAGATACAAGACTGGTCATGTACATGCTGCTCCGATGCGTTGCCGAGCTTTGTCAATTGCGATGCGGCTTGGCATTTGCATTAGTGGGATTGTATTACCGCCGTTTCGGCGAACGCAGTACTGCCTACAGCGTGAGCGCATGCCATGCTTGAAGGACTTCGATCAGCAACTTCTTACAGATCACATCCGTTGCAGACACCTGTTTTCAAAATTTGCATTCGCCTTCCCAATGTTTCAGCACCATCGAGTAAAGTGGTCGAATAAAGAAGCAAAAGCAGCAACCAATTCTGCACCGAGTTTATAATCAGCTTCACGAAATGATACACGTCGTGGCGCGGGGCAATATTCACAGGCATCCGAAAGACCAGCGAAAGGCCCTGAATTAAGGAGTTGCTCCAAGGATAAATTTTGAGTGGCAGGTAAACTACCTTTGCAGTGAACGATAATGCACCTGTTGTATTAGCACTATGGCAATTGAATACATAGTGGATGCATTGTCTGCATTGACTCCAGAATCAGGCTTTTGTTTTGAAAAGAAGTTTGTTTTGAAAAGAAGGCCAGAAAATAAGGAACAAAAGCAAGCATCAATGCAACAACGCTAAAAGACAAACAACATTGCTTATTTGATTCCTGTCCCTGTGCCACAGTTAATGGTCGGTAGACACGAATGGCCGTCCAATAGAAAGGCGCGCATTAAAGAAGATAGTGCCGCTCGCAACTATGAGATAGTAGCTAAGCTACCGTGGCTTTTTTACTCGCATTATTCCACAATAAATCAGCGGCTGCAAAGTTGAGCAATATATTGTTTTGTGTTCTTCATGTTGACTTCTTGCCATTGGCAAACAGAATCGTCTTATAGCTTTGAAATTAGAAATTTTGATCAACAATGTGTCAGTTAGAAGGAGCAGTACAAAATAGCTAGCCTCCATGCAGTACCTTAACTCGAAAATTGAGCCGACCACGGCATCGTGAGAAGCTTAGGTATTTCTCATGAACGACCTTTACATAGCGAAAAATAGCACTGAGAACATGCCGTAGAGGGTACCGTAGAGTAAAGCAAAATATCGGTTTCTATTTGAATAAGCATCTAGGTTTGTTTCCGGAGTTTCGGGATCAAGTTATGCACTACTCAAATGTTTTTTTCACGGGCTGCGCCGAAATAGACTCTCAAACCTGCCAATTAAAAGAATGAGATTTGACAAGACTAACCAATTGCAGCCAGCGAACGGTTCTGGATAATACTGCGATCTGGAAGCAGGTGGACATTGATTCTTATAGCATTATAAATAATCCAATTTAACTAACGTTTAAGGCAGTTTTGGAGCCTGAGTTTTTATTGAGTGGGGGGCAAGACGTGCAAAATTGATATGCAGGGATGACCAGACCGGCAGCATTTTCAAGAAGGCGGGGCAAGACCCAAATGAATGAAACTTGAAGCGCAAAATAATATCGAAATCAAAACTGTTCATTCCTTCTCTTCTTCCTTCCCTTCTTCCTCAATCCTCCTTCATTCATTTCTTCTTTCCTCCTCCCCCATGCCGATGTGCGTTCGTGGAGTTCGCATCCAGGACCATAATAACTACGTCGTATGGAATGGCTTTCGTGATCGACAGCATTTAAAATGATTTTATAATTCGTTTGCATCGCGCCCAAACAGAGCATAATCTCTATTCAGGCGCTTCACATATGCTTCGCGACTTGAGCCCGTAACTTCGGCCAGACTTTGGTCGGAGCAAGCACCTAAACCACTGTGCTAAACCAGCTCGGCAAGACAGAGCTTATTGTGGGCTATCGATTTCTCGAGAATGAAGCTTGTTCGCACCATGTGCTGCAGTATTGCAGTGGCTTGAGCTTTTAGTGCTCCTCTCTTAATCCTAAGACCAGCCACTCGCAGTGTAGGCATGGCAGTTTTGCTCACGGCAGACCCATCGTGAGTGCAACAGTAAAGCACAGATTCACAGTTAAATGTGCTGTAGGCAAGTAGCATATTTCATGGAAGACCAGGAAGGCAGTTTAATGCAATAATTTAACGCCTCTCAAGTGCGGCGAAGTAGTGTACCCTAAATAATCACTGATTCTTTAGCATACTTCATTCTATGAGCTCTATCGATACTACATCTTGGATGATCGAAGAACCAGTTCGAGACCGCCTGACATTAATCTCAACAGGTGCTTAAGTACTCGGAAGAAGTGGGACAGAAACTGAGAATGCTATGGCAATCTATTGCCTACGTGAGAGTCATTACAATAATTAATAGAAATAATAATAATGATAATGCATTTGATATAGCGCTCTCAGAGAACTCAATCTCTTTCTAGGCAATTTACATTTGCTGAGAACGAAGCACGATTGAATGGTGAGTGGAAGCACGCTCAACAAAAACAGGAATAACATGGTTAGGGGTGGCATGATCAGGGACAGCATATACGTATTGTTAGTGGCAGAATGCACAGTGTCAGCACGCAGAGGCACATAAAGAACAAATCACAGGGACCCACTAAATGCTGTGATGAATGGGTGCGTTTTTAGTTTCTTTTTAAATGTGGTCAAGTCAGGAGATGTGGCGACTCAAGTCGGGAGTGAGTTCCAGGCTTTGGAACCATACAAACTGAAGGCACGGTCTCCAAAAGATTTGAGGTTTGTGCGAGGTATAGGTAAACAGCTAGATTCCGGAAAGCGGGTGGTACGATACTGAGCCTGGTGGGACAGTAGATCTGATCAGTAGGCTGGAGCCAAAGAACGAAGGGACCTGAAAGTGAGGGACAAATCTTTGAAGTTCATGAGCTGCTTGACTGGATGGGTATCAATGAAGATTTGTGAGAAGCATTGCAAATCGGTAAAACAAGATTAGCTGATTTAACAGCCTCCTTTATATAGCGACAGAAGAGCTTAAAAAGCTGGCAGTGGGCAATAAAAGACCACCCACTACAGCAGCCCCCCCCCCGACAAAAGTGCGAAGGACCAAAGCGTGAGACTACAATAATATATTTAAAGTATATGATTTAATGGATTTAACCAGCTTTTTGTCTTTCAAATCAATTACTATTATATATATATATATATATATATATATATACCAAAAAGAAACAAATATTGCATTGTATGGTTGGTTTGAAAGTTATAATAGTACGTCCAATTTCGTCATGCATAAATAATGCAAACTCTAAATTAGGCAAATATCATATCAGCTTTGGAAAAAGCCAGTAAGAACGCCCATTAAACCATTTTTCCTGGAGCGCAGCTAGTTGGATGCTTGTTTGATGATCTTGGACAGAATATTGAGCTCAAGATTCAAGATTTTAATCTTGCGACAGAATACCGTGATGATGAAAATCTTAAAATTTACGTCAAAATAATTTTTGCTCTGAGCTTTGTTCTTGTTGCGAATGTTCCTGCTGCTTTCGATGAATTGGCCAATACTGCCCTTCTCTAATGGCACCGTTGATCAACTACTAGGACGACATATGCATCGGCAGACAGCTAAGAGGTCGGCATGAAAATCCAAGGTTTAATTTGCCACTGAGGAATTTGTAGGGTTCCACAAATAAATGAGATACAGCTGTCATTTCCAAAGTAAATTTTAGAACGCTGTGGTTTTGATTCCAAATTATACAGAATAGTGTCGCGGGTTTACTCACGAAATTGCATGCACTTGCGCTTTCGCGTTCTCGTGCTACGGCCTCAAATGGCTCGGGTCAGCCAGCCTATTAACACGCCCAAACGGCATTACAGCTGCCATTTCCGCAAAAACTCGCACCTGCAGTTTTGATTCAAAATGATAAAGAACATTATGCAAAGTTTACTCGCCAAATTTATTTCATGGGATTTCACTACCGCATTCTCAGACTACGGCTTCTGATCGCCTTTCCCAAATGGCAACCCTAAGTTGTCCGACTGCGATGCAGCTGCCATTTAAACCCGAATAATGGCAAATTATAGCAAGCAATGATCCAGTGTAACCCACCAAATTTCATACGATCGTGCTTGCGCGATCTCATGCTATGGTCTCGAATGGCTATGACAGCTAGCCTCCATACTTATTCGAACTGCGATACAACGACCGTTTCCGCGATAAGCCTTTCGAAGCTGCAGTTTTGATACTAACTTACAGGCTACTTATTTTTCGGGTTTATCAAGCAATCCAACCGCAAAGCGCATGGCTTTCTCATGCTATGGCCTCCAAAGGCCGGGACCAGCAAGACCCCCTACATATCACAACGGCGGTGCAGTTACCACTCCCAAAATAGATGCTGTATAACTATCGTTTTAATGCAAAATTATAGATAAACGTGTTTCGGGTTCACCCTTCTAATTTCTTGACATTGGGTGGGCCTGTTACACCGCTATGGTCTCCAACGGCCCGGGCTGTTAAAGACCTCAACAATATAACGCGTTAGCGCAATCGCATGAAATTTTGTTGGTACATCCGGAACGCAGTTTCCCATAATAAGCGATCAAAACCGCAGTTAGATGACGCCTATTTTTGGAAATAAGAGCTGTATTGGAATTCAAAAATAATAATAATAATAATAATGTACTTGATAAAGCGCCCCCAGATAACTCAATCTCTTTCTCGGCGCTTTACATTTGCTGCAAAGGAAAATGCAATTGAATGGTGAGTACTATCATGCTTGAAAAACAAGCAAAACGAATAACATGGTTAGGGGTTACATGCACAGGGTCAGCATGCAAATGTGGTTAGTGGCAGCATGCACAGTGTCAGCACGCATATTCACGTGAAGGACGAATCACAGGGACCCACTAAATGATGTCCTAAATAGGTGTTTTTAAGTTTCTTTTAAATGTGGTCAGGTCAGGGGATGTTCTGACGCAGGTCGGGAGTGAGTTCCAGGCTTTGGGAGCATACGAACTAAATGTACGGTCTCCAAAGGATTTAAGGTTTGTACGAGGTATTTCCAGACTGTTGGATTCCGAAAAGCGGGGGGGGGGGGGGTACGATGCTTGCTGATGGGGGAGTATGTCGGAGAGATAGGCTGGAGCTATAGAATGAAGTGACCTAAAAGTGAGCGACAAAACTTTGAAGTAAATCCGTTGCTTGACTGGTAGCCAGTGCAGGTCGGCGAGAAGTGGAGTAATGTGGCAACTGTGACGCTCACGACAGACAAGCCTAGCTGCGGAGTTTTGCACCAGCTGCAATCGCCTGATCGCACATGCTGGTAGGCCAGTAAGCAGTGAGTTGCAGAAGTTGAGACGGGATGTCACGAATGCACGGACCAACTTGGACGTGGTATCCTTATCTAAACAAGCCCGAATTTTAGCAATGTTATGTAGCTGAAAATAGGCAGATTTGACTGTGAAGCTGATGTGGTCGTCAAACGAGAGGTCGCTTTGGAATATGACACTTAGATTTCGAGCTGAGAAAAATGCAGAGTGGGCCGGGATATTGCATGGAAACTGGCGCGGGCTGTATCATGATATTTGATTGGTAAACTCGAAATACTGTTTGATATAACGTGAAATCAAACGCAGCTACTCAATCAACCCTTGCTGCGTAAATGGCAGCTGTGTCGCAGTTCTATTATGTACGGAGGCTGGCTGGCCCTGGCCATTGGGGTAACAGCATGAAAACGCCCATGCGCTATGCCATACAATTTAGTTGGTTAACTCGGAACACCATTTTCTATAATGCTGAATAAAAATTGAAATTGCATGAAGCCTATTATAGAAATAGCAGTTTTATCGCAGTTCAAAATTGCACGATGGACCGGACTATTGGAGGTTGCTCCATTAAAACGCGGAAGTGCAATTGCACGAAATTTTGAGGACGAACGCGTACCATAATTTTCTATAACGTGGAATTAAAACCACAGTTTCACTATGCCTATTGTGAACATGGAAGCTATACCGCCGTTCAAATCTGTAAATAAGATATCTGACCCATGTCATTTGAGGCCACAGCATGAGTACGTGCAAACACAACTGCATGAAAATAAGTGGGTAAACCTGCAACACCATTCTGAATAATTTGGAATAAAAACCGCAGCGCTGTGACTAATATAGTGGAAAAAGCAGCCGTATTGCAGAGTGCCGCAGCTATCCGTGGTAATAATAAGAATAATACATTTGTTATAGCACCCTCAGAGAACTAAATCTTTTTCTAGGCACTTTAAATTTGCTGCATAGTAAGCATGATTGAATGGTGGTGGTAGGATTCTCAATGACAACAAGCAAAACATGGTTAGAGGTGACATGCACTCGGTCAGCACGCAAATATGGTTAATGGCAGCATGCACAGTGTCAACACGCATAAGCACACAAAGGATATATCTCAAGAAGCAATCAAATGCTATGGTAAATATATATTTTTAGCTTCTTCTTAAATGCCGATTGAGTTCTTATTAAATTAAATTCTTATACTACCCGAGTGTTTGTGCTCGCAATATCAACAACCTCCCCAGGAAAACTCCTAGTAAGCGATTACCTTAACGGAATTGCACACGAATCGAGCAACTAATTAATTAATTAAAAATAGGCTAACCATACTAGGCTCTATATCCACTCTTTCTATATGATTCTATCATTTCAAAATATATTTGAAAGCTGGCATACAGTTTAATGTGATGTGAGTTATACTACGTATGCACTTTCTAAATAAAACACTGTAATTATGAATATATATTTGACCCAGCCTTACTTAAAAATTATTTATATCAGTATTATATTTATAGGCGTTTTATCGGCGTGCTTTTGTCTGGTTACCAAGAATGACCTTCGGCTCGAGGCCGGTTGGGCGATGGTGCCCTTTATTCTGGATAATTGGGTACTGAGAGTTTGTCTGCCGAGGTCAGGAAGTCCGAATTGACCCGTTCGCCCAGTATCTACATCCCGAAACATCCCGATCACTGGTATTCACCAACCACGCCATCAACCACGGAAGGCCACGAGGTTGCACTGTCCGAGAGTGACTGGAGATAAGCACGCTCGCCGTCATGGCTTGTATATTCCACTTTTCCGTGTAGCGTGGTGTTCGTAGCCTCTCTCTCTCTCTCTCTCTCTCTCTCTCTCTCTCTCTCTCTCTCTCTCTCTCTCTCTCTCCCTCTCTCTCTCTCTCTCTCTCTCTCTCTCCTCTCTCTCTCTCTCTCTCTCTCTCTCTCTCTCTCTCTCTCTCTCTCTCTCTCTCTCTCTCTCTCTCTCTCTCTCTCTCGCGCGCTCTCTCTCTCTCTCTCTCTCTCTCTCTCTCTCTCTCTCTCTCTCTCTCTCTCTCTCTCTCTCTCTCTCTCTCTCTCTCTCTCTCTCTCTCTCTGTCCCCTACTCTCTCTCTCTCTCTCTCTCTCTCTATACCGGAGCTGGAAGCCTCGGCCAACCGAGATGTGCCTCGCTACTGAGTCTGCGTTAAGCAGCAATGACGTACCGATATTGTCTTGCCGGTATTTCTGCTGACAGCTGTCCTGCCTTCAAGATTGCTCCGGTCCGAGAGTGTCCTGACGCCTTGGAAAGGCGGGTTTCGTTGTTTCCCACGTCTCCTCTGGTAGCTTAATGTACACAGGGGTTCCAGCAGTTCTGTTTAGTTCTTCTGTTCCTCGTGGCGCATGCGATATTTTTTATAAAGTGGTGTAATCACACTCGTCTTGCTCTAGACCTGTGACGGCAGCAGCTGGCAGAGGAGGCTTCGGCGTATATGGGACGTAGTTGGCCGTGGTCGGGCGATAAGTAGCCTACATACTACTTTCGTTTAAAGAAGCTAAGTCTCCCAGGAGGAAGTGGATAATATGGGATTAGCAGCTAAGGACGCTTGGAAAGGTGCCACGCACAGTTGGGAGCAGGAGAATGGACGGCGTTACATAAGACGGCGTTGCACACGATTTGCAGAAGTGAGTTCCACAGTCCAGGACTTGTAGAGCAAAAATAGTCAAGTCATTTGCTTAGCAGCCTAAAAGAGATTAATCTCAACCCAGGCGCTTTACACTCAGGGCATATGCACACTAATTAAGCTTGTGCAGCAGACAGTCTTCAAGCAAAGGAACGGAGTCTCTCGTCTGTCTGTGCTCGCTGTCTCTCGTCTGTCTGTGCTCGCTGTCTCTCGTCTGTCTGTGCTCGCTGTCTCGAGGCTCCAGCAGCTCGTCCAGCCTGCGGCATTCCGTCTCTAGTGTCGTTATGCGTCCAAAAGCCGCTCAGGGTTTGAGTGCACAGCAGAACTCTCTCCTTCGTAATGCGAACTTAGTCTGTGTTGTTACATGCGAAGATGCATCGCATTACGCCTCCGCACGCTTCGTCGTCGAGTGCGGTAGCAAACTGCTGTCGAACGATTACATCCTGGGTGGCTTGCCGGAACGTCTACTACTCTGAATCTGATGGAGGCACAAGCACGGATGTGAACGATGAAAGAGACTCTCCGTGCATTGCTCTCACGTCTACGCCTATAAGAGCTGGCTGAATCGCCGAAGTTTGGGGAATGCAGCGGCAGCGGGCGACATCCCCTACATCAAAGGCCGAGTCCACTGCCCAGCCACCGAGTCCACTGCCCAACCACCGGCGGTAGGTGGGGGCATACATTAGTGGCCGGACGCTGTGCTAATTACAACAGCAGCAGGAGGCACACACTATTAGTGGCTATCTGTAATGTAATGTATTTCCGTCAACTCCACAAAGCCGAAACTAAGACTAAGCGAGTGTTAAGCAGGACAGTTTTCTATAGCGCACTCACAGCCTAAGCGACTTTCGATAAGCATTCAGTAGCCAACAGACTTCATCTCATGCAACCAAGAGAAAGTGGGAAGCTTAGCAGAGTCAGGTGAGCAGCTGAGGTAGTGTGTGTGACATGGAAGTAGCAGCTGAGGACGGCTGGAAAAGGATGTGTCATAGTCGGTAGCAGGAGAGTAGTTGTTACGCAAGAATGGTGGAAGTGAGTTCCACAGTCTAGGACCTGCAGAGCACAAGCTTCTGTCGGTAACGGTGGCACATGAGGAGGCTGAAACGGATGCATCAGTTTGCCTATAAAAAAAGAGCACAGGCATACCGGTACTTCTAGGTTCGAGCATTGTTATAGCTGTTTCTGTAAAGTATATTATATGCATAGTATAATAGTAATATAGCTGTGCATCCGTTGATCAACCATCGTTGAACCATCACAGCTGATTCAGCCAAGAAGACAGAGGAGGCTGAACCTCTCTGAAGATCTTTGATCGACCGTACAGACATATTCATCACCGCATACATGGCCGCAGAGGCTTGATGGCTTTGTTCGGTAGCACAGCCATGCAGGAATTACAGTAGGGCAGCCTAGACTGAACCCATGAGAGCTAGTAAGATCACCAGCCAACCAGTGCCGTAGACAGGCTCTAATCTGACCTTGACATTGAAGCTGTACTTCGCCCATGAATAAAGTCATCGTGCATGGCGGATTTGCAGCAAATGTAAAGCGCCTAGAAAGAGATTAAGTTCTCTGAGGGCGCTTTATTAAGTGTATTATTATTATTATTATTATTATTATTATTACATACTATTTGGACGGTAAGCCGATGCTGACGATGTATATTTGGACGCTCAAACTCATGCAGTACACTGTTTCGCTTTCAGTCTTGGTGCCATGTTCTCAGTGGCATCGTTACAATAACGATCTGAGAGCAAGAGCTCAGCGATGGAGCTGATGGAGCATCATGGAGCTGGCTATAGAGTCTCCAGCCGAACCGAAAGAGCAGGGCGCTAGCTATGATTGATCGGGTCGGAGAAGGTCAAAGTTCAGCCAACTGACTGTTTCTGGCCCCTCTTCGCTATTTCATGGCTACGACAGAACCTATTGGAGACATAGGGTTAGCTGTGATGGCACACCAGGTAGGGTGGGTCGTGGGTTCGAATCCTGCGGTGGGCGATCCTTCATTGCCACTGCAAACCGTAAAGGCTCGTCTGTCGCTATACAAAAGAGGCTGTTGAATCAGCTATTATTTTTTTAAGGTTCTCGTCAGAGACTGATGGGTGGCTAATTGCTGAAGAATGTGACTGAATCCAGTCGTCGCATTGATCAAAAGAGCCCGATGGGAATATAGCTTAGGTCTGAGGCTCGGCGAACCGCCGAGGTCGGCAGGTTTTGGGGGCATGTCTTTACCACCGGTCCAATGGGGAAGTGGTTTCAACTCAACGTCTTGCATCAGTAAGCACTCTATCTGCAGTGTGAAGCTGCTGGTCCGAAGCATGGAAAGAGCGCAACAGACATTGTATTTCCGCACCATCTTTGCCGGTCACGAGTCAATCCTGATGCCTCAAGGCCAGAAATGAGCTATGGTCAAGAGCCCAGCGTGGTGAGATATAAAAACTCAGCTGATAAATGAAAATTTCGAAGCTGCTTACTGGTCAAAGTCTGCTTAATGGCCGAATTCAGCTCAATGGATTTTTTCATTAATAAAACAAATTGGCAACAGAGTAAAAAATGGTGCGATGATCGAGAAGCACAATGAAAGCGCTGTGGCCTTATTCTTATGCAAGCTCTACCGCGGCAGTGATGCACTGGACCGTGGCGTCTCATGCTGCGAACCTGCTCGGCTCGAGGCTACCTCCGAATGGGCCACCCTTCTGGCGCGGCTCTGCTTCCGGAGCGCCTCGCTCCCGGTGGGGCTGCCTTTCCGACGCATCTCTCTTCCGATGTGGCTCTACTTCCGGCGCTGGTCCGTTTCCGGCGAAAGCGAAACTACTGGTTTGTGCCGCTGCCTTTCTTATCAGTTTTCAGAGCTCTCACATTGCCCAGTGATGCATGGCAATGATGGCAAAGATGGAAGCTCAGGGATGGACGTATTGCAAGGTTCTAGAAGGTTCTGCAATTAGCAAGGCATCGCTCTAGTCGATCAGCAGCGTCCTACCACAGTCGTCATCGAACAATGCTCGATCAATGAGCTTTTCGTGAGGCTCAGAGATTTGACATGATGTGCGATCCACAGAGTCAAAACAATGGAAACAAGATGGCATACCAAGATTGATGCTGTGAGCTTATCGAGTAGGCTAGTATTCAAGAGAAAAGGAACAGCGAGGTCAATGTAGGCATTGTATGCAAGCATGCATTGCATGCAAAGACATGCACAGATTCAGCTGCAGGATGATGCAGCTGCACCTGACCATTCTGCAAAGTTACTGCAATCGGCTAGTAACGACGACTGCTAATCTGCAGCTCAGGCTTTTCGGTGTACCACATGTATTTGAATGTTCTGCTTTTGCAGCTTGACAAAAGTCATCGACAGCAGCACAGCTGCAGTTCCAGTCAGCAGAACGAAGGTAAGTTAGTGGATGAGAACGGAAGAGGAGGAGGAGCTACAGCTCGAACAGTGAGGCCGTGCCAGCTTTGGCACGGACGAAGCCAACGCCAGCGGGCGGCAGCCTCAATGCAACGCTCCCACAGTTGATGTCAGTGGCTCCAGCCCCCTGCAGTTCTGTCAGCTGACACTCCCATCTGTCGCACGGAAGCTGTTCACGTTGCAACAGTATGGGCCAAAAAGATGAACAGGTAACCAACACGGTAGGCAAAACACAGCAGCCTGCACGGCGGAGCATCGCATGCATCATGCAGTCACCGGAAGCTGAACTTGAGCCGACTCCATGAAGCGCTCCATGCAGTGGCAAAGGCGAAGAAGCGGCAACGACCAGACTTTGAACGCATCGTCTTATCGCCTCGCCTCGCGACAAACGTCCGTTTCGGCAATCTGCACGGCATGGTTAGGCTGAAATGTGCGGTGGTACCCCGCAGCTCTCGGGGTTCGTCTGCTTCCTACGTCTGCTTCCTCGTGCCGTCGATGGAGCTGGTGAGCTCCAGAAGAATAGACGATTCGCGGTGAGTGGCGGCACTTTGCTGGATGTGCTTCGATGTGTCCCACCTGCAACCGAGCAACCGACCGGAAGCCGAAACTGCCCAGAGTGCCAAGGTGGCAGCTTCAGCAGCAGCAGCTCGGCGCACGGCCATCTAGGCGGTGGCTGCTGCTGCTGAGCCGGATGCCTCCGGAAGCCAGTGGTTTGAATGCCACAGCAACGGCCGTAAAGAAGAAGTGCAAAAGAAGCAGGTTAGTCCACGGAGCATGTCCGTGGCGCGTCCTACACAAACTCTATCGGCTACACCGGCGTGCAACGAGACCACAATTGACCACAACGAGTGCACAATCGATCGTCCTTACTGAAAGAGAGGCGATCGTCAAGGGCTGTCCGGTCGGGCCGGGCAGCGATGCACTGGAAAATGCTGCCATGCAGAAAGAAGCTAGGGCTAAAAAGATACTAGTATATGAATGGGTGAGCGATCGCTCGTTTCAGTTTAGCCAGAGCTGGGGTGACAGTGATAGCAGCAAACTGAGATCAGTCAGCACCGACAGTGCTTGCTCTACCCTGTGCAGCAGTGGAGGCGACAGCAACACCAGTGGCAGCAGCAAACTGGGAAGGGGAAAGAGTGGCAGAGGGATGGAAAGTAAACCGTCGGCAGCAGCCGAAGAAAGCCAAGGGCACGAGGGGAAGAGGCTCAAGCAAGAACAGCATATGTGCCCGAGAGCCTCTGATGTGATGCCGACGATGCATCAACTGACCTGAAAGACGAATCGCTACGGAAGTGAAGGCCGATCACGATCAGCCTGATATTACGCAGATCGGCAGCTGCTAGCCGAACCCTAGCAGCCAGCTGTTAATGAATTGCTAGAGAGAAATAGCCTGGGGGTACATTCTAATCAAAAGTTTTCAGAATCGCACCACCACTTAGTACCAGTTAGTAGTTAGTTAGTTGGTCCATGCATTCGTGACATCTCGTCTCGACTTCTGCAACTCACTGCTTACTGGCCTACCAGCATGTGCGATCAGGCGGTTGCAACTGGTGCAAAACTCCGCAGCTAGGCTTGTCTGTCGTGAGCGTCGCAGTTGTCACGTCACACCACTTCTCGCCGACCTGCACTGGCTACCAGTCAAGCAACGGATTGACTTCAAGGTTTTTTGCTCACTTTTAGGTCCCTTCATTCTATGGCTCCAGCCTATCTCTCCGACATACTCCCCCATCAGGCCAAGCATCGTACCCCCCCCCCCCCGCTTTTCGGAATCCAACAGTCTAGAAATACCTCGTACAAACCTCAAATCCTTTGGAGACCGTGCATTTAGTTCGTATGCTCCCAAAGCCTGGAACTCACTCCCGACCTGCGTCAGAACATCCCCTGACCTGACCACATTTAAAAGGAACTTAAAAACACACCTATTTAGGACAGCATTTAGTGGGTCCCTGTGATTCGTCCTTTATGTGCTCATGCGTGCTGACACTGTGCATGCTGCCACTAACCACATTTGCATGCTGACCCTGTGCATGTCACCCCTAACCATGTTATTCGTTTTGTTTGTTTTTCAAGCATGATTTTACTTACCATTCAATTGCATTTTCTTTGCAGCAAATGTAAAGCGCCTAGAGAGAGATTGAGTTCTCTGAGGGCGCTTTATCAAGTACATTATTATTATTATTATTATTATTAGCAGTAGAAGATGAAGCCAGTCTGGATAGCCAGTCTGCGGCTCTTCATGTTCGTCAAGAAGACTCGCTTTTTTGGCTGGTGCTTCATGCACAAGTTAGGCACTCTAAATTATGGCAGTTCATTGTCACATTATGTAAGGCGTCACGGCGTGTAAGACGTCAGTCATCTGTGTGGCAACTGCGACTCTGATCTATGCCTCGGGCGAGCCCCATTTACGTGCTGCAGTAAAATGTTAGACCACTTCAAGGAGCACTATTTTACCAGACTAGCAGCAGTAGCCAAGCAGCAGTGCACCAGAACTCAGCTCTACTGCTGTCGTGCTTGCCAACTACCTAGGTGCTGTTGCTCAGGCGTTAGTATGTCTAGAAACACCGTCTATCAAACACAGACGTTAGTACTGTTGGATACTTGCTGAGAATATCAAAGTACTAGTAGCTGCTAGAGACCTTCGGCAGTCAGACAGATATGCATTCTCTACTTAAATGATTTGATGATCGAACCTGCATTTGCAAGCACTCTGGAACTCGTGTCCGGCTATGGTCACTACCTGTGCAGCAATCTTTCGATGACCTTACCTAAAGTCTCAGCTGAAGACGCATCTGCTCCTGTCAACTTTCCCTTCAGCCAGCAAACTTAATTTCTTTTTTGTTCCACTGGGCTTTGCGTGTGCACATCAGAACACGATTCAGTGCAAGTTACAGCCAGAGGCCTTAATAACCGGTCGCCATGATTGTTTACCTTTGCATGCTTAATATAGGCAAGTCACTGACCCCCAAAGGTATCTATTATCTTGCAGCAGTGAATTGTAAAGGGCTTGAAAGAGGTTAAGTCCTCTTAGGGCACTATACAAACGAGATGCTATTACTATTATTATTATAGTCTCATTTTCTAATCTCGTTTGATTTATAAGTTACTTATGAAAATAATTACTCACTAAGGTATTCGCTTTTAATGCATGCAAAGCAGGCACGGATCCTATAAACCAATTTCTGAAATTTTACTTGGCTGCTGGCAGGGCTAGATTTTGTGCCGATCCCATGATTGAGGTGAGCTGTGCTGCTATATGGGCTAAGGCAGCATAAGTCGAAGAGTTGCTGCTAACTGCAGTACTAAGGCTGTTTAGCACTTTAGAAAAAAACGACGCCAATACTTAATGAACTAAGAAACAAAGATATTTTAAATCTTGAGAATCTTAAGCAATGGCTGTAAGTTGGCCGGTGTAACAGATGTAGGTTTCCTTTGTTTTTAGCTTCAAGGTGAATCACAAGACATAGAGAGAGAGAGAGAGAGAGAGAGAGAGAGAGAGAGAGAGAGAGAGAGAGAGAGAGAGAGAGAGAGAGCGAGAGAGGCAGAGAGAGAGAGAGAGAGAGAGAGAGAGAGAGAGAGAGAGAGAGAGAGAGAGAGAGAGAGAGAGAGAGAGAGAGAGAGAAATGGCAGGAACGCTAGAATTTATATTTTAAAATGGTGCAACAGATATTGCAAGAATACAAAAAGTACTCCTCATGTGCTCAGTGATGACTTCCACTAGGCGATGTCAAATGCCAGAGATCTGATTGTCCCTGGTTATTATCTCAGCGATAAGGTGCTCGCTCTTGACGACCAAAGCCGTGAGTTCGAGCCCTTCGTTCAGTTTTTTTTTACAATGTTAACCTGCCTCTCGCGTGGTACACTACCTGACTTCAGCTAATCTTCAGACTCGGGCTCTCAGCTTTACCGGTGCAGAAGTGCTGTTAGCCAAGTGCGTTGCCGCGAGCGCCTTCGGAGTCTTTTCAGCAGACTACCTGCTGAGGCAGCTACGCTTTACCTTACGCTGCCAACTTGGCATCCGACCTGAAAGCGAAGTTGCCTTGCTCGAACAGACGACGAGCAAACATTGCAGCGTCCGGTAAGCCCCGCCGGACTCGGGGCTGCCAGGCATGCTGGGCTGGCTCCAGCAGACATGTGACCGACGGTGGCAGGGATGAGAGGCCACGGTGTGCCGCGTGGCGGCAACATGTACGACGGCAACATGTACAGCGGCAACACGCTTTTAGCCAAGTGACCATGCGACTTCAGATGGAAAGCCAGCATTCTATGACTAGCTAGTGTGTGCAGCGTGGCCGGCACTGCAAAGCGGCGCTCCGAGCCACGCCCCGCGGCACGAGGCCTGCGTTTGGTACCAAGTGCTGCCTGCGATGCGATTGCCAAAGACGAGTCTTTATCGCTAGTGGCGGTGGGCGCAAAAGTAAAGCGGCTTAAAAAAGGCAACCATAAACAAAAACGCCCATCCATATTCCGGCAGCCGCGCCAATCAACATAAATTGCCAATAAATAGTGCAGCAGGCAATCGCGGCAAGAACGGTTACTTGCACAATCACACAAGCGCTTACAAGTCGAGCTTTTGGCTTACCGGGCCATGCCTTACGGCTTCATCAGATGCCCTGCTCGGCTGCAAGTAAGAGTCGTGCCTCATTCGTGCACGAAGGCAGCCTCGAGTGCCCACCCTCCAGCTCGGTGCCAAGCTTGCACTGAGAGGTCAAGGCTGAGACTTACACGGTGGTACTTAGAGTTCCCTTCGCATTGCACAGGTACACTGCCTAGTCACTTGTAAACCTCAAAACCAGCAGCTATCAAAGAGGTCTTTCCTAGGTGAATTGGTGAATATATAGCAGCACGGAATGAGGGTGATAAGGCATGCGTAGCTGGCAGGGCAAAAAGGCATAGCCCAGCATGCCCAGCACGTCAGCGAGGTCTTGAGCTTGGGCAAGTGTCTCTGTTCTTATTTATTTCTAATATTTCTTTCGTTTCTGTCTTCTTTTCAATCTCATTCGACAATAGGCTATAGCATGCAACAGCATGCAGTAGCAGCAGCAGCAGCAGCAATAGCTGACAATAATGCACGGTTTTTCAAGCATCTGCAATTAATAAGAGGCTCCGCTGACAGAAGTACCCCGGTCAGTTAGGAAGTGTCTGCAGATTCTCAGTAATTGCATCTCTATGCACCAAACTACTCCTGCCTGCTCACGGCATGATAGCTCGGACCCAGATCATACATTCGATGGGTGAACGGCTGGCTCAGGACCGAAGGCTAACTGCTGCCTTTAAATACATTCATCAGCTCCTTCAGAGCACAGCTGTATTTGACATCTACGAGCTATCTTGAGCAAACTACCATGCCCTAATTTAGGGCAGCCAGCAAGCAGGCGAGGGCACTTGGTTTTCAAATGCTGGAAATGCTAGCAAGTGTCATTCGTGCTACAGGGGGGGGGACCTGAGGTTGCTTACGGTCTAACAGCAGATAGACTAAAAATATACTTTCCACTGAAGTACAAGGCCTACCACGCCTCTGCTCCTACTTACCTAGCTTAACTGCTCCAACGGTATCAGCCTTCCTGTGCCCCCCAAGATCATATCTGTTTAATAAAACTGGCCACCTCTTTCTTTGATTAAAGCCTCTTTGACAGGAAATAATTTCACACTGCCGGTCCTACAATTTATTGTAACTCAATTCCAAGCAATCATGATACCTCCAAGATGACCCTACTACTGCTGCTGATTACCATACGTCTTTTCCAGACTTCCTCTGCAGCTTCTTCTTAGCTACTAGCTACAAATCCAGCATTCCAATCCAGCAATGTTTCTCACGAATTCTTGGCTGAGTTACATTAAGGTTGATGGCAACCGGTTGCACGCCAATAGGATTTCGTTTTGCCACAGGAAGCTCTGCAGCCCAATAGTGGCTTGGTCCTCTCGGTTTAGCAAAGCTTCCAATGAGACACCTACTTTCATCCGCTTGTTGCCCTCAGCATCACATGTGAACTCTATTGTTACAAATGCCCACACATGCTGATTTCACGAGCTGGCAGCAACTGGTCTGGGCCTCCAGTAGTTCTAATATCTAACGGCAGCAGCAGCAGCAGCAGCAGCCTATGAAGGGGCCGATCCCCCCAGGCAATCTGTCCTGCCCCTACTGCCAAGCTACCTCCAAACCATCGGCCGATCGTGCCTTATCTCCTTAGCACTCATAAACGGCAACCAGAAAGTAGTTTACCTGACCTTGGTGGGCATTTCCTGTTTTGAAACTGCCACACATTGACCCCCACAGCATCCTGGCCCAGCAGGTTGTGCAAGATCACCACAATTATATGGTCTTGTACGGCAGCCAACCATTAATGAGCACCATCTGTGTGCTTTTCCTTGACACCATCCAAAGACCCAGGATGTAGAAAACCTTACTCCTACGTTGTGGCATCAAAGGCAGCAGCTAAGATTGATGCACAGAGACTACGAGATGGTTAGGATTGGTTTGGCAGTGACACGAGTTTTCACAGTAAAAGCGGGAACGTTAGGGCTAGCAGAAATGCAGCAGCTTGACGGTTGGAGAAAGCACGTACTTTACGGTTATCTTATCGACCTTGGTTTTGGTTGCATGAGGGGCTCGCCTCTTTTTCTTGAGATGCACCAGCACGAACAGCGGAGGCAACGTGACGCCCATGAAGGGTGGGTTCGTGACGTCCTCTATCATGACGACGTAATCACCTTCAATAAAGCGCCTCGTTGCGTTAATGCTCACGGTTTTGACCTCCTTCATTTGATGCAGCACTAAGCAGTACACAGTAAGTGAGTCCTCACTACCGGCATTTGGCCAGACCGGCTAAGCGGCTGCAAACAGAGTGTAGCAGAGACAGCTGATCTAAGAGAGTGCAGTGCCATCAAGCATTGCACATGGGTGGCCATGCACAATCTACCAGCTCGGCGGTAGCAATGCTCTGCCGACCTTTTCTAAAAGTAGAGAGCCAGTACGTAGGCAGAACTTGGACGCCAGGGTGTGTTGGAGTCACAGAGTGAAGCTATCCGGCACATGCCACATACCAGGATGCACTCTGCAGGCCATAGCCAACGAGGCTTATGGGCATCAGGTGACAAGGTTAGGGGGATGCCACAAGCAAGACCTATAGTGCAAGCTATGCTGCAAAAGTGGCACGAATAGCCTGTCCACTCATCAAGCCGAATCTGCTTTACAGTGGACAGGACAATGACAAGAAGTAAGCAGCTACTGGGAAAGCTGGGTGCCAAGCAAGCAATGCACCACAACGTGCAGCTGACCGGGCTCACTGGCTCTGCCAGCCCAGCAGAGATCCAGAAGTTTCCTGTAAGCTATTATCTCTGTCAGGTACCAGTATCCAATAGTCTGCTTTAGGCTGTTGCTGCATTCGACTCACGATAACGACTTGAGCCGGCTGGAAATGCCATCAAGTAAGCTTGTTTCGGCAGACAAAGCACGAAAGCTGGGTGCATTAGACGAATCAGCCACTCATTAAAGGTCTCATGCTTTTGTGATTCATTCCGACGAGCGGGGTTACTTGGCCGAGACATATAAAAACGTGTTAGGAAAAGTGGCTTCAGCATGCCTAGCAGATGAACCATTGCTAGCATCGTTAGTTAGTACCTAACGATCCAATATCCAGTATGGCTATACCTTCACTGGATCTTGTGCTCGGCAACAATCAGCCGAGAAGATCGAATCAACATTTTGCATGCGCAGTCCCATCTAGAGTGGCTTGATCTCATCGGGAGCAGCTGTAGCTACGTTGTTTTTTTAAATACCGCATGGCTTAACCGTGAGACCCCTTTCTAAGCACAGCGAAGTCACCATTATGACGGTACCACACTGCAGTGGACTACTCTGCCGGGTAAACGAGTGGCAGAAGAAAAGGTAGGGCTTAATTATAAGGCCACAGCAGAGAGAGAGAGAGAGAGAGAGAGAGAGAGAGAGAGAGAGAGAGAGAGAGAGAGAGAGAGAGAGAGAGAGAGAGAGAGAGAGAGAGAGAGAGAGAGAGAGAGAGAGACACACACACACACACACACACACACACACACACACACACACAGAGACAAGGAGAGAGAGGCACACACACACACTCAGACAGACAGACAGACACACAGACAGACAGACAGACAGACAGACAGAGAGAGAGAGAGAGAGAGAGAGAGAGAGAGAGAGAGAGAGAGAGAGAGAGAGAGAGAGAGAGAGAGAGAGAGAGAGAGAGAGAGAGACAGAGAGAGACAGAGAGAGACAGAGAGAGACAGAGAGAGACAGAGAGAGACAGAGATAGAGAGAGGAGCGTTGTTCAAGGGGTCAAGGGGGGCCTTTGCAGTCTCTTTACTTTGATAGACTCAGCCGACGAAGCAGCTGGACTGAGCTCCTCAGCCCATCAGCACGTGCTGCTCTCGTTCCTGATGACAGCAGTGTGCAAGCTAATGCCTTCTCCCTCTGGCGGTTCTTCGGCCTTCTTGTTGTTGTCTGGCCATCTCCTGCTTTAACTGCAGCACTGGTTAACAGCAGCACTTTGGCACCGAGTGGCAGCTTATCCATTTAGTAATTTCACCCGCACCTAAAGCAGTCGGATCTTCTGGGAAAACTACCAGAGCGATGTTTCTAGGTTTGCAAGGGCCCAAAAAAAGTCGAAGGCCAAATCGCCAGCAGGAAAATGCACTCTCTCTGCAATTTGTAGCTACTAACTCAGAGAAGCCTACACTTCCACGCCCAGTGGACAAGCCAGTAGTGGGCATACGGTCGCCAGCAGATGCCAACCACACTCATCTGCTGGGGCAAGAGTCAGTCAACTGGCAGCCAACGGCGAGAAGCCACATCCATCCAACATGCCCGCTCATCTACGAGATCCAGGATTGAGCGATGTAAGGGCACCATCAACCTCTTCACACACAACGGCCGCCACATCTGACTATTACGGAGCCTGTCCCATTCTGTTCCGGGCTATATCTCTTGCATCGGGGCGCCGCAGAGGGAAGCAGAGCACACCTATCCTCGGGTACTTCTCTATCGTCGCCTTTCCCGTGCTGCCACTGCTAGATTTCGACGGCTTGGCCTTCGCCTCCGTGAGCACTGCAAGCAGAGCAGAAGTGACAGCAACCGATCAATAAAACATCCGAGCAGACAGCACCGAGTGACAAGGCACCAACCATTAGGCAGCAACCGAGGCACAAACAGCAAGTCTGGCCCGTCCAAATTACCAGGGTCTTTCTCAGCAGACTTGTATTTCAACTGACTCGGCCGCCGGCCGAGGCCGAGGCTCGGGCGCCTCCCGCACCAACAGCTGCATGCACGTGGTACAAGCACGTGGTACAAGCAAGCAGCACACCTACTTCAAGAGTGCCCGCTGCCGAGCCGCCTGCACCGCCACACGGCTGAGCGCACGCGCTGCCGCGTGGCGGAGCAGCCAGCATGCTCACCTGGTTTGCTCGCTGTTGCTGCTCCGCCGCCGCCTCCGCCTCCTCTGGTCGCTTTGACCTTGGTCGCTGGCGAGCCGCTGCCTTTGGACTGCGCTTCGTCCTCCTGAAGTGCATACGGCCGATAGAGAGGTGGCGGCGGCGGCAGGAACAGGCTCGACAGAACGGCCTCGCCGTGCGCCGTCCTCCTCGTGCCGTACGGAGGCGGCGACAGCAGCTCCTCGGCGGCAGCGGCCGAGGCGGCAGCAGCGGCTGCCGGCTTGTCGCTCGAAGACTCTGCAAACGACAGAAGCGCCTAGCTACATTCAAACTGGCAAACGTTCGAAGTCCAGTTGCTCACGAGGTTGCCACGAGTTCGGACCAGTCACGTCGACGCTGTCAGAACTAGTCTCGGTGTCGCGCTGCGATTGGCATTAATCCGCCCTCACCTGGCGAACACTCATAATTTGTAATCCCAATGAGTTTCCTGATTGGCAGGAAAACAATGGAAATGGCACATCCCTCAGCCGTATACTTGTGCGGCCACCGGCTGAGAGCTACAGCTTTAATAGCATCAGTTGAAGGCAGTGAGAAGCTATTGCTAGAGAAGGAGAAACCACGAGCTGGAGGAATTGAATGCTAAAATAAATACAAGTTTCTGTAGGTAGCAATGGTGGCACAACGTCAGGTAGAACGCACGGTTTAAGTATGGCCTCTTGCGCCACAGCATTTCCAAGCTCAAGAATTCTCGCCTGGTACAAATGGCTGTCACAATATGCTGAAGTGGAAAGCTGGTCAGATACCCCCAAAAAGCTGCTGTCTTGAAACAGTCCTCTAATGCCCATGCATCAGTCATCGAAAGCTTGCCAGCTGAGGGTGTGAGAAGGAAGGAGAGAGAGAGAGAGGGAGGGTGGGAGGAGGGAGGGAGGGTGCAAGACAGAGAGAAAGAGAGAGAGACACAGAGAGAGAGAGAGAGAGAGAGAGAGAGAGAGAGAGAGAGAGAGAGAGAGAGAGAGAGAGAGAGAGAGAGAAAGGGAGAGAGAGAGAGAGAGAGAGAGGGAGAGAGAGAGAGAGAGAGAGAGAGAGAGAGAGAGAGAGAGAGAGAGAGAGAGAGAGAGAGAGAGAGAGAGAGAGAGAGAGAGAGAGAGAGAGAAGAGAGAGAGACAGAGAGAGAGAGAGAGAGAGAGAGAGAGAGAGAGAGAGAGAGAGAGAGAGAGAGAGAGACAGAGAGAGAGAGAGAGAGAGAGAGAGAGAGAGACAGAGAGAGAGAGAGAGAGACAGAGAGAGAGAGAGAGAGAGAGAGAGAGAGAGAGAGAGAGAGAGAGAGAGAGAGAGAGAGAGAGAGAGACAGACAGACAGAGTGCTGCTACGTTCTGCTACGTTCACGACAGACAAGCCTAGCAGTGGAGTTTTGCATAAATTGTAATCGTCTGATGGCACATGTCTGTAGGCCAGAAAGCAGTGAGTTGCTGAAGTCAAGACAGGATGTCACAAATGCATGGACCAACTTAGACGTGGTATGCTTATCTAAACAAGCCCAAATTTTAGCAATACCATGTAGCTGAAAGTAGGCAGACTTGATTGTGGATCTGATGTGGTCGTCTAACAACAGGTCACTTTGGAATATGACACCTAGATTTCGAGCTGATTCAACAGGAGATATGCTGGCAGAGCCAATTTTGAGTGTCAGCCGTTTCAATTTCTGAATCACACTGGGTTTGCCCATAACTAGTAAGTTAGTTTTATCGTCGTTTAGTTTTAGAAAATTTGTTGCCATCCATGTGCGGATGCCATGAATACATGCAGCAAGGGAGTTGAGAGAATTCGACGTGCTGGAGGGCTGGGAGGGATCAAAGCAAAGGTATAACTGAGTGTCATCAGCATTGAACTGAAAGCCTAGATTGTGCTTGGCAATCACATCAGCAAGAGGCAGAGTATAAACCATGAAAAGAACCGGACCTAGCATGGAGCGCTGAGGTACCCCATATTTCAGAGGTACCTCGGATGATCTTCGTCTGTTCACATCAATACTCTGGAGTCTGCCACTGAGATAGGACCTGAACCACTGCAGAGCAGTGCCAGTGATGCCCAGGCGAGATGAGAGGCGCTCTTGAAGAACTTTGTGATCGATGGTATAAAAAGCTGCCAAAAGATCGAGCAAAACAAGCAGAGACACTCGACCCATGTCGGCATTCCTAAGTAGGTCGTTGTATACCCTAAGCAATGCTGACTCTGTGGAGTGATTAGCTCTAAAGCCAGACTGGAACTTACTAGCAAGGTGTGAGGTATCGATATATGAGTTCAGCTGGTCCGCCACGACCCGTTCCGGTGTCTTTGATGGAAATGGTAGAAGGGAGACTGGGCGGTAGTAGCCCAAGTTCTCTTGGTCTAGTGTCGCTTTCTTGAGATGTGGCCTGACTACAGCTTTTTTAAAAGGTGCTGGGACATGACCTGAGGCTAGTGACATATTAATGATGTTAGTTATGCATGGCAGCAGCAGATCAATGCAACGTAGGAGCAGGACAGTGGGAATAGGGTCAAGAGGACTTGTTGTCTTCTTTGATTGGGGATTTCAGGAACTTCACGAACATGAACTTCAGACCGAGATCACAAGTGACCTGCTTAAATGTAGACATTGAGGTGCAGCCAGGAATCGGGGAACAGCATTCTAGGGGGGATGTTGTCATCACAGGGATGGACTCCTGATCTTGTCTATCTTCTGCACATTTTTCTCACCTCCCGACGTAGAGCGCTCTCACGTGTGTGTTTGTGTTCGTTACAGAATTCTTCCGAAAACTGGAGCTCTTGCAAACAAATCAGGACACAGACTTGTTATTCAGGTGTGAGTGCTCTTGATTGTGGCTGTGCTCTGCTACCTGTGTTCATGGCAGTGGTGTCTGTGACTCATTAGCCACACTCACAGGCGCCAGCCCCACCGACGTCGGTCGCGCGTCTGAAAGGACTAGCACTGTTGAGTGGTTTCGTTTTGCGGCAGAGAACATTTGTTCAGGAGTTACTGCAGTGCATCGGTAGCAATGCCAGTTGATAGAGGCAATAGCATAGCCCGGTTTCAGTACTGAACTTTGCTGCTGCAAAAAAATGAGCCGAGCTCGGATAGCAAAGCTTGCCCAGGCAGGAGCTAGCACTAGCTAGGCTTGCTTAAGCTTGCAGTGCTATGAGAAAATGCAAGTGCTGGACATATTACCACTAGCAGCTGCACTAGCGGCATCGGACTTTTCCGAGTCCTCGTGGCCTGTCGTTAGTAATGCATCGTTGACTTGAGAGTCCTTCCGCCCTGCAGGGTCTGCCTTTGAAGCAGCTGCAGAGGAAGGAGCCTCGTTCTGCTCATCGGCTCCTTCTGAAATGCCACAATGGATGCCTGTCACTGTTGCAGGCCGAATATCGACGATTTCAACTATTCAAATGCACAATCGTTACTCGGAGAGAAAGCCAGCAATAGGAAAATCGTGTGCAAATTTGCCCAGATAGTATGAAGTGCCCCCCATTTTTTTGCACAGTGTGCTTCTGCAATGATCCCTAGATGCAATCAGCATTTAGGCTCACTAGTTGCCACTGGGACTCCTTTCGACCCAGGTCACGTGGGTTCAACTGCTGCAGTGGTCGATCCATTATTGACTGCTGGAAGTGCTAGTGGTTGCAGTGAAGGCTCTTATGCCCCTATATAAAGCAAGGCAATATTAAAATCAGCTTTCCTTTATTTATTTACAGAAGATAGAGTTCCTGCAGAAGAGGAGTGCTTGAAAGGCGCGATCCGCACATCTGGCAGCCAAGTAGCTCGTAGAAATCACATCCACTATATTCTTGTACAGTAGGCACGCGTATCTGAGTCGAGCTTGATAGATCGAGGCAGATTGGGACAGGACAACCGAAGGGAGATCGGGCAATTGGGACAGGGCAGAGATCGGCAGATCGGGGCAGGACCGAGGCCGATTAGGACAGGACGACAGGCTGCAAGTGGGGGAGGTGCAGGAGGAGTCAGCAAGACCCATTTTTTGGACCTTCAGCTGCTCGGGGGGGGGGAGGCAGCAGGATTGAAGGCGCACGAAGGCACTAAGCGAGCTATGCTTGCATCCTGCAGTCACCTGCAAAAAGGCAGCTGCCATTTTGTATGGCTGGACGCTCTCCCACCACTCGCAACGGAACTAGGCGCTGGATGAGGCGTACGATTTCTGCCTCGGATCTCTGCATCAAGCAGCAGGGGAAGTGCCAGGAGCCATCGTGGGGGGGAGAGGGAGGGGCAGCAAAGGGGTAGGAAAGGAGCAGGGCCAGAAAGCCGCAATCGACCGTGCTCGAGCATGCATTGTCTCCTCTCCGGTCAGAGGCAGCTGCTCGCCGAGCGGGCGAGCAGCAGGGCAGGGCCCTGAGTGACCTTTTGCTGCTGCTGCTGCCCATCACTGACAGACAGCACGGTGCTTGCTTACCGCCCTCGGCCGCGTCGCCTCTTTCATCGGACGCTTCGTCGTCGACGATGAACGTGTCCACCTTGGACAGAGATTCGATGAGATCCTGCCTCAGCTCAGTGAGCGGATAGGACACGACGCTGTAGCCGCTGAAGAGGATAGCAGCGCAGGCAGGGTATGACATCACCAACACAGGGACCGGAGCGGCCGGCAGGAGTTGCTCGGTGCTCGTTTGCTGCGCGCAACAGCTACACGTCGCTCGGTGCTGCATGCTTAGGATGCGCCACGTGCAGAACCCCGACTGCGGCATGCTGTGATGAAGAGTGCTCCGGTCGCTCGAGTCCTCCTGCTGTGTCCGGTCGGGAGCGACCCGCGGGTCACTGCAGTGTGTAGTTTGGAGTATAGTTAAGGCTTGTCTGACATGAGTGCTGCAGTCGCCACATCACACCACTTCTCGCCGACCTGCACTGGCTCCCAGTCAAGCAATGCATCGACCATAGTTCTGTCTCTCACTTTTAGGTCCCTTCATTCTTTGGCTCCGAAGACTATGTATCAGGTCTACTTCCACACCAGGCTAAGCATTGTACCAACCAACCCCTTTTCGGAATGTAATCGTTTACCTATACCTCGTACAAACCTCAAATCCTTTGGAGACCGTGGCGTTAGTTCGTATACTCCCAAAGCCTGGAACTCACTTCCAACTTGCGTCACGAAGTCCCCCGACTTGACCACATTTAAAAAGAAACTAAAAACACATCTATTTATCAAAGCATTTCCTGGATTCATGTGATTTCTTCTTTGTGTGCTTATGCATGCTGACACTGTGCATGCTGCCACCTACCACATTTGCATGCTGACCCTGTGCATTTCCCGGTAACCATGCTATGCTTGTTGTCATTGAGTATGCTACCACTAACTATTCGATCATGCTTCCTTTGCAACAAATGTAAAGTGTCTAGAAAGAGATTGAGGGTGCAATAACAAATATTGTATTATTATTGTTATTATAAGTTATCTCAAGGCTTTGAAATCTCTGTATATGCCGGTGCAGGGGGGGGGGTAACGGTGTATTTTGGCAGCAGACCTTGAGCTGTCGACCAGTCGTACGATGCGGCTTGGGCGATTGCTGCCAGGGATTAACCAGAAGTGGGTCAAAGGCAGCTGTACAAGCCAGGCGCGCATGCGTGGCAAGCAGAGAATCAGCTGGCCCCTCTTTGGACCGACCGGCGTAGCTGCTTTTGCACTTCCCCTGGCTTATTAGCCACCACTACCGAATAAGCCTGGAGCCCTCACCGTCCCACTACCAGCCCAAGTAGAGGTCTTAACAAAGACAAACGCTCAGCCATTAGTAAGTACCACGGCTCCTTTTTTTTGTTTCGAAGATCAGAGTGGCCGGTAAGCACCAGTGCCATCGTAGCAAACAAGCCCCAGCCTTCAGAGACGATGGCCACACTGGCGGTGCTCGGGGCCTTGATAGCCCAGGAGGCAAGGTGCTAGCTCCTCACGATCGAGGTCGTGAATTCTAATCCTGCAGTGGGCCATCCTTTATTACCAACTGCAAGTGGTGGTGATAGCCGTTAGTGGTTAGTAGGCACTCCTGCTGCTATAAAAATGAGGCTGCCAAATCAGGTAACATTTCTCTTTCTTATTTCTTTCAGAGAGCACATGTGGCGACAAATGTGGTTGACTACCTACGTGGGCCCACCCGCAAGCGGTTGGAATAAGATCACATCTGCAGCACCGGTATCGTGACAGGACTACATGATCTGTAGGATCGTGACCGGACTACGGGATCTGTAGGATCGTGACAGGACTACAGGATCTGCAGGATCGTGACAGGACTACCAGATCTGCAGGATCGTGACAGGACTACGGGATCTGTGAGATTGTGATAGGACTACGGGAGAAGATGCGAGTGCTTTTTTCGGCAGCACATGCACTGGTGCCATGATATTCAAGCAGTGCCTACATTTCTAGTGGGTGTGACACACGGCACCGCATTGAGCTTTACAAACACGGCACATAGCCGCAAGAAGCCTTCGGTGGCTGCTCCTGGCAGCAGACTACCTTCTATCCGGACTGAGGCATGCGTCGTTTAACCGGGGTAGCCTTGTAGCAGCACACAATCCGATTCACATGAAAAGTGCACACCAACTGCTACAACCGTGAAGGTCTAGCTTAAAGGCAAAGTGCACATTGCTGTGCACAGGGAAAGTGGCGGGCAGGCACTAAAGACAGCTACCCGAATGCACAGTATCAGGTATCCAGTCCAATCTGTCCACCACAGCTGCCTGCTTGCCCATTTCCTCTGAGCCACAGCAAAGCATGATTCAGAGGCACAACATTCCCTGGTTTGCTATGACTCAATAGACTGACCGCAGAGTTGCTGCTAGGAAAGACAGCTAGAAGGCAGTGACCACTAATATAAGAAGCACATGGCTACTAGCTAGAAATGCATCAGCACACATTTGCATAATACCATACAAGTTGAAGAAATAGACAAGAGAGTAAGACGCTCAGAGAGAGAGAGAGAGAGAGAAAGAGAAAGAGAGAGAAAGAGAGAGAAAGAGAAAGAGTGAGAAAAAGAGAGAGAGAGAGAGAAAGAGAGAGGGAGAGAGAGAGCAAGAGAGAGAGAGAGAGAGAGAGAGAGAGAGAGAGAGAGAGAGAGAGAGAGAGAGAGAGAGAGAGAGAGAGAGAGAGAGAGAGAGAGAGAGAGAGAGAGAGCAAGAGAGAGACTTACTATGCTTTGAACCATCCCAACAATAAATTTTCATTCCAGAAAGTTCTACGATAACTAATAACTCAAAACTCTGACCTCAAAGCTCCCTGCGCAGTCTGCAGAGCTGGCAGCATGAGCGCAGACTCAGCAAGTACTCACAACGGAGTGGGCACAGGGCGCTCCTCCAAGTCCTCGATCGCATCAAAAAGACGACCGGACTCCTTTTTGTGCTCTTTAGGCCGGTAGTGGCGATAGCCGGCCTGCACCCTGAGCTCTCGACCATGGTCTGCAAGCAATCATCAGATCAATCAAACTCTTGGGTGGCTGCAGTGCAATGTGCACAGTCGCTTTTCTACTAGCATTGCGGCCTCGGCACAGCTGCACTGTTTTAAGACTTAGCAGCGACGGTGGCGGCATGATGCCAAGTCATCGCCGGATAGTGATAGAAGCCAGATGCAGGTTCCAGATTTCTGGGGCCTATAAACTGAAGGCCTCTGCGCACCACAAGCTTATGCTAGAACCTCTTGCCAAGCTAATATAGCAAACCAGTCATTAAAAGACCCGGCCCCACGTTCTAGATCTAAGCATAAGACCCCTCTCACACTTCAGGAACTTCAGGAACCAGGCTCTGAGTCCTGCAGCTGGCAATTCTTTAGAGCCGATTGCAAGCTTGATTGGTAGACACCGTGGCTATTTCGTCTGCGATACAAATGAGACTCATAAATCAACTGATAATTACTTTTTAAGTATACATGGTCGTGCTTGTGTACCGAGCACGTCTGTGCACACATTTGACTGTCCTTGAGTGCATACACGTTGTGTGTGTGTGTGTGTGTTTGTGTAGTATGTGAGTGTGTGGGAGCGCGTGTGTGCGTGAGCCCGCGTGTATGTATGTGCATAAAAATGCGCAATCGTATGTGTTTACATGCATAGAGCACAGACATCAGCGTTCATAAGGCACGTGGGTGTGTGTGCCTACATGCACAATTATGCATGCATGCATGCATTTTTGTGTGCCTTTACATGCAAGCGGCCGCGTGTGAAAGTGAGCCGTGATGGCACACTAGGTAAGGCGGTTGCTTTCACGACCTCGGTCCCGAGGTCGTGGGTTCGATTCCTGTGGTGGGCGATTCTTTATCGCCACTGCAAGCGGTGGTGATAGCCGTAAAGGCTCTTCTGTCGCTATACAAAAAGAGGCTGTTTAATCAGCTAGTAAAAAAAAAAAATGTGGCCCTTTGCAAGTGTGCTGCCCACACCACACGGTACGGGCAGGTGAGTGGCTGTGCCGGAGGAAGTTAGTTATGGCATCCTGATAACGTCCACTTTTAGTCGGCTGCCACACAGTAATCCATCGACAAGCAGTCAGCGCCATCAGAGAATCGAGTGCTGCCTGCCGCAGCATAAGCAGCAGGCAGCGCTTGCCGTCGGCAGAAGCGTGCTGCTGCTGCTGCCATGTTCTCTTGCATTCAAACACTGGTGGCAGCAAGCAACACGGCAAAACAGTCGTGGCTACAAGGCTATGGCCGAGCCTCGTGATGGCAGGGAGACTATCTATTTCTAGCGTGCAAGCAGTCGACCATAGTCGAATGTTCGAGCACGCGATGCCCTGGTGGTGCCGAGGCTTCAAGTCCTGCACTTAGGCGAGCAAAGAAGCAGCCAAAGCCGAGCGCCTTCAGGTCTCCAGTCTGCCGCTGGCTGGGGCGAGGGCGATGCTAAAGCAGCAGCAGCGTCTTGCCAGCAGCACTGCCCCGGCTGCAACATCTCTTTGTCTTTGATGAGTCGTTCGGGCATCCGAGCTCTGCACTATCAAATCGTTTGGCCACCTCGCCCATACAGTCTCCCAAGGATCCTCTAGTGGTGAAAGATTCCGGTGCAAAATGATTATTGTGTTTATTCGAAACAAACTAGGCGTTGCTATCCAGTGGAATTAAGATACAACTTCGTCGGTGGTTGTGGGTAGGAATAAGGGCGATGCCCAGGTCGATGTCCAGGTGTAGGGGCGGGTGGGCAAATGTCCCCCCTCAGGCTCCGCCATTGCCTGTGCTCACGACGTCGGCAGAGTGCGGGGCTGAGCTATGTACTGTAGGTGGTGCAAATGACATGCCATTTTAAGCTCTGCATTCAAGAACGAAACAACTCGTGGCTGCAGCAGCCCGGGTCGGCGGAGCATGTGCCCATGAGCAAGGACCAGACAGCTTGGCCTCTTGCGGTCAAGGGGATCCAGTCCTGCTCTCCTCTTCATGGTGCATTGCCAAACCTCGCCGCAGAGAAACAAGTGAAAATGCTTGCTCCGTGCTTATCTTTTAGGCTTTTAGCATTAGACATATAATAGCTGGCATAGATAACATTGTATCCTATAATAAAAGTATGGCAGGTTTTGTCAGCGCCCAAATGACCACACTCACGGCAGAGGCCGACGAACGTCAAAGGGGAAAGGATGAATGAAGGAGAGGGTAAGGAGAGAGGAAGGACAGAGGAGGGATAGAGGAAGGATAGAGGAAGGATAGAGGAAGGGCAGAGGAAGAATAGAGGAAGGAGCCGAGAAGGAGCCGGGAAAGATAAAAAAAGGAGAGGGGATTGAGAGGGAGGAGGAAAGGATAAGCGAGCGATGCATCACCAGAGCCCAGCAAGCCGACCAACCGCAGGATCCACGAAAAGGAGCCCAGGCAAGAGGTGAGAGCAGTGGCTGCTAGCTGTATGCTTGCCGCTGACGGGTTCAAGAGAGCGAGTTGACAGGTTCCCGCAGCTCAAGGCTGCAGCCAGCCTCAGTGGCCATCAGATTTGAATAAGTACTTGCCTGCCACCGGAGTGCCATCCTCACTCAGTGTAACCACCTTGATCTCGAACGCTTCTCCTTGATATGCGTCCATCTTGTTGCCTTCGATGCCGACTGTGGCCAGCCTGGCGGCCATGATTGAAGGCCGGCCGTTGACCCACATGCCTTCGTACATGAAACCCGAGCAGTGCAGCAAAGTGCCTTCGCCATTGAAAAGATCGCTCCGCCACTGTCCCTAAATGGCCAAACTAACATGCAGTGAGCAGAGACCGCCGCGCCTGTTGCGCAGCGCAGCCTACGGGTACATGAGAGAATGCTGCGCTCGGTGGCAAAAACAATGGACTCCGCCGATCGTAAATGGCTGTCATGACAAGGTGTTCAAGGCCGCCGCAAGCATAGGTAGAGCTACCCCTCCCCTCTCCCTCGCAGACACGCCGCCACGAGGGCAAGTGGTGCACGACAGCGGTGCGACTCGGCTCCATCGTCACATGCAATCTAACGAGTAGCTAGCTAGCTCTCTGCAGGCAGAGGTATTAAAACAGGCAAGGCACAGAAGTGGTTTGCCCCCCCCCTGCATCCATACAGTCAGTCAGGTGCACATTTCGTCAAACATACGACGGAGCTCCGACCAAACGGCAAAGCAAAAAGTTGAAGCCTCTAGCCCGCTACTCCTGCAGCAGCTGCGGAGCTCTGCTCGAGCAAGAGCAGATGGCCGACTCAGATGCAGCGCTGCATGCACGACAGAAACCTCTCGAAGAAAAAAAGAAGTCCAAGCAGACGAGCCGTCGAGAATGCTCAAGCTGCTGCCATGGGCGGTCGCTTGCGCCGCGTATGCGGTATTTCTCACATCATACAAGGAGCCATCGCTGAACTTCATGATGCCGCTTCCTTGGCGCTTGTCCTGAATAAAGTCTCCTTCGTACAGAGCACCGTCTCTGCAAAAGGTGCAGCGCCAAGGGCCGGCCTCCAGCAAGCGACTTTGCAAGCAAGCAGCAACCATCTTGCACCGACCGATTCCGACGATCCTGCCTGTCGACGCAGGCCTCGCCGAGTCAGCCACTTCGCCCGTGGAGCCGGCAGCAGCGCCAAGGACGGGCGGTGGACGGGCGGGTGCCTCTGGCAGCAAGGCGCCAGCAGCACCGCTGGCACCTTACATATAGAACATCTTGCCTTCGCCGTGCCGCTTGTGATCGTGGAACTGACCCTCGTAGACACTTCCGTCAGTGTACGTCAGCCTTCCGGCGCCCTGCCTCTTGTTCTGATGCCAAGAGCCCTCGTAGGTCGAGCCGTCGTGGTAGCGCATCGTGCCCTGCCCATGGCACTCGCCGTCCTGGAATTCGCCGGCGTACGTGTTGCGGCTCGCGCCCCAGTAGCGAAAGCCGTGCCCTGCGATTTCACCGTCCTGGAATTCGCCCTCGTAGAAACTTCCATCCTTCATCAGCAGCTTGCCATGACCTAGAGACATGCACCGTCGGCAATGCAAATCTCTGCGGCCAAGTGTCAGCAAAAGCAGCCGATGCAGCTTGTGGTCACGAATGCTGAGCACAGAAGCCATCTAAGGCAAGAGCTCGGAGACCAGAACCGTGTAACCGCCAAGAATAGCATGTAGGCACGCAACAGCAGTGCGATACACCAGCAAGATGTCTGCCGGATGCGATGCAGCAGTAATATGTCTGCCGGATGCTCAAAGTGCTCAAGATGCACAATAATAAGCAGCCAGATCTGTATTCCACAAGCCCTACTGCATAGGCAGACAACGGAAGCTAACCCGGCCAGATCTACAAAAACATGACCTGAGCTACCCTGGACAACAGAGCTGCAGCCAAAATCGTGTGACCGTGCTTTGACTGGCTGCCAATGTCCACGAATTATTGGAAAAATATAATTGATTTATCAAGCATATTGCGATACGTTTTACATTTACTCGAAGAATAAAGGAGGCCACGACGGGTGGCTACTCGGAATGATAGTTCTGGCAATTATGACACCACTGCTAGAATGTAATGTAATGTATCTCTGTTTGTAACTCCACCTTGGCCACAGAGGCCAAGTGGGTGTTATGCAGGAGAGTTTTCCACGCAGCCCAGTCTGAGTGGCTTTCGGTATTCATTTCCTAGCCAACAGACTTAATCTCACGCAGCAAAGAGAAAGGGAAAAGTATAGCTGACTTAGGAGGGTAGTGAGTGACATGGAAGTAGAAGCACAGCACATCTGGAAAGGATATGGCAGCATAGCCGGCAGCAGGAGAGTAGATGTCGTTGGGTAAGAATTGTGGGGGCAAGTTCCACAGTCTAGGACAAGCAGAGCGAAAGCTTCTGTCGCCAACAGTCTCTAAGCAAAGGAATGAAACAGCTAGTTTATTGTCAACAGAGGACCCGAGGGAACACGATGACTGAATATGGTGCAGCAGCTCAGCTAGATACGAAGGAACCAACCAGTGGAGGGCTTGTACCTCAGCACAACAACTGGAACAAGCCAATACACGAGCGTCAAGCATGATATTACTCAACATTCAATTGCATTTCTCTTTGCAGCAAATGTACAGCACCTAGAGACAGATTGAGTTCTCTGAGGGCGCTTTATCAAGTGCATTATTATTATTATTATTATTATTATCATCGACTTTCATAACACTAAATGACCAAGTAAGCCACCAGAAAATTACATAGCACAGAAGAGCTTTTTCAAAATACGCAAATTCATAATCTATGCAAAAGTACCGGCATGAAAAATAAAATGTGCCAAGTTCAAGGAACTGAAATGGAAACAGATGAAAGTGGGCCATTAACTAAAGCGTAAAGATGCATATGTAAAAATCGTCCAAGATTTTGACTAAATCTTGCACAGGAATTTTTCAAAGAAGCGAATCTTGAGCGCATTCTCAAAGTCTCACCAATATGAAGCGGCAAGAATTGCTGTGGAACAATTCTACACAGTGTGACCATCGCATTGTCGATCGCTGACCTATGCTAGTCGTCAGAAACGTCTCAAATGCAACGTGGAAGCATAGCCCCGCGGTCTCCCTTCATATGCCAGCTGATGAGGATCGCGTAAATCAGCCAGGGTCCAGCAGCAACTCGGGTAGCTTACCAAACAGTTGAGCCTTTTAGCCCGCCGAGACACGCGCATTTTCTACAGAGGCCTCCGGTGTACCGAGCTACAACAGCCTTAAATGACTGTTTCAAGCACTACTTATCTGTTCAGCCACACACCGGTCACCGATATCTCGAATCCAGGAGGCACTAAGTAACTAGAGAGCTATAGGCCTCGCCGGGAAATGGCCCAGTCTGAGCTCACCATCTAAGATGACGACAAGATCGTGAATGAGACCAACCAACTTTTACATGGTCCCCCATCCCCCAGGGTTGCCCGTATTTCACGTTCAAACCCTCGATGAGAGGATTATTTTTGGAGGAGCCAGTGCAAGCCCCATATCCCGCCCCTGAGCACGAGCAGCATCAAAAGCCCTAAGCACGATCCGAGGTCGCTGCATAGAGGCTGCATGAGAGGAAACGACGCCCGCCACTGGGAATTTCAGCAAAAACGATTTTCCCACTTTTCCACGGACCCGTGTGACGGTACCCGTGTGCGGTGAAGCACGGAAAGTAATAAGCATAGAATGATCGGTCTCACTGTTATTGGACAGGAAAGTACAGCTCGTTTGAAACCTATCGGTAACTCCACCGACACATCCAGGATCAAGCCACACAGGGTCAGACCTTGAACTCTCCAGGCTCACCTAAGGGATACCTGGCTGAGCCGCCTTGCCTACGCCAACGATACCTTCCACGGATATAGGAAGGATGACCTGCCCGATGCCATCGCCGCATTTCGGGCATCGCTCTTCGCTACGAGTTCACTGTGAAATCACAGCATCGGGACATCTCAGGACAGAGCAGAGGAATCTGCAGACAAGTCAAGGCAACTCGTCACACGAAGAACGCGAGGATGTCACGTGTGATGCTACGTTACTTGCACCCCAATCTTCCGAATCTCTACAGAACTTCAAGAGAAGAGCCGCAGGAGTAGCTCAGGCCGAGCTCAACAAAAACTCGCTGTCAAAGGCGTATCTTTTCAATGCGGCCGCGTGCGATTACGTTGGTAGCTACGCAATTGCTTAATTCACGCAATTACGGAATCGAGCACCGTAGAAGTGGCAACTGGCTCATCGCTCATTATATCAACTAAGGGCTATTGCGTGGTTATCGCGCAAAGCCGCAGACACCGACCGCACCGAATCCAAAGCCGGTGCACCAGAGCGACATAGAAATATTACACAAGCAGACGATACAGCCATCGCATTGGACAGCTCGCGAGCCCTACCGTGTTTCTTCCCTTCCTTCCACTGGCCTTCATAGCGGAAGAATGAATTGGAGAAAATGTATACTCCATAACCTTAAAAGATTGGTCGAATTCATTATACAGGAGACAGATTATGGTGCGGCGTAATTCAAAAATCCAAAATGCTTGACAAATTCACCACGGAATAGAGCTCACGCGGCCAAACGTAGAGCGTCAATCAGTTTTGCCATGAGTAACACATCCAGAAAATAAAGCTGAGTCAAAGGAACACCGCCGCAGCATTTGAAAATTCAACGTCCTACCGTCACGCAGGTGGTTTCTCTTTTCCCCAGCATACGAATCCTTGTCGCTCCGCTTTTTCAACCCCGGAGCCATTTGTCATGGCTACCGCACGCGTTACAGCGACGCCCTTTAAAAAGCATCCACAGACGGCTATCAAAGGTTGCCCCGGAAGAGCATTTCCCCTTGCAAAATGCGTAAGGTAGTCTATTTAGATATTTAAAATCTGTAGATAAAATGTTGCGATTTTGAGCTTATAGGTGGCATTAAACGAAATGTTTGGGCGACGTCGGCAGGCGATGGGCGAGGCAGGCAGCGGACCGTGCTTCCGGACTCTGCGTATATCGTACTCCTCACGTAAGACCACGAGTAACCGATTATCAATTGCAATTTAATACAAGATTTTCTCTTCAGACAAGTCAATTTTGTTGGTCTCTGCCTCAGTGTTGGGGTTTTCAGCTGCCGAGCCACCGACGCATTCGCGCGCTCGGTCGCTCGCAGGGAAAGAGTTGCTAGCCAACACAGCTTGGCCCATCAAATATCCGATGAAAGGCTCAGTAAAGAACTCGATTGGTCTCTCAGGGGCATAGTAAGTTTAATTGTGGAGGCATAGGCATATGAGGCGGCAACGTGATCGTGGAGGTTCGAGGGGAAATACCCTCCTGAAAAATACCCTTAGCAAGAATTGCTACAATTTAAAAAAGTATTTGCAAGAACTTTCTAGTTTTTGATGGATTTTGAAGTGAATGAACGCACCTTAACATTCTCTCAATCGCTACAGGAGTCTTTTACGTTTCTGTATTCACTAGATCTTCGGAGAAAAGAATAAATTCACAATAGAAATAAGTTGCACGGAGTGCTGGAGCAGCGGAATTTCAAGGAAAATGACTTCAAGTTTCTAACAGAATTTAAATTGTGCGACCCTCCTGCAGTGGGATATAGAGGTAGCCCAAAG
Source organism: Cristatella mucedo (assembly GCA_009760855.2). Taxonomy (NCBI): domain Eukaryota; kingdom Metazoa; phylum Bryozoa; class Phylactolaemata; family Cristatellidae; genus Cristatella; species Cristatella mucedo. Next base: position 97,542 of record WPIO01000038.1, on the reverse strand, counting down.
ATGTGGGCTAGCCACTGACCTCTGTTTGAAACCGCCCACTTTTAACAAGGTGAAGGTTGAGGCATCCCGTGCCGGTCCAGCTTCTTTCCTTGCGGCATGCGAAGTTTATATGCTCACCCCGATGATCCCAACGTGGTCGTCGAGGTGTTCGAAGAGGTTTGTGCCGCAGACTGCTGAGTTATTCATTTTTAGGGAGTGGGTGCATGGAGATTGTGTCCAGATATCACAGCTTTTGCAATGTCGCCCAGCTTTGGCTAGCCTGTACACGGGATTTCTACATGGGCGTAACCGTTAGGCCTGCTGAGAAACTCCTTGCGAGCGCATTGCTCGAAGATTCAGGTATTTAAAACCGTTAGCGCCCGCCATTCATTCGCGTTGTTTGATACGATGAGATGATGCCCTCACTGCCTGGATCGTTTTCCTGGCTGGCTACGGCTGTATGTGAGATCGAGGATGTGCATGGCTAGGCTTAAGTAGCGATCCTCTACGACGCATTTGCCAGACGTTTTAAACCGCGAACTCTTCGTCTCCGCGACCTATGTAGGTGTCGAGATCGAGCCGTTCTTACCGTAACAGGCTACTTACGAAACTTTGATTGAACTTGACTGGCGTGATCTTGTCTGTGGAGCTGGTAGCTTGGTCTCGTTTGTGTGGAGCTTTCAGCTCTATTTGGTACAGAATGTCATTCTGAAGCTGGATGCCGGATTCCTTGCATTTCTACGAGAGAGATTCTGGCTGAGCCATTTCGAGGACAATAGTAATAGTAATACTACTACTACTAATAATACATTAGTATAGTGCCTTAAGATAACTGAATTCTTTCTAGGCGCTTTACAGATTCTGCATAGAAAGCATTACCAAATGATTGGTGGTAACATCCGTAAGCAGCAGGCATAGTGTAAGCAGCTACATGCACACGAAGAACGAATAATAATAATAATAATAATGTTAATGCATTTGATAAAGCACCCTTAGAGAACTCAATATCTTTCTAGGCGCTTTACAATTACTGCAATCACCAAGATCCACCAAATGCTCTAATAAGCAGGTGCGTTTTAAGCTTCTTTATAAACATCTTCATACCAGGAGACGTTGTGACTGTCGTCGGCAGTGGGTTCCAGGCTTTTTGAGCATAGGAGCTAAAGGCACGGTCTTCAACGGTTTTGAGGTTCGTTCAAGGTATGGCTAAAGGATTCGAGTCCGACCAGCGGGGTGTACGATTCTTCAGCTGATGGGGGAGTAGCTCTGTTAGGTAGGCTGGAGCCAGAGAATGAAGGGACCTAAAAGTAAGTAAAAGTACCTTAATAATTATAATAATAATAATTCACTTGATTCCTTGAAGTCGATGTGCTGCTTGATTAGGAGCCGATCGGTGCAGATCGGCAAGAAGTGGTGTGCGATGCTCCCGACAGACGAGCCTAGCTACAACATCCTTTAGTAGCGCCTGATTGCACACGCAGGGAGACCAGGAAGCAGCGAGTTAGAGAAGTCGAGATGGGATTTCACAAATGCATGGGCCAATGTGGGTGTAGTATCCCTGTCTAAGAGAGCCCACATTCCGGCAACATTGTATAGCTGAAAGGAGGCAGACTTGATTGTAGAGCTAATGTGGTCGTCTAATGAAAGGTCACTTTGGAATAGGACACCGAGATTACATCCAGATTCTTTAGCAGACATGCTCATCCGATTTCAAATGTTAGGTCTTCCAATCTGAATCACACTTGGTTTGCCTATAACTAGTAAGTTGGTTTTATCATCATTCAATTTAAGAAAGTTTGCTGCCATCCGTATGCAGATGTCATCATATGCCATCATACGGCTAGGGAGTTGAAATAATTCGACTTGCTGGAGAGCTGGGAAATATCAAAGCAAAGATACAACTGAGTACTGCACTGTCTGCATAGAAGTGAAAGCGTAGATTGTGTGTGGCGATTACATCGGCAAGAGGGAGAGTATAGACCGTGAAAAGAAGCAGACCGAGCACAGAGCCCTCAGGCACCCCATACTTAAGTGGCTCCTCGCATGGTCTTCGTCTGTTTTCATTAATACTCGAGAGTCTCTCACTGAGACAGGACCTGAACCATTGAAGTACAATGCCAGTGATGCCCAGACGAGATGAGAGGCGCTCGAGAAGGACTTGGTGATCAATAGTGTGGAGTATGGACATTCCCCCTGGACGTTTCCCTCCCCCCCCCCCGACATTTCCTTCCCTCTACCGACATCCCCCCTGGGGTAGGACATTCTCCCTATATGGTTTAGGGTTTAGTGTTTTAGGGTTTAGTGTTTAGAGTTTTAGGATTTAGAGTTTAGGGTTTAGAGTTTATATATATATATATATATATAATTCATTTTATAGTGCCCCAAGAGAACTTAATCTCTGTTCGGGCGACCTCAGCCAGACATTGGTCAGGGCGAGCACCTTAACCACTGGACCAAACCAGCTCAGGGTTTAGGGTTTAGGTTTTTAGAATTTAGGGTTTCGGCTTAAGCGTTTAGGGTTTTAGGGTTTAGTGTTTAGGTTTCAGGGTTTAGGGTGGGCTGCGCCTCTGCTGCATAAATCCATCCTTGCTTGTATTCCGCGCTTTAATTAGTGCGCATTAGGGCATACCTAGATCTCTTGAACTCGAGTTATATTCAGTAGACTCATGAGGCTTTGCGCCAATTTGCTGGAACGTGCAGCATGCTGTACCGCACACCCACTTCGATGGGTACGAACAAGTGCCTGGCGGCATCAAGCAGGACTGAACTCCCGCAGGACCGAACTGTATAGCTTGCCGCTGCCGCAGCCTCTGCAACCGTCGCCTCTGCTCGCTCCATTAGAAACCATCCTTCCAATCCATCCATTCTTCCAATTATACTGAGTTGATTTTATTTTAATAGAGCATGAACTTCATTTGACCATGTATATATATATATATATATATATATATATATATATATATATATATATATATATATATATATATATATATATATATATATATATATATATATATATTCTTAGTTACACATATATCAATGTAGGGGGAAATGTCCTACCCTGGGGGGAAATGTCGGGGGGGGGGGAACATCCAATGGGGGGGGGGGAGGAAATGGCATACAGTAGTGTTGAATGCTGCCGAAAGATCAAGCAGAACAAGCCGAGAGACTTTAAACAAGTCCGAATTCCTGAGAAGGTCGCTAAACACCGTAAAGCAATGCTGACTGTGGAATGATAAGCTCTGAACCTAGACTGGAACTTACTTGCTAGGTTTGAGGTCTCAATGTACGAGTTCAGTTGGTCTGCTACAACTGGTTCCAGTGTCTTTGATAGGTACGATAGAAAGGAGACTGGACGAAAGCTGCTCAAGTCCTGTAGCGGTCTAGCGTTGCTTTCTCAACTAGTGGCCGCACAACAGCCTTTTTGAAAGGTGCAGGGTCACGACCCGAGGATAAGGACACTTATTAAGTTAGTTGTGCATGGCAGCAGCAAATCATGGCATCGTAGAAGTAGGACAGTGGAAATATGGTCTAGAGGACTAGTGGACTACTAGAGGACTACTTCTTTAACTGTGAGATAAATTTCAGGATAAGGTCACTCGTGTATTCCTTGAATGTAGACATCGTAGTAGTGCACAGAATCGATGGACTTGAGTCATGTATTGATGTAATTGAGGGACATGAGTTTGGAGTTAATGCTGCAACCTTAGGATGTACTCTCTGATCTTGTCTATCTTGCTGACCAAGGACGAGAGAGAGAGAGAGAGAGAGAGAGAGAGAGAGAGAGAGAGAGAGAGAGAGAGAGAGAGAGAGAGAGAGAGAGAGAGAGAGAGAGAGAGAGAGAGAGAGAGAGAGACTGTCTAGGTTTTAAGTGACACTATGTTTGCCCTGACTTAGTAAGTTTGTAGTTATCGTTCCCTTTAGGTAAGACAGAATAACCTCGCCATTTTACCTTGGCCTTTATTTTGTGTTTTGGCAAACGTCTAACCAATTTAAAGATTTTATACGGAACTGGTAGTGGTTTTTTTGAGTATTTTCCTTTTCTTAGCCTCCAGAAGTTACCTAAAATGCCGTAGGATGAGTCTCGCATCATATTTGTTTGATTTGAAGCGGGTCGCGTGCAGGTGCTCACTCGCTTGTGCACACACTATGCGCCACCAGACTGAGTCACATGCACCACTTCTCGTTGAGAAGCCGATAGCTGTGCTTTGCTGCAACGATCAGCAAAGCTGTGATGCATATACTTTCGTTCAGTGCTTCTTTCCCGAGGCTTGCCTTCATGAGGGAGTCTCGTCGCTCTGACAGCCAGCAGAGATCTGCATTAGCCTTACGAGTGCGTGCGTGTATGTGTGTGTGTGTGTGCGTGCGTGTATGTGTGTGTGTGTGTGTGTGTGTGTGTGTGTGTGTGTGTGTGTGTGTGTGTGTGGTACATGCCCCAAAAGCCGGCGCTCAAAGAAGTGGAGCAAGCGATGCAGCCGTAAAGGAGTCGCGCCCCTTCGTCGCCAAGGAAGCACCTTGCTGCTCGTTTTGAATTTGCTGTCGTTGAATTTGCTGTCACGACTTTGAATCGGATCTGGGATGGTGATCGGTCGATACCGCGATGCTCTCGATGGGTGTGTGGCTGCGTGACCACGCTGACTGTCAGGCTGCTGCTTCCGGTTTTTCCTTTTCACTCGCAGAGAGACGCTGCTGCTGCGATCCTGGGACCGAATGACATTTTGGTACAAGTTCAAGCATGTTCGGTGACCAGACCGTCCTTGCACGTGAGTAGTGGAGGAACTTGAATGTCTTGCAGACTCCAAGAGAGACTAGCCAGAGATTTCCGGCTTCCGGAACTGCCGGCTTGAAGGTGTGTGTATATGTGTGTGTGTGCACGTTTGTGTGTCTGTGTGTGTGTGCACGTGTGCATGTGTGCGTGTTTGTGTGTGTGTGTGTCCGCGTACGTGCCTGCACGTGAGCCTGCGTGCGTGAGTAGCGGACTGGGTCAGACATCAAGAGACAGAGAGGTGACTGCAAGGAGAGTGTGATAGACAGCAGAAGAAGGGAGAGAGAAAGAGAGTGGGTGAAAGACCGAGTGAGTGAGTGACAGTGAATGAGTGGTAGACAGAGTGAATGAGTGAGAGAATGTGTGAGTGAGTGTGAGAGAGAGACCTAGCGATCATTGTGTCGTTTGCAGCATACCATGCTTTTGCCACCCTTTTTTCCAGACGCTGCCTTCCTTGCAGCTACGAGGGCCTGCGTCGGGGCAGGCTGCACCAGCTGGAGTTCGACTTCCTGCCAGCCTCGAGCTGTGCGGCACTGTGCACGAAATCGGACGGCTGGTGTCACGCGTGGCGGTCGGTGACGTCGTCGCCGGCCTAGTGCCCCCACTGAGCTCAGCGGGCGAGCCTCCTCGCACTGCCTGCTCGGAACAATGTTTGCTGAGCGAGTACGACGTCGGTGAGTGGCTGCTCCCTCCCTCCCCTCTCTCTCTCTCTCTCCTTCTCTCTCCCTCCCTCTCTCTCCCTCCCTCTCTCTCTCTCTCTCTCTCTCTCTCTCTCTCTCTCTCTCTCTCTCTCCTCTCTCTCTCTCTCTCTCTCTCTCTCTCTCTCTCTCTATCTCTCTCTCTCTCTCTCTCTCTCGACCTGCTGCAGGGGGGGGGTGTGGTGTAGCTAGCTGAAGTATGGGGCGCGGCGTCATAAAGATTGATCAGAAATGAGACTTGAGAGTTGGCAAGCAATGCATAGCCCAAGCGCTTGCTGGTGGCAAAATCTGGATTGATCCTATTTGAAGGTAACTTGTTTGGCTGAAGGCTTTCGGGAGAGGGAGGGAGCTGGCAGGTGGCAGAGGGAGGCCTTAAATAAATAAATATGATTCATTTGTATAGCGCCCAAAGAGAACTTAATCTCTATTCAGGCACTTCACATATGCCTCAGGGCTCGAGCCCACGACCTCAGCCAGACCTTAGTCGGGGTGAGCACCTTAACCGCTAGACCAACCCGGCCTTCAGCCAGGTATAACAGCAGCCGTAGTTAAGTGAAGGTCAGCTGATTAAACCACCGTATTCTATGCATCGGCAGAAGAGCCTTTATGGCAATCATCAGTGCTTGCAGTGGGTAACAATTGGGATTGCCTGCTGCAGGGCTCGAACCCACGACCGTGGTCATGATGTGCAGGCACCCTACCCCTGGGCTAGATGGTAAATGCCATTCATTATGATTAGGTGCCTCAAGTGGTGAGCCATGGTGACACACTAGGTTTAGGGGGTTGCTTTTCACGACCTCTGTACCGATGTCGTGGGTTCGAATCCTGCGGTGGGCGATCCTTTATTGCTACTGCAAGCGGTGGTGATAACCGTAAAGGCTTTTCTGTTGCTATATAAACGTGGCTTTTAAATCAGCTAGTGTTTTTTTAAGAGGGTCACGGCTCAGACTTGCTATTTGAAAGCAGTCAGCCTCCCCGAAAGAATTCTCTGGCTATGCACAAACCTCAAATCTTTTGGAAGCCTTGCCTTTCATTCGTGTTCTCCCAAAGTCGGAAACTCACTCCGACTGACGTCACGACAACCCCCACTGACATGACCATATTTAAAAAGTAGCCAAAAACTCACATTTTTCTCACAGCATTTGCTGGATACTGGTGAGTTTTCCTTTGTGTGCTTATGCTTGCTGACTCTTGTGTATGTTATCACTAACCATAATCACATGTTTCCATTACAGATTTTATTAACTGCCTAGAAAAAGATTTAGTTCTCTGAGGGTGCAACATAAATGTATTAGAATTATCATTATCATTATTATTATTATCTTCCTGTTTACCGTAATACCATTCGAGTCCAAAGGTCAGATTACCTGGTCTATTTGACCACCCCCAATACCTTGGGGGTGGGGGTATGGCTCCACCGGTTCTTGGTCTCCAGGCTCATTAGGTGAGCATTAACGTGGCTATTATCAAAATTACAGCAACTTGAAAAGTGGGAGGTTAGATATTCGGTTCTCATATGATGATGTTTTAAGGAATTATTATTATTATTATTATCATTATATATAGGACTGCTTTAGTGAGTGGTCGTCTGCAATCGAGTTCCTGTAGACGAACCGGCTGCAGCTGCAGCCAACATCAAATGGTACCGGTGGGCTCCACGGATCTGGGGGGGGGATGCCGGGAAGAAGTGAACTGAAGCGGTACACCATCCGTGCACAACAGTGCATTGTGAGAGGCTCGAGTTTTCTCTCCTAATTGCTCCCTTCGCCTGTGGTAATCTTTTCTTACCTCTGGTAATCTTTCAGAAAATTTCTCCCCCTTGCATGTCACATGCCTATCTGTGCCGGGGGAGGGGGGGAGCCGCAACAGAGCGCTGTTCTGTTGCGATGCTAATGGTGCTGCTCGTTGCGTCGGGTTTTTGTCAAATGCATCCACTTGCCACAACGTGCCCCCGCAGCGGGCGGGCGGAGTCTCCCGTTGCCTCGGTCGATGCATGCTGTACGGCCGTCCTGCTATAAATTAGGTCTGTGCTCTGCTCGCTGTGTCCCTGAAGCTGTGCTGCCTGCCCGTACCGTGCCTGCAGTCAGAGTTCCGGCGGCCAGGACGGCCGTGGAGGCTGCCGCTGCCATTGGCGACAGCGTGCGTGCCTACACGGCTCTGCACTACCAGGGACGAGTCGTTGCCGGCGACACGGTGGTTGTGCTCGACGGCGCTTCGTCCTTCGGCTGCATATGCATACAGCTGGCGCTGCACTGGGGAGCCAAGGTAAGCCAAGGTCAGGGCCACGGAATCAGCTGCCCAAGCTTTGTGCGTTCGTTGAAGTCAGTGGTTCATGCAAACTTTGTGTGTGTGTGTGTGTGTGTGTGTGTGTGCGTGCGCGTGCAAGCGCGCGTGCCACCACCCCATCGGTTCCATAACAATTCATCAATGGCATCTTGTTGTCAAGCCTATGTAAACAGTATTAAGAGCAGGGGTTTACACTGCCTAAATAAATAAAAAAATACAATTCAGATGTATTGTGCCCCAAGAGAACATAATCTGTATTAAGGCGCTTCACATATGCCTCAGGGATCGAGCGCATGACCTCAGCCAGACCTTGGTCGTGGCAAACACCTTAACCGCTGGCCCGATCCAGCTCGGCCTACTAACAAAGATAAGTAAATCCTCCCACCTCCCAGCATGTCGAACTCTCTCAACTGCCTGGCTGTAAACTCTATATTGCTGACATTTGTGCTTGAACGACAGTGAACATTCTCGAGCTGTATGACGAAAAAACCAACTTGCCAATTATGGCAAGCCTAGCATTACTAATAAATCTGAAACCTATCTCTCGAAATGGCTTCCGTCAGCATATCTCCAGATCTCTATTAGCATTTGCACGAAATTTTGGTGTCCTCTTAATAACTGATCCAACACTAGATAAACATCAGCTCCGAAGTCGGGTCTGCCTACTTTCAGCTGATAGGAATAATAATAATAATAATAATAATAATAATTCACTTGATAAAGCGCCCTCAGAGAACTTAATCTCTCTCTAGGCGCTTTACATTTGCTGTAAAGTGAAATGCAATTGAATGGTGAGCAAACTCATGCTTGAAAAAACAAACGAAATGAATAATATGGTTAGGGGTGACATGCACAGGGTCAGCATGCAAATGTGGATAATGATAATAAAGCACTTGGTATAGCGCCCTCAAATAACTCAATCTCTTTCTAGGCACTTTACATTTTGGTGCAAAAGAAGCTCGATCGAATGGTTAGTGACAGCATGCTGAATACAAAACAGGAATAACAAGGTAAAGGGTGACCTGCAGTCATGCAAATATGGTTACTGGCAGCATGCACGGTCACAGCAAGCATAAGCACATGCAGGACGAATCACAGGGATCCACTAAATGCTGCCATAAATAGACGAGTTTTTAGTCTCTTTTAAAATGTGGTCAAGTAAGGAAATGTCGTGGCGCAAGTCGGGAGTGAGTTCCAAGCTTTGGGAGCATACGAACTAAATGTATGGTCTCCAAAGGATAGGAGATTTGTACGAGGTATGGGTAAACAGTTCGATTCCGAAAGGCAGGTGGTACGCTGCTTTGCCTGGTGGGGCAATAGATCTGATAGGTATTATAGGTATATATTGGTAGGCCGAAGCCAAAGAATGAAGGGACCTAAAAGTGAGTGACAAAACCTTAAAGTCGATGCATTGCTTGACTGGGAGCCAGTGCAGGTCTGTGAGAAGTGTTATGATGTGGCAACTGCGAAGCTCACGACAGACAAGCCTAGCTGCAGAGTTTTGCACCTGCTGTAAGCACCTGATTACACATGCCAGTAGACCAGCAAGCAGTGAGTTACAGAAGTCAAAATGGGATGTCATAAATACACGGACCAGCTTAGATGTAATATCCCTGTCTAAACAAGCTCGAATTGTAGCAATGTTATGTAGCTGAAATTAGGCAGACTTGATTGTGGAGCTGATGTGGTCGCCTATTGAAAGGTCACTTTGGAACATGACTCCTAGATTTCGTGCAGATTCAACAGGAGATATGCTGGCAGAGCCAATTTTGAGCGTTAGCCTTTCCAATTTCAGAATCACACTTGGTTTGCCCAGTAGTAGTAATAGGTAGTTTCCCCAAGTAGTAAGTTGATTTGTATCATCATTTAATCTAAGAAAATTTGCTGCCATCCATGTGCAGATGACATCAATACATGCAGCAAAGGAGTTGAGAGAATTCGACGTGCTGGAGGGCTGGGAGGGATCAAAGGAAAGGTACAACTGAGTGTCATCTGCATAGAAGTGAAAGCTTAGATTGTGCTTGGCAATCACATCGGCAAGCAGAAGAGTATAAACCATGTTAACAACAGAACCTAGAACGGAGCTCTGAGGTGCCCCATATTTCAGAGGTGCCTCAGATGATCTTTCTCCATTCACATCGAGACTCCGGAGTCTCCTACTGAGATAGGACCTGTACCATTGCAGTGCAGTGCCAGTAATACCCTGGCGAGATTGGAGGCGCTCAAGAAGGAGTTGGTGATCAATAGTATCAAATGCTGTCAAAGATCGAGCAAAGCAAGCAGAGCTACCATACCTAAGTCTGCATTCATATGTAGGTTGTTGTACACCCGGAGCAATGCCAACTCTGTGGAGTGATTAGCTTTAAGACCGGAGTGGTACTTGCTCGTAAGGTTTGAAGTTTCAACATACGAGTTCAGCTGGTTTGCCACGACTCTTTCCAGCGTCTTTGTTAGGAACGGTAGGAAGGAGACTGGGCAGAAGTTGCTCAAGTTATCTTAATCTAGTGTTGCTTTCTTGAGTAGTGGCCTGACTACTGCTTTTTTGAAAGGTTCTGGGACATGACCTGAGGCTAATGACAATATTTATGATGTTGGTTAAGCTAGGCAGCAGCAGATCAATGCATCGTAGAGGCAGGACAATAGGAATAAGGTCCAGAGGACTAGTTGTCTTCTTTGATTGGGATATGAAGTCCAGGAGTAGGTTACTAGTGACCTCCTTGAATGTAGACATGCAGGTGCTTCATGGAATTGAGGGACGGGATTCCAGCGGGGATGCTGCCATCTTAGGGATGGACTTCCTGATCTTGTCTCTCTTATTGGCAAAGAAGCTAGAGAACCGATCAGCTAGATAATCTCATAGATCGCTAGGTAATCAGCTAACCTGGGAGCAGTTAAGGAGACGGTTGATAGTCAGCATCATTATTTTTTGATTGTGCATCTGTGATTCAAGTGTTTTTATTGAAGCTAGACTTGACCTTTGCTAGGATCGATTGGTACGACCTACAGTAGTCCTGGTATGCCTGTCGATGGACAGTCAGTCCTGATCTTTGCTATTCTACTTAGCTTTGCAAAAATTCGGGCCTGCTCAGATAGGGATTCTACATCCAAGTTGGTTAATGCATTTGTGTCATCCCATCTCGATATCTATAACTCTCTACTGGCCTGTTTAATAAGTCACTTACAGTTGGTGAAACACTCGGCAGCTAGGTTTGTCTGTCGTGAGCGACACAATTTTCACACTAAACAACTTCTCACCCACTGCAGTGGTTCCCCATCAAGCAGCGCATCGACTTCAAGGGTTTGTCACTCACTTTTAGTTCCCTTCAATTCTCTTACTTCATCCATCTACCCTTTATTGCACTGGACTAACATAATAATAATAATAACAATATTTCATTTGACATCCTCAGAGAAATTAATCTCTTTCTATGCACTTTACATTTGATGCAAAGGAAGAATGATCGAATGGTTGGTGGTAATATGCTCAATGACAACAAGCACAAAATGGTTAGAGGAGACAGGCACAGGATCAGCATGGTTATCGTCAGTGTGGTCAGTGGCAGCATGCACAGTGTCAGCACGCATAAGCACATATAAGACAAGTCACTGGGACCCACTAAGTTTCTATGATAATATATGCATTTTTAGTTTCTTTTTAAATGTGCTCAAGTCAGGAGAAAGTCAGGATTGAGTTCCAGGCACGAACTAAATGCATGATCTCCAAAGGATTTGAAGTTTGTGTGAGGTATAGGTAAACGATTCCGAAAAGCAGGTACTACTAAGCTTAGCCTGGTGGGGGAGTAGATGTGAAAGGTAGGCTGGACCCAAAGAATGAAAGTGAGTGACAAAACCCTGAAGTTGATGATTGCTTGACTGGGAGCCAGTGCAGGTCTGCAAGAAGTGGTGAGATGTGGCAACTGTGAGGCTCAAGACAGACAAGTCTAGGTGCAGAGTTTTGCACGAGTTGTAAAGGCCTGAATGCACAGGCTGGTAGACCAGCTACAGAAGTCATGATGGGATGTCACAAATGCATGGACCTATTTAGATATGGTATCCCTGTCTAAACAAGCCCGAATTTTAGCAACGTTATGTAGCTGAAAGTAGGCAGACTAGATTGTGGAGCTGATGTGGTCGTCTAATGAAAGGTCACTTTGGTATATAACTCCTAGATTTCGTGCAGATTCTACAGGAGATATGCTGGCAGAGCCTAATTATAGCATTAGCCTTTTCAATTTCTGAATCACTCTTGGTTTGCCCATAATTAGTAAGTTGATTTGTATCATCATTCAATCTAAGAAAATTTGCTGCCATCCATGTGCGGATGTCATCAATACATGCAGCAAGGGAGTTGAGAGAATTTGACATGCTGGAGGGCTGGGAAGGATCACAGCAAAGGTACAACTGTCATCTGCATAGAAGTGAAAGCCTATATTGTGCTTGGCAATCACTTCGGCTGGAGAGAGAGTATAAATCGTAAAAAGAACAGGACTAAGCACAGAGCCCTGAGATACCCCATATTTAAGAGATGACTTGGCACCATGTAAGCTTTAACTTGGCATAATGTAAGTTTCAACCCAAGACACAGCATTGTTTGTTTCCGTGTATGCTTTGATGCAAGTGTAAAGCTCCTAGTAAGAGATTAATTCTCCGAGGGTGCTTTATCAAGTGTGCTATTGTTATTGTTATTGTTACGTTTGCTGATTTAGTGCATACTTCTCATCAGGGATCCGGCTTACTGCTGGCCCTGAGTGCAGCTTCCTGTGGTGCATTTGCAGGCCTAAGTGTAAGCATGATACTTGTGTGCTTTTGCATGCCTGTTTATGCTTTTAATTATTCCTTTGTGGTTTATATCAATATAATCATTTTTATAGCACCTTAAGAGAACTTACTCTCTATTCAGGCGCTTCACATATGCCTGGGCTCGAGCCCACGACCTCTGCCATAAAATACGGTCACATTGACCTTTTTTTGAGGCGAGCACCTTAACCACTGGGCCAAACCAGCTTGACACAATGCATTTCATTATTTCTTTTTTGTATTGCTTCTGTTACAGCGAGTTGCAAAGCTCTCAGGTAGAGATTTAGTTTTCTTACCGCACAATGCAACAGTTGTACAATTATTATTACCCTGAACAAGTCCCTGTGGTACCCAGTAGTTAGGTGGCCCACTTTAATATGAAGGAGCAACCATTAAACTTTCTTCACTCCTGAGAACTCTCCGTTGGCCCAGGCAACAGCCGAATGTTTCTGCGTTGACGTCGGAAAATCATGCTGCTGACAGTAAAAGAAACATCTGGCATGGATTTTTAATTAAAGCATTGCACCAGGACAATAACATTCAATCATGTACTGTGCACCATCTTTTGGAGAGAAGCCAAATATGCTGGTCTAGGACAAGCTCATAGCAGTGGCTCAACTATTGATAGCAGTGGCCGAGCTGGATGATCAATAGCTTCAACGCTGCTGGTCTATCAAAGAAAAACAAGACGAGAGACTTCAAGTCTGCCCTCCTGAGATGGTCTTTATGCACCCACTGTAATGCCGATTTTATGGAGTGATTAGCTCTGAAACCTGACTGGAACCTAATTGCTAGATTGTCAAGTTTCGCTGAAAGAGTTTCTCTGGTTTCCCTTCTGGGATTCTCTGAACACGAGCAGCAGTTGTGAAACTTGGCGAAAGTTTCTTGAGATCTGCAATAACAATAATAATAATAATAATAATAATAAGAGTAACTTACTTGATAAAGCGTCTTCTGAGAGCTCGATCTCTTTCTAGGTGCTTTGCATTTTATTGTAAAGGAAACACGGAAACATTTTCTGCAAAGGAAACAATATAGTGTTGCCTTTTTAAGGAATGGCATCAAAACAGGTTTTTGAAAGGTACAGTACAAGGGCAAGACCCGAGGCCCGAGTTGATATTTTATTATGCTAGGTGTCCATGGCTGCCGCATATTCATGCACTTCAGAAGGAGACAGGTGGCTATAAGGTCTAGACGGCTAGTAGCCAAGACTGGGAGGTGGACTTAGAGATACAGTCGTGATCATCACAATGATCACATAGTAGGCTGCTCACCTGGTTGATGGTCGACGTCATCATTTTTGGCTCGTGCAGTTGTTTCTGAGGGGCTGGCTGCTAGTCTGCCTCCAGCCCCTGCCTGTGAGAGAGCTCCTTGGGGGGGCTGTCCCTGGTATGTATTGCTGATGCTCCTGCTTGCATGCACTGAACCACTCATTGCTCTCAGATCTTCTCGGGGCACTAGCCTACAGGTGCCACCAGAACCTTTTTGTACTAGGAGCTTGTGTCCCAGCTGGAGGTGGTTTGCCTTCCTCACCTGCCAGTGAGCCCTGCGCCAATTCTTCAATTTCCTTATTTCGTGAAGAGTCCAATGGGCCAGTGGCTACCGGTTCAGAATTTTTCGTGGTGTGCCAACGTATAATAGTTATCGCTGAGTTTTATCTCCTCTTGGCAGGTGATCACAACGGTGCACGGAGCAGAAGAGCGAGCCGTCGTCGAGCGCTTGCATCCGGCCGTAGGTCAGCAGCTGGCTTCGGCCAACAAGCACTTTACTTCGTGGGCAGCAGCCACATGCGACAACCTGCAGCAGCAGGCAGCATGCAGCAGCAGCAGGCAGCACAAGCAGGCAGCAGCAGCATGCCGCAACAGGCAGCATAAGCAGGCAGCATACACAGGCAGCATACACAGGCGACAGCAGAAGGCAGCAGGAGTAGGGAGCAGCTGCAGCAATGGTTGCAGCAGCAGGCAGCAGCACTGCCACAACTGGCTGCAGTGGCACTGGTACCGGTAACCGTAGCGGCTGTGGCAGTAGCAGTAGCAACAATGGCATGGTGGCGGCTGCAAGGCAGCAGCAGCACCAGATGCATGGCACATCGGCGCCGATGCTTTGCTGAAACCCGCTTGGATTGGCACCAACTTATTTATATACGAACACGTTTTCCACCTTAGTCCTGTGATCAGTGCCAAATGAGCTGCGTTCAGCTGCTGCTAACGCTTGTTGGTCGTATCTCACGCCGGGTCCGTGTGTGCGGTCTATAGCAGCTGCCTTCACTGTCTCACTCCATGGCTCCGTCCGGCCCCCCCCCTTTTGGACATGCTGATGCTGCTGCACACTTGATTGGGCATTTGATCGCCGTGGCTGACATTTCTCAGCTGCTGCTGCTGCTAACTGCCTGCTGCTTTGCCGTGTCTTGTGTGTCGCCCTCTTGAATAACTGCACACTCGTTCTGTGCTATGCAGCTCAAGTTATTGATAACAGCACCAAGAACCTGTCCGTGGTCAGCGCCATCATTGACGAGACGGGTGGCCTTGGAGCGGATGTCGTGATTGATAATGGAGGTAAGGCAGAACCTACCGATACCGCTGCGGCTGCCGCACTGTTGCAGTGGCCCGCACTGTTGCAGTGTACCGCGCGCTCGGTTGCACATTCGTGAAAGCCACGTGCAGTGCTGTCTAGTTTGCCTTTTTTATGTTCCCATCGGTCCTTGCTGCGAGCTCACCTGCGGCTGGTGCTGCAAGTCTTTTTTTTATAGCTGGGCTGGGGTATTAAATGGCATTTAGTTTGCACTGTACAAGAACTCGCGGATGTGATGGCTTGTACATGCGATTAAATGAACTTAAGTCACAGAGAGTTGGACGTGCTTGGTAAAAGCTACTTGGATTGCATCTCCAAAAAAAGGATTTACGGTCTCTAATGTACCGAGGCTGAAGGAGTTGAGTTTAGCAGCAAAGCTCACGATCTAGGTTACATAAACAACTTTATTGGCCTTAATTTACTGGCTTGGATGCATTGAGCACCTATTGGTTGCTGATGGCATTTTCTGGTTCGCCCATCGCCGAATGAACTTGATCCGCTGAGAATCGGACAAGCCTGATAAAACCTACTAGCATGGGATCAAAACGAATTTACGGCATCTTATCAGGCTCAGGCTGAGAGAGCTGAGTTCGGATGCAAAGCTTGCAATTGGGGTTACATAAACAAATTTATTGGACTTAATTCGGGGCATGGCTGGGTTGCACCTCTTGGTTGCTGACGGCATTTTTGGGTCACCTGTCGCTGGGCTGCCGTGGTTCCCACGTGACACCTGGGCACATCGGACTGCTCGGTTAGTGTAGCTGTGAATTGTTAGGCTGAGAATCTCACCATCAAGTGCGTTTGAATCTGCAGTTTTAGAGCCCAGAGTCAGATATGCTATTCACTTCACTTGTCATCGGCATGCCGGATTTGACTTGCTCAATCGTGAACGTTGAAGCAATCTGAATACCCTGGCTTGGTGTTTTTATGTCGGGCATGCACGGGCCTTGACAGAAAGCATAAAATCCCTAGACGGTCTTATGCAATGCATAATCCTCACCTGGGCAGGCTACCTGCCTGCTTGATGCCTCACAAAAACCTATGTGGTGCTCCAAAGTCACGTGATTCTCTCAGCTTCTGTGCCCCCTCCCCCCCCCCCCCCCCGATCGTTAACTCGAGCACTGGGTGAAGCGCTGCTCTGGCCAGAGGTCATGATGATTTAATAATAGTAATAATAACAACTCATTAACACCATTTATGTAATGCCTTAAGAGAACTAAATCTCTTTCTAGGCACTTTGCATGTGCTGGAAAGGAGATGTGTCCATTGTTTAGGGATAACTTGCACACAACTTCAGGATGCTTGACATCACGACGTACCCTGACTTGACATTTAAAAAGGAGCCAAAAATAAACTTGTTTCTCACAGCATTTGCTGGATCAGTATGAATTGTCCTTTGTGTGCTTATGCATGCCGATGCTGTGTGTGCGTTATCACTAACCGTACAGTCATGCTTCTCTCATGGCATATGGAAAGTGCCTAAAATAAGATTACGTTAACTGAGGGCACCATTTAAATAACTTATTACTTTGACTATTATTTGTGTGGGTCAGCCCAGAGGTAAGGTGCTTTCACTTCACAACCCAGATCGTGAGTCCGAGTACCACTGGAAGCAATTCATTATTGCTAACGCAAGTGGGATAGCTACTAGGGAGCTTATGCGGACATATAAATGCGGATGTTGAATCAGATGACTACCTTTTATTTTTATACGCATACCCACGCGAAGAAATCGCACACAGTCGGGACAAATTTTGCGAGAACCGGGCAGGCTTTTAGTTTCTTTTCAAGTGCCCAATAAGGGGATGGGGCATGAGTCAAGAGCGAGTTGAATTCTAGGTGGTATGAGCAGCGAGTCGCACAATCTCCAAAGGATTCGAGGAGGGGAGTTGATTGAAGCTTACGTCAATGACACGAGTCATACGAGGAGGTGGTACGATGCCTGACTGGGAAGTAGTGTAGATAGGTAGGCCGGAGCAAGAGGGCGAATTGTCGACCCAAAAGTGAGTGACAGAACGTTGACGTTCGTCGAAGCGCTACTTGACATTTAGTTAGCCAGTTCGGGTCGGCTAGAAGTTGTGTGATGTGCCAGTTGCAGCGTTTGCAACGGAAAGCAGCGCAGAGATCTCGCAAATGAGTGGGTCAGCTTGACTGACAGCAACCTTGACCTCGTAGTGGCAAGAGGCACCCGGTGGTGACAGCCAAGCGACCGCAGCAGGCGCGAAGCAAACCCTAACGGCGCGCTCAGCACGTGGCACGTGACCGATGCGCATGTTGTGGATGAAGACGAGCGGACGAGCTCGGTTTTCTTATTATGTCGCTCTGTGTAGTCCAGCTCGGGTCTCAAAGTTTCAAAATGTCGCCACAAGTGACAACTTCGAATACGGCTCGTGGGTGACTGACGCTCGGTTAGATTGTTCTCATTCTGGCTGCGTTCTGGCTGCGTCTGGACTCTGTGCTATTATTTTGACCGGGAGGCCATTCGCCTTCCAAGGGCATCGCACTAGGTATCTGCAAGTGTCCTGCCTGACAGGCATTTTGATGGGCATGTTGTGGGTGGCTGAAAGATTTGATTTATAGATTGATATTTGATTTATAGATATTTTGATATTTATAGATATAGATTATTTATTTGTTTTTGATATTTATAGATATAGATATTCGATTTATATTTATAGAATTGCCTGTCAGTTGCATACACTGTTGGTCTTGGCTGTCCGGTTTGAGCACGTGTCTCCTTTGCTAAAAGAGCTAGGATGGCTGCCGGTTGAGCAATGGATACAGAGCAAAGTTCTTACGCTGACCCACAAGGCCCGCCACGGCTTGGCTTCTTCGTACCTAGCTGAACTGCTGCACCAGTTCCAGCCTTATTGCGCCCTCAGGTCCTGTGTGGACAATAAATTAGCTGTTCCATTCCTCTGCTTAAAGACCGTTGGCGACAGAAGCTTTAGCTGTGCAGGTCCCAGATTGTGGAACTCGCTTCCACAATTCTTACGCAACGACAGCTACTCTCCAACTGCCGACTATGGCTCATCCTTTTCAGCGGTCCTGAGCTGCTACTTCCATGCTATTCTCAACCTCAACTGCTCTCCTGACTCTGCTATGCTTCCCACTTTCTCTTTGTTGCGTGAGACAAAGTCTGTTGGCTACCGAATGCACACCGAAAGCAGCTTAGGCTGTGAGTGCTCTATACAAAACTCTCCTGTGTAACACCCACATGGTCTTTATGACTTTGTGGAGTTACAGACAGAGATACATAATACATACATTCCCTACTCAAAAGAACATGCATTTGTAAGCGTGTAACGACTTTAACAGCAGTAGCGATACAAGCTTGTGTAATAATTCTTGTATGCGATATTTTTATTTGTAAAATGTAATAGGTTTAATATGTAATAGGTTTAGTATGTTTATATGTAATAATACTGGGACAATAACTTCAATGTGTTTGTAAGTGTCTGCTCAAATCAGGATTGAAGCCATGATCTCCAAACTTACGTCAGATGCTAATGGTGTGGAGTGCTTTTGAATTGGCCTCGGCCTCCGGCCAGGATTAATGAGCCCCACCCCTTCCTCCTCCACTGCAGTCGGTCGTGATGGGAATGAAGTGCTAGCAGTAAGCAGATGACGTTCAGTTTGTGTCACACTGGCAACTGACCTCTCATCGGTTATTGGTCAGCCAGTCATTGGGATTTCTTGCTAGATGTTGCTGGCACGAAGATTACTGAGAATGTTTTCTATTTCATACTCAAGATGTTGCTTCCATCATCTGCCGGTATTAAAAACCAAGCGTTTCCCTACTTGCTTGAGTGTGCAAATTGTGCCTAATGTAAGCCGTGTATGCACCTTGTCTTGTTGCGATCGTATGTAAGCCGTGTATGCACCATGTCTTGTCCCGACCGTATGCTGGTTCGTAGCTGTGTCGGGCAGCAGTTAAACCCACCACTACTACCAGCTCAAACCAAGGTGAATGGGCTAACCCAGGTCCAGTGTTTGCATCAAGTTACTTGGTCGCTCGCTCAGCGTCGATAGATGGACTCTCCCTGCTCTTTCGGCAGCCACACTAGTGTGAGCGCTTGCTTCAGCTGGTTGATCGGGCACAGCAGACTAGAGTTCTCCATCTTTCTCTCTGTCTCTCTCTCTGTCTCTCTCTCACGAAGTTGCTGCTCTTTGGCGGGCCATTCTTTTGAGCGTTCTTCGTGTATTGCTCATTTGTAACGCCTCGCTTTTCCAGCTGACAAAGATGAAAGCCTCGATGTTCTGTTCTGACCTATTTGGCCGACCATCGGGCCACCCTTTGTCCATAATGACCGGTAGGTCCAATTTGCGCCCTATTTGCGGATAGCCGTAGTCAAGTTTGCCGACTGGCGATGAGAGACTGGCAGCGCCGCCGCGCTGCTGCCGCTGCCGCAAAGACCCCTGTGAGGAGGATGACTTCTGCAGCTTGCTCGGCCCTTGCAGTATTGCGAGTAAGCGATCTCTCGAGAGGTTCTCTTTTGTGACGTCTGAGCGACGTGGCCGTCGTGTGCTCTCACAAGTCGGAGAGCAGCTCTGATGGAAAAAGGGCAAAGGGTTCACGGGGTCATAGCTTTTTTCTGCCGCGAATGTCGTTAGTAGCTAACACCTGCGTGCGCCTGCCTGCCTTTAGATGCGTGCTCGCTCGGCCAGACGCCTCGCGCCTCGATAAATAGCAAAATGCAACGATCTATGTTTTCGTGGTCGTAATCGAGTTTTGCACCTTCAAAGCAATTAGTTATCAGCGAGACCACCTGCGACGATCAGGTTTTGTGAACTATTCGATAACATGGAATGCCGTGCGACGGTCCTCTAAGGTTTTTGGAGTTTCTTTCACTCAGTCCCATTTTGAGGTCGAAGAGAACACATTTTCACCGTCTCCAGCGGCACCGTATCGCCGCTGACGAGCCGGAAGCACCTGATTTCGAGCGCTGCCGCGGGGGGACTTGCATCGGCGGAAAGATTGAGCCCCGACACATCGTGCTGGCTCCTTCAGTTCAGCGGCTTTTTCGAGCCTGGCGGCGGGCGTTGCCAATGGTACTCGGGAGTGTGAATGTGTCGCTGACTGGGATCTCTCCGCTGGGTGGGCCTCCCCCTATTGGAGATAGAGTAATTTGGTGATAGAGTAATTCGGATAGAGTGCTGGCAGGCAGGGGCTAGCCAGGCTTTGTTCACTTGCTCGCGTGCGTGAGTGCTGCACCCCGCGGTCACTGTTGTTGCCGCAAACCGCTGGCGACAACGATTTCTCACTGCGCACCTCCTTTGCACTGCAGCTCGTCTCGCTGCGGCCGACGACATGGCGGCTGTGGCCGACGCCAGCAAAGGATGGATCCTGCACAAGCACGACGTCATATCGAGTTTGGCTGTCGGCGGGCGGTGGGTGACTTCCCAGCGCGACCTGCAGGTGAGCCGAGCCGGCAGGCGGCCGATGGCACGACAGGCGGGCGCCGCTGCGGCGATAGAGGGCCTCGCGGCAGCTGCGAGTGCGATGCGATGGCCGGCCGGCGAGGCCCTCTTGCGCTGAGCGCCGCCGATCGTCAGGCGTCGCGCGAGCTGCCCGGCGAAAGTGTCCTGCCTAGCCATGAAAGCTCGGCGCACAAGGCTTCGCCGGAAGTCGCGAGTGCAGCCTCGTCATTGCGTGACGGCCTGCGCTGGCTGTCCGGCGACGAAGTCGTCAAGGCAGCGGCAAGCGCGCAGCTCCGAGGCTGGCAAGTGCGGGGAGGTGGGATGGTGAGAACCGGCACCTGACCGGACCGTCATTGACCGTGGAGAATTGCGGCGATTAGTGCAACGAGGCGCCAGCGTTCGGAAACGAGTGCTCGGGCCCACACCCGCGTGCGTCAGCAGTGCTTGGCAGCTTTTTGAGCGCTCTTTTTCCGGTTCGGATCTGATCGGCAGTCGAGTTTTGCTGCGTCTCTGCTGGTTTTTGGTGGCGGCTTGACTTGGCTGAGCTTTTTTTGCTTGCAGCTCGACCCGCCAGACAGCGAGCGACTCTTCCTGAAGGGCTGCTGCGTTTGCTTCCTGTTTGAGTTTGTCTGGCCTCTCTCACGAGCTCAGGAGGGCCGCTACCACCGTATCCTTTGCTCCTTCGTTAAGCAGCAGCAGCTGCTGCTGCTGCTTCTGCTGCTGCTGAGCGGTGGCTGTCACATGCCCGTGCAAGCTTGCAGCTCTCGTCAGTGCAGGCCATCGCGCTGATGCGTTCGTGCAATTGGTAGCGAAAATGTCCTCTGGCCTTGCGGTGATTTTTTCAATGTGACTTGCCTTCAACGCTGATGGCTGACGGACGTTGTACTTGACTGTCACGAGCAGACATTTTGACGGACGTTATGGAGAAGCTGGGCTGTGGAGTGCTAAGGTGAGATTAGCTGCTGAGACTGAGGTTGTTGGCCAGGATGGCTTTCACAATCTACCCTTGAAGTTTATTTATCACCGGCATGGCTGGCTGCAGGGTTTGGCGATTCTAGGGTCGCTTACTGTTGGTTGGCTTAACTGGGGCAGTGCTGAAGTGGCCGTTGCTAGCAGTTTTGCCGAAACTTAGCTTTATAATAATAATAATAATAACAACAATAAGTCGTCTGTGTAGTGGTGCCTTAAGAGACCAGCTGCTTTACCACTCTCTGCAGGACAAGCAATAGCCTAGGGTTAATGACATGAGAGGTAAAATGCTTAGACAAGCAAGCGTGCATAAGCTTGCATCAGTTAAGCTAATTTTCCTTCCTTTCCTATGCCAATTTTTACTGGCTACCGTCTCCTAGAACCATCCCTATGAGACAGCTTCGTGGAACTGATTTGTGCCATAGCCGACAAATTAGAGCATGCTGCTACTAAATCGACCGAGTCAATACAGCCGACCAATCAAATGTGCTGCCGGTTTTGTTACGGATGAGCAACTGAAAACAGCAGCCATCGAGTGGCCGGCTGACTGACCGGCCTACCGCAGTGCAATGGTGTGCTGGATTCAGATCCTTCTCAAAGCTAGACTTCAGCTCGCCTGGTGCTCGAGTTCTTGCTTTTTCACCTTGAGAATAGTAATAATAATAATACATTTGTTTTAGCTCCCTCCGAGAACCCGATCTCTTTCTAGGCACTTTACATTTGCTGCAAAGGAAGCATAATCGAATTGCTAGTGGTAATATGCTCAATGACAGCAAGCATAACATGCTGAGAGGTGGCATGCACACGTCAGCAGGCAAATATGGTTAGTGGTATTTAGTGGCACAGTTTCAGCACTCATAAGCACACGAAGGACAAATCAGATTGACCCACTAAATGCTGTGATGAATAGATGTGCCTGTAGTTTTTTTTTAATGTGGTCAACTCAGGAGATGTCGTGCACAAGTCAGAAGTTAGTTCCAACCTCTGGGAATATGCAAACTAAAGGCACGGTTTCCTATGGATTTGAGGTTCGTGGGAGACGTAGGTAAACGATTAGATTCGGAAAAGCGGGTGGTACAATGCTTAACCTGGTGGGGAGTAGATCTGATAGGTAGGCTGGAGCCAAAAAATGAAGGTACCTACAAGTGAGTGACAGAATCTTGAAGTCGAAGTATTGCTTGACTGGCAGCCAGTTCCGGTCAGCGAGAAGTGGTGAATGTGGCAACTGCAATTATCATGACAGGCAAGCCAACAGGTAGTAGGTTGGTTTTTATCATAATTCAATTTAAGGAAGCTTGCTGCCATCCATGTGTGGTTTTAATACATGCAGCAAGGGAGTTGAGAGAATTCGACGTGATGGAAGGCTGGGAGGGATCTTAGCAAAGGTACAATTAAGTGTCATCTGCGTAGAAATGAAGGCCTAGATTATGCTTGGCCATTACATCGGCAAGAGGGAGAGTATAAACCATGAAAAGAACGGGCCAAGCACGGAGCCACGAGGTACCCCATATTTCAGAGGTTCCTCGGATGATCTTTGTCCATTCACATCAATACTCTGGAGTCTTCCACTGAGATAGGACCTAAAAGATGGCAGGAAAGTACCAGTGATGCTCAGACGAGATGAGAGGCTCTCGAGGACTTGGTGATCGATAGTATCAAAAGCTGCCGAAGGACCGAGCTAAACAAGAAGATATACTCTACCCTTGTCTGCATTCCTAAGTAGGTCGGTATGTACCTGAAGCAATGCCGACTCTATGGAGGGACTAGCCGTAAAACCAGACTGGAACTTACTGGCAAGATTGAAGTTTCAGTATATGAATTCAGCTGGTCTGCCACGACTCGTGCGACCATCCAGGTTGACCCTCTGGAGAACTGCTATCGATCTCGATCGGTACTAGGTATGCCAATTTCATTTTAAGCTATCTACCAGCCATGTAGAGCGGTAGGGGGCTGCCAACGTGCCTGTGCATCTAACGCTCGGTTTCCAATCGTGATGTGTGTGTGCTAATATCGGCTGGTCCATAGCTGCAAGGCTGGGCGGGTGGATAGTCGTGCTTGGCGTCTCGTCCTCCTTTGCTCACAGTACGCCATGGGGGAGGCACGTACTGGTGGCACGCTTTCTTGTCTTACGAGGTTTTACGATGGCTTGAAGAGTGCTAGCGGTTGCCACTCTCCCTCCCCCCTCTCTCTCTTTCTCTCTCACTTGCTCTCTCTCTCTCTCCCTCTTTCTCTCTCTGGCTCCGCACTTGCATCGCTTGTCGGATTCGCACGACGATGTGCAGCTGATTCTCCGATATTTCCACTTCCCTGCTCTCTCTCTCTGCGGACGCACTCGGGCAGCTGTTTCCGAGGCTTTGCCCTGTGCACTGCGAATGGCCCCGTCTCATGTCATGATGAGGTCGTTCGGCTGTCACATGGTCACACGGTCGCTGTGCTTCGTCGTTTGTTGAATCCTGCTGTTGGCCTCTTTGCTTCGTTGCTGCCCATGGAATAGCTTCAGATCTTTGCGACTCAGCCCCGGGCGTCCCTGGCGAGAACTGTTCGGCTTGATTCAGTTGCTGAGCACACTAACTTCGAGGTAGGCGCCGGTGCTGTTGATCTAGTTGATCTAACTGGTCTATGCTAATTAGCTTATCCTTGTGGACCACCCACACTGGCAAGCTAACGCCAGCCAGAGTTCACTTTGATGTCGGCGATTGCCTCCCAAAGTTACCCAGGCGCAGTGCAGGGAGGGTCTCTGCATAGTTCCTTGCCCGTGACACCCCCACCCTGAGGCACACTGTGCATCATATTAACTCTGCCACACTGCTGAGCCGGTATGGATAGGCTCAGCTGCATGTGCAAGTGGATGCTTTCACTAAGGTAGTCAGGTGAAGCAGCAGCTGAGGTTACAAACATGGGCTATGCTCCACTAAGAATAACTTCTGCCACATTCAGAGGTATTTCATGATTGGTCAATAGCCAGAACTCAACAGCACTGTACAAAATGCCTGTCTCTGTGAGGCTTATTAGCTGAAGCCATGACACTTGGACTTCAGAGATGTAGGGAGAGAGAGAGAGAGAGAGAGAGAGAGAGAGAGAGAGAGAGAGAGACAGACAGACACAGACAGACAGACAGACAGAGAGAGAGAGAGAGAGAGAGAGAGAGAGAGAGAGAGAGAGAGAGAGAGAGAGAGAGAGAGAGAGAGAGAGAGAGAGAGAGAGAGAGAGAGAGAGAGAGAGAGAGAGAGAGAGAGAGAGAGAGAGAGAGAGAGAGAGAGAGAGAGAGAGAGAGAGAGAGAGAAAGAGAGATAGAGAGAGAGAGAGAGAGAGAGAGAGAGAGAGAGAGAGAGAGAGAGAGAGAGAGAGAGAGAGAGAGACAGACAGACAGACAGACAGACAGACAGACAGACAGACAGACAGACAGAGACAGACAGAGAGCAAAGTGACGTGTGAGAAGTGCTGGGATATTGGACAAACTGTGAATGTTATGGACATTTCGGCCGTTCTTCGATGACAAACCTTGCTTTCCATATCGATTAGAGCTTTCAAGTGCCTTACATTAGTTGTTTCAAAATTGTAGTAAGAAACGTGCCAGTGAAAAACTACGGAAAACTCTTAACTTTCCTTTGAATGTTGAGGCCTGAGTGTTTGCAGATCTAGCTGGCGAGCCCACCCTACTGACGAGCAGTTTTGTGGCTCTTTCATAATTAATGTTGCAAAGCTTTTAGAAAAGGAAAAATGAAAACAATTTCAAATGCAGTAGTTCTGTTATTATAATTCTCGTGGACTTTGAATAAAGAGTCTCTTGTTAGTGTTGAGAAATCACGCTTTCATCGAGTATCAGTAGTGCAGTGCTTAGTGCAGCTTTCTCCTTTGTTTGATTGATTTTCTTGCTGTCATCTGCAATAGTTACATGAATATCCTGTGCCATTTGCACTGTTTTGTTTGTGATCCATTGGCGTCAAGGTTTGATGTGCTCTCACTTTTGGGTAGTTCTAACTTTTGGTCTTTTTTCTATGAAAATTAATTTAAACTATGAGTACATCAATTTGTGCTAAATTTAAAAGCTCTGTTCCCACTGGTTAATGCTGGCTATTGAATCAGCGGTGACTTCCCGTTTATGGGATCTACTTTGTGGGACCTGTGTATATTTCAAAATTATAAAGGCTTACCAGCATGTACAATCGAAAAATCGCAGTAAACCATTTTAAATATTTAAGATGTCCAAGATACTAAATGAAAGCATTTTTCGAATATTATATTAAAAAATATTCATAGATAAAGACTATTAATTTCAGTTTTCTTAAAACCGAAGCTGTCTGGCTGATAGATGCTTTTCTCGTAATTTTTCTTAGGGAAATTAAATTTGAGAATTGCAGACTGTACATATTAGTGTATAGCTGCGACAAGGCTCAGCTGCAATGACTCACTGACTGGCAGACCGTTGCAAAGACTGATTGTTCCGGTTTGGTTCTTCCTTTTTATCTGTTCCACTAAGAGAAGAAGATCTCACTAGTGTTCAAATACCTACAAGTAATTAAATAACGTTCTGATCAAAAGCCTGCTCATTACGGCTCATTAAGCCATCTCCTTGAGCCCTTAAGTCCTCTGCTCTCTCAATACATTAGCTGTTTCATTGCTATGCTTAAAGACCGTTGGCAACAGAAGCTTTTGCTCTGCTGGTCGCAGACCGTATTAAATTTAATTCCACAATTCTTATGCAGCAACATCTACTCTCCTTCTGCCAACTGTGGCACACCCACCCTTTCTAGCCACCCCTACGAGCTGCTACTTCCATGCTACTCAATTCCTTGACTGCCTTTCCGGCTCAGCTATAGTTATCACTTCCTCATTGTTTCGTGAGACAGCGATGTTGCTCTGCTCATCCCATGCTTCGGCAAGATGCATCGCCAGTAATGCAGCTTGCGGTATCAAAACCAAGATCATAGGCTTTGCCCCTCGTTCATTTGTGGCGTTCCGTCTGCTCCTACGCAATTGGAGTCGGTAGGCCCTACCGATGCAAGTTTCGGTGAAGCGAACACACTATCGCCATCCTGACCTTACGCAAGAATCGCTTGCAGGTCCACTGTATAGCTTGATGCAGGCGAGTCTTGTAGAATTATCCTATACTGTGCGCCATGAGCACGCCAAAGCTTCAACTTTGACCGAAGCAGGCCTTTAGCTGCTCGCGTTGACCTTGCAGAAACTTGCCGATCGCACGGCTTTATCTTTCGTGTGCTGTCGCCATGTCTCAGCAGCTTGACCAATCATGAATGTCGTGCCCTATCGACTACAACTGCCGATTGCAGCGTAAGGAACGAGCTCCAAGAGAAACTTCAACTGCCTTTGCCTTTCTGCCCATGCTCTTAGCTGGCAATCCATCGGCATGTATGTATGTATGTATCTCCGTCAGTAACTCCACAAAGTCATAAAGAACATGGGTGTTACGCAGGAGAGTTTTGTATAGCGCACTCACAGCCTAAGCGGCTTTCGGTACGCATTCGGTAGCCAACAGACTTCGTCTCACGCAACAAAGAGAAAGTGGGAAGCATAGCAGAGTTAGGAGAGCAGTTGAGGTAGTGAGTAGCATAGACGTAGCAGTTCAGGACCGCTGAAAAAGATGTGCCATAGTCGGCAGTTGGAGAGTAGTTGTCGTTGCGTAAGAATTGTGGAGGCGAGTTCCACAGTCTAGGACCTGCAGAGCTAAAGCTTCTGTCGCCAACTGTCTTTAAGCGGAGGAATGGGACAGCTAATTTATTGTCCACACAGGACCTGAGGGCGCGAACAGGCTGGAACTGGTGCAGCAGTTCAGCTAGGTACGAAGAAGCCAAGCCGTGGCGGGCCTTGTGGGTCAGCATAAGAACTTTGCTCTGTATCCTTTGCTCAACCGGCAACCATCCTAGCTCTTTCAGCAGAGGTGACACGTGCTCAAACTGCTGGGACTTGAAGACCAGCCTTGCAGCCATATTTATAGTCCGCTATAGTGGCATAATAGCTTTCTTTGGCAGCCCAGCCAAAAGGGAATTACACTAATCAAGCCGAGACAGAACTAAAGAGCTAGTTAAATTTTTTACAAGCCACTGTGGGAGACAGCTTCTAATCTTGGATAGGGATCGGATGTGATGGCTAGCTGTAGAGGCAGTCTTCTGAATGAAGCTTTTGAAATTGAGGCAGCTGTCGAACACGACACCTAGATTACGAGCACGTGGTGAAGGTCGCACAATAGCATCACCTATTAGAACAGCAAAGCCATCCATCGGCAGTGACTCGTCGTCCTGCTTTTCCTATTCACTCTTCTCTTTTTTTTTTTATTTTGGCATATGAGGAGAAACTGCTGGGCTTTGGGCTCGTTCACCCACCTTGCTTGCGGCTCATGTGACCTGTGCCTGATCTCGTGACATCATGCTGGTGTATTTTCGGGTGTGCGTGCGCGCTGGCATGCGTGTGTGCAAGTATGTGTGTGCCTGCCTGTGTGTGTGTGTGTGTGTGTGTGTGTGTGTGCGTGTGTGTGTGTGTGTGTGTTCATGCGTGTGTGTGTGTGTGTTTGCTCGCTCATGTGGGCATGTTTGTGTATGTGTGTGTACACGTGTATGTGTGCGCGTGCGTGACTGTGTGTGTGTGTGTGTGCGTGTGTGTGCGTGTCCGTGTGTGTGTGTGTGTGTGTGTGTGTGTGTGTGTGTGTGCCCGTGTTTTATGTTGGCACGTATGTGTCGTGAGTGCGTGATCGTCACTGACTGATCAGTGGTCAGCTGTTGAGGCCATGCTTACTACATAGCAAGACCATTTGGCTCTGCACATGCTTTGCCTTACACCTGTCTGCAGGCATGTACATGCTGTTAGCTGCAACTTCACAAAATCACGATTGCCGATGCTTAGGGCTTACTTCAGTCTGCACATCATTTAATTTTGCCGTATTTCTCTGGTACTGACCAGTCTCTTTCATGCTAGTATGAGGACTGCGTAGTTCGTACGATTCTTGCTTGGAACGATTGGGAAGCTTAAGTTGTTTAAAATAAAAAAAAAGGAAAATAAAGGTCGGTTGATTAAAAAACGCTTTTCGAGTAGCTGCAGCAAAGCCTTGGTGGCTATCAATTCTGCTTGGAGTGGGTAATCAAGATTTGTCTGCTGAAGGACTCGAACTGGAGGTCGAGGGTGGATATGGCAAAAGTGTGGGCACCTTATTGCTAGGCTAAGACTTCTCCCAGTATTCTCAATTGTGGTAATGTTGGTTTGTGACATTGGCAGCAGACGAGCTGAACTACCAAAGGTCTGCCCCATCTGTAAGCATCTTATTTCTCATGCACTCAGACCTACAGGGAAGAGGTACACAAGTCTTAACGGGATGTTCAAATTTGTAAACTAACTTGGCTGTCCATACCTTATCGTAGGGTTATAAATAGTAGCCTATAGAGTTCGATATCTGGCGGTTAGCATTGTATTCAACCTGGGCAACTCAGAATCATTCGTTTAACATGGCTGCTCCTTGTGCTGTACTCTTCACTGGCGACGTTAGTGCTCTCTCTTTGTTGACAAAGGTTCGGCCGTTAACGTCTTCTTTTGCTGTGAAGGATTGGAATGCGGTGCCGGTCTCTATAGATAGCTCCAGTTTGAGCGTGCCCGACCGTGCCCAAACTTGGATTATTGGCAGCATCAAGTGGAGGCTGGGCATCGTGCAGCCTAGGTGGCTGCAGCTGCGGTAGGTTAGCTTCCAGAGGTAATTCCATTTCGGCCCCCCCCACCCGTGATAACTACTGCCCCCGCCGCTGCCATTGCTGCGGCTGCAATTCCCCTCAGCTGAGGATGGCAGCAAGCAGGCGCTGGAGCATCACAAGCGTGCTTGTGAGAAGTGAGGGAGCCGAGATCCTGTGCAGGCTGGCTCAGGGATACCAACCCTACCACCCACCCACCCACCACCCATCTTGTCTAGAATCGCCACTTCTTGGTCATGCTTTGGCCACCAGCTGAGAGTGGTTAGGTGAGTCAGCAGCTGCAGTAGCAGCTGCAGGGAGCGTTCCGGATGGTGATGGCCGTTGGAGGCTGGTGACTCGGTGCTGCTGGCCTCCTGCAGGTCGTAGTGTGTCTGGATGCTTCGCGTTTGATTGGAGGCCACTGAGTTCCACTGAGAGTCGCCTGCATCTACGGTCTCATTCAGGGTGGCCGTACGACTCAACTCAGAGCCGATCTGATGTCAAGGGTCAGCTTATCGTTTGCTTCCCCCCCCCCCCGAGTCAACCGTTGCTGATGGCGACGACGCCTGCGTAGCACACACGGCCAGCGCAATCGGCCCAGAATCCGTCAGGGGTTCTTTTAGCCCTGCTGCCCTTCGTCGCAGGTAGATACCACCGTAGTGGGGAGTGGTGGCCAAAGGACTCTAGTATCAGGGCACCGGTCAGACCGCGATGCTGGCGATGCTCGGTACGACTTGAAGAAAGCGAACCTGCCGATGCAAGCAAATCATGAGCGCTGCCTAAATAAATTAATAAATAAGAGTACATTTTCTCAAGTTGAATGTCGAGAAATCAACTTACTAGCTGTGAGCATACATTTTGTTACTGAGAAAGTCGAACGCCTTAAGAGCTCTTAAAATAGGCTGTGCCAGAATATCTCATGTAATCTTTGCATACCACTGAGAGTTCTAAACATGGCATTTGCTAGAGGATCACATCAAGCCCATAGTACAGTCTGCCTACTTTCAGCTATGCATCAAAGCATAAATTGGGATTTGGTTAGATAAGGACACCACCGCCGTCCAGCTAGTCCATGCACTTTTGACATCCCAAGCAGACGCCTCTAACTCATAACTCGAATGTCTTCCTGCCTGTTCAGTAGGAGGTTTAGTTGGTTAAAGCTATGCAGTATATTTTGTCTCTCGCAAATGCACAAACGCCACGCTACACTGCCGCTCACCGACCTGCACAGGCTGCTCCTCCTCGTCAAGTAGCCTGTGCTGCAGCTTAGCGAGAATCTGTCGCTCACTTTTAGGTCCTTCACGCTCTTGTTCGAGCTTACCTGTCAAAAAAATACACACACTTCCTAATCAAGCTTTGCATCATATCGCCTGCTCTTCTGACTCAAGTCGTCCCTCTAACCAACGTCTGACCATTAAGGATCGTGCCATCAGTTCGTCTTTTCCCAAAACCTACAGCTCACTGCCAATTTTTATCGCAACATCCCTTGACTTTACATGTAAGAAAGCTGAAACCTGCCTATTACTCAGGGCTCTTGCTCCATCCACATGAGTTGTCTTTGTTTGTTTTTGCGCACGGCGGAACTCTGCGTGTTACCACTGATCAATTGGCGGGCTTTATTTCTAGCATCTGTAGTTTTCTTAGTATGCTGTGCAACAGTTTTCTTAGTGTATTATTATTATTATAGTGTAGTATTAGCACCAGCGTGTTAGAAAGCCATTAGGACATCGATTTGTCATTTGGATTTCTACACGTGCCTCTTCCAAACATGGGAGGGTGGGTTGGCGGTGTTATACTAATTCGCTCTTCTCAGCTGTGTTGAAAACGATGTTATGCTTTCGTGTGTCCGATATTGGCCGCTAATTCGGGAGTGGCAAATCAGTTGAGATGAAACGGAGAAGCTTTGCAAGCAAGAACTGTGAGTTGACATTACTAGTTGATTTTTGGGGCAAGGCAGCTTGAATCGGTATGAATAGTAGTAAGAAAGATGATAATAATATCAACAGACATTTAGATAGCACCCATGACTGCTAAATCCATTTGTAGGCAGTTCACATATGCATAAATAAAGGACTCATTAGGTTAATGGCGCACTGTGCGAACGCGGGTATTCGCTGAAAGGGCAAGTCACTCCGACATGGCAAATGAACCGAGGAGCAGGCTGGCGTATAGCTTCTTTTTAAATGTCATCACTTCAGGGTATGTCGTGACGTCAGTGACTGGTGGGCGCCTGACTTTTGGAGCAGGCTCCCCATCCAGCAGACTTCAAGGTTCAAGGTCACTCACTCTTAGGTCCCTTCACTTTCTCTTTTTCAGCCTACCTATTCGAACTGCTTACCAGTCAGATTCCCTACGGATTGTACCACCACTCGTCTGACTCAAGTCAAGTTTAGCTGTGGCTTGAACCAACGTCAAATCCTTTGGGGACCATGTCTTTAGTTTATGTGCTCCGAAAGCCTGGAACTTACAATCGATTTACTTCATCGCCTGACTTGGCGACAATTAAAATGATGCTATCAGAACACTGCTTCCTCACAGTGTTCATTAGATCCGTGTGAATTGTCCTTTATATGCTTATGTATGCTGACTCTTTGCACGTTATCACACCACTAGCCATGCTTCCTTTGCAGTATATGAAAAGGGCCTATAAAGAGATCTAGCTCTCATACGATGCTAGTTAAAATACTAATGTCTTATCACTATTATTATTATTTTTTCATATTAAAGGCTCGGTCTACAAAGAATTTGAGGTCGGTTAGAACTAAGCCGAACGACTTGTAATAATAATAATACATTTGATAAAGTGCCCTCAGAAAACTCAATCTCTTTCAAGGCGCTTTATAATTGCTGCAAAGAAAGCACGATGTAAGGGTTAGTGGTAGCATACTCAATAAATAACAAGAATAACATGGTTAGGGGTGATACGCACAAGGTCAGCATGCAAGTTTGGTTAGTGGCAGCATGTTCAGGGTCAGCACACATAAGCACATAAAGGACGAATCACAAGGACCCAGTAAATGCGATATAAATGTGATAAATTGGTGCATTTTTAATTTCTTTTTAAATATAGTCAAGTCAGGAGATGTCGTGATGCAAGTTGGGAGTGAGTTCCAGGCTTTGGGAGCATGCAAACTTTTTGCACGGTATCCAAAGGATTTGAGCTCTATACCAGGTATAGGTAAACAGTTAGATTCCGAAAAGCACGTGGTACGATGCTTAACCTGGTAGGGGTGTAGATCGGATGGGTAGGCTGGAGCCAAAGAATGAAGGGACCTAAAAGTGAGCAACAAAACGTTGAAGTCGATCCGTTACTTAACTGGTAGCCAGTGCAGGTCGGCGAGAAGTGTATTATGTGGCAACTGTCGCTCACGACAGACAAGCCTAGCTGCAGAGTTTTGAACCAGCTGTAAGCGCCTGATTGCACATGCCGGTAGGCCAGCAAGCAGTGAGTAGCATAAGTCACGACGGGATGTCGCAAATGCACGGACCAACTTAGGTTAGATGTGGTATCCCTATCTAAACAAGCCTGAATTTGAGCAATGTTATGTAGCAGAAAGTAGGCAGACTAGAAATGTCGCTTGATGAGTGCCTAACGAAGGCTCCTCCTATCACATCATTGCCGTGGTCGGTACGAAAACTTCTTATCCAACATTCGTCTTATTTTTTTAAACATTCCATTGTGGGCTGACAGCACTAGAGTAGTAGGTTTTAGCATAGGCACGGTCAATTGCTTGGCTAGCCATACCTGTATGAATGGGCAGCACTTGCTGGTTGTAGGTAGCTTGCTAGCTTCCTGGCCACTGAAGTTCCATCTCACCCAAAACTGCCAGTGGTACAGTAGATCATGCCTTAAACCTACAGTGTCAAGGCCTCCTGCCTTGGATGAACACTTTTTCATGCACTTTTTTCTTGCTTGCTTCGGTTCTTCCTGTACCCTCTCTGTCTGTCTCTGTCTGTCTATCTGTCTGTCTGTCTGTCTGTCTCACCAGCTTTGCCACTCTCTGGCTCTGTCTGTCGATCTGTGTGTCTCTCTGTCTTCTATTTATTGCAACGAGCCTCCAGTGCTTCACGACAGCCAGTTGGAGTGGGGGCAGCTCGATAATCAATCGTGTTGAGAAGCGTTCCTAGCAGGACAGATGACAAGCTGAACGGCTGAATGGCTCTGCAAGTCGTCACGTCTAGCCTTTTGGCGAGAGGCATCTTTTTTCGCCAGCATAGGATATCGACGACGGCTCCTCTTGAGCACTTTTTTTTTTGGTTGACCTGCGAGTCGCCCATGCAGTGTAATTCAATTAGCAGCTGCCGAACTGCTAGGGTTTTTAACCGATATCGGCGCAGGCTCTTTTGGGGCTGATGCGAGTGCACCTGCTCTTTGTTTTGCCAGCTCTCACACTATTTTTGTTACTGATGCACCACTCCTATAGTTCGGCAGGGCACTTGCCTAGCGGCTGACATTAGCATATTAGGCTACTTTCCTACCCTTCTTATTACTGCT
This sequence comes from Cristatella mucedo, assembly GCA_009760855.2. Lineage (NCBI taxonomy): Eukaryota > Metazoa > Bryozoa > Phylactolaemata > Cristatellidae > Cristatella > Cristatella mucedo. The sequence goes on along the minus strand of WPIO01000038.1, from coordinate 63,891 downwards.
CCGTCTGCACCGTCCTAATAAGCAGAAGGGCAGGCAAATAGGGGAGGGCTCGGCGACTGCTAGCTCTAGTGGAGGCTCCGGAGGCAGACTTGTGGCAGGTTTACCCTCTTACAAATCTGACATCGTCTCTTTTGTTGCTGTGGAAAATGTGCTGAATCATTCTGTACTATCAGAATGTGCTTACTGTGCCGTTTTATTGGCTTCTGTAGGCCGAACGTGCGCAAGGTGGTGCAGTTCAAGAATGCCGAGGCCGCGTTCAGAGAACTGCCTGATCGGCTCATAGGCAAAGTCGTCATGACCATGTGACCGTACCATGCGAGGTGCTACACTCAAACTTCTGCGGCCTGTGCGTTCCCTCATCTCCCTCGTTGTTTGACTGTTATCGTCTTCCTCTCCAGCCTTGAACTCATGCGTTCAACTCTGATCTGTCTTTCCCTGGCCTCTCTGCCTCGACTCTTTCACCATCCAGCCATTTGCCGTGCATTATCAATCCGTTTTTCGACCATCTGCCGTCTCACTGCCATGATTTTTGGCGGTACAGATAATAGTCTAAAGCTGCAGGTTGTCTACTATTGGGACTTGAGCACACGACTGCTGCTGACAGTGCTGACAGTGTGTCAGGCAGAGAAGCATTAGTAGCCAGTGGTACAAGTGGGAGAGGCATGAGCCCTCACGTTTATCTTTGCATGGCCGTACTGGCCTGCTACTGTTAGGATGCGTCTGTCGGCCGTCGAGCTTTGCAGATGGACCTTGGGCGCCCGCAATTCAGCCGTGGCCCAAGCTCGCGGCCGTTCACACGAGCTTGGGCCACGGCTGAATTGCGGGCGCCCAAGGTCCATCTGCAAAGCTACCAGTGCCGAAGCTGCTCCGTTTCATTCCCTGTACTTCATGTAGTCGCAGAACTCGCGATTGCCTGGCTGTGTTGGCTGCCGCCTTGAAGTGGTGGCTAGCCCTGCGTTTGACAGCCTGTTGCTCTTTCCCCAGCCGTAGCCCTTCGACGGGCACACCCGTGGTTGTTATTTCAATGTGCTTTTAATTCGCTCTCTGGGGTCAGCCTGCTGCTTAATTTCTCACACGCACGCGTCTGCTCTTGCTCCGTGCAAGTCTCGCCTCGCCATGATGTCAGCTCTGAGCTCGATGCACTCGCCAATTACCGAGATCACAATCGGTGGTCGCGTCGCATGTCGTGCGAGATCTATGTGCCCAAACTCCGAAATTCACTGAAATGTAGTTACTGAGTCGCAATTGTTGCTTTATTAAATGGCCACCTGTCGCTTGGATTGTTTTCTTTGGATCACAGCTGTCCAGTCAGCCTTGCTCGCAACGGACGAGAGCATGTGTTAAGATTACTGTTGAAGTGACACTAGCCTCAGCAAGCCACGCGAACTAAGTAGTTGTTATGTAAGCCGCGAGAACTAAGTAGTAATTATGCTAGAGAGTTATCTGTAGCTTGTTCACGGCTGTGGCTTTCGGTTTGCTGTTGATAGTTAATGGTGACCATCTCGTACAACAAAGAAAGAGTGAGAACCATTGCTAAATCAGGACAGTTGAGAAGTAAGTAGCCAAAAATAACACTGACTAGATGTAGTGGCGATGGGCAGCTGAATAAAAAGATGTCCAAGGACCATTTGCAGAAGAACGGGTTTGAAAGCGAGCTCACCAGTCTTGGAGCCGCAGGAGGGAAAAGCAATAGCACCAGTCGCCAAGGACTGCCTGCATTTTAGTTTAAACTGCACAGGCACATGGTTGTTATGAGAATACCCGAGAGCAAATGGCAGCTTAGATCTATTATGTTAGGAAAACCGTCGTTGACGCTTTAGGACACCAAAGAGTTTTTTATCGGCTGTTCATAGCAGTGCTGCATTGCTTCTTAACTCAAAGGGCGCATTGGATTTATTTTATTCTTTAAAGCAAGTAATCAACCGAAGTTAGAAATTACATTAAAAGTCGGCGATAGTTTTGCAGCTCGGCTAAACGAGCTTAGTCGACTAGGCTAGAGACACCATGGAGCTAGTTGACCCTTACTATGCCATTGCAATCAGTAACCTCTTAATACTGAAGAGAACATGAACGTAGAATTTTATGTGTTAGCAATAATTCCTAATTAGATAGGTCACAAGCAAGGCGGTTGTCGAACGCGACAGCTATATTGCGAATACTATGCGACCGACTCATCACTGCATCGCCAGCCATACGAGCCAAGTCGCCTTGCTGGTTTGGTCTTTCGGTTAAGGTGCTCGCCCCGACCGAGGTCTGACTGAGTTCGTGGGCTCGAGCCCCGAGGCATATGTGAAGCGCCTGAATAGAGATTAGGTTCTCTTGGGGCGCTATATAAATGAATCATATTTTAAGTCACGTATTCCGGTGATATGTTTAGAATTTGCCATAAAGGAGATTTAAGTTTTGGTTTAGTCGAATTCAAGAAAAGTGGCTGGTATACGGAGCCTGAGCAAGGTTGCTGAGATGGTCTCAGCTTGTCTACTGTCGCAGAAACGATTCTGAAGGCTTGACCTGTGATGGTCAGGTCTTACTCGAATGCTAGGTTTGTCCACAATGAGTCTACTGGAATCAAAACGTGAGTCGTTTGCATGGAGTCGAAAAATCGACGCTACGAACCCGAATTACTCGCTTTGATAGGTGCTACAGAGAATGGCAGAGAATGTTAAGAACTTCCCCTTTTTAAAGAGCCCCACGATTAGGAAAAACTTGGATTCGACCAAGCAAGTCATGTAAAAACGATTCGAACCAAGACTGGTCGAATTCAAAGGTGAAAGCGCTACCGGTACCCGGCTGACCGGAGTGGCCAGTCTCTCCAGTTGATTCCTTAGCGGTCGGGATATAATCTCGTGTCCGTGACAATTCGAGAGGGATCGAGGCGACGACGTTCCTCTATTTGTATCGCTAGATATTTTGTAAGCCCCATTAAGATGTGTGGTTTTTGTAAAATTGTGACACATTGTAGGTTTCTTGAAAACGTCTGATTTTAGGCTTAGCCTAAATTGTGGATGACAAAAACGCTTTCTTGATTCTTCAACCATAATAAGGATGTAGACAGTAGACAGCTAGTCAAAACGCCCAAGTCAAATTTGTGTTGGCCAAAGGATCAAACTGCAGCCGCCTTGCGTTCCATGGCGACAATGCTGCTCTCAAGGTTCGCATTTAAAACCGAGCTACGATCGGGCTAATATTTTGAAACACTAAACTCGTAAGAGGTAAGAATAGGGTCTGCTGCAGACGAACGTTTTGTGGTCATCTGAATTTCCAGAAAAACCTTGCTGTTGAATTAAACAAGGGAATAAAGGTCGGCAAGCCACTGCGACTCTACGATTGCATCGTAAGAAGATGTGCTTAGTGTCAGGCATCGCTCAGAGTTAGTCGCCGGAGCGGTGGGCCTTTATGTCCCTTAATTCTAGCAGCGGTAGCAGTCCACTTAGCGGTAGCAAGCAGATGGATAATTCGCGATTTTGAAATGTTTCGCTTGACGAGCTTGTCTTCAATGGGATACCTAATGAGAAAGCTCAAATCATTCTCAAGCGTTAGCGTGAAAGTAAGATATTTTCCTTGAATCGATGTCTGCCTGCGTTATAGAGAAAAAGGAGCCCGTTTTCCGGTTTGAACTGGACTGTCGTTCCGTGATCGATGTGGCATGGAAGCGGGCTGTGCCGCTCCGTGATCGATGGGGCTGGCGTTGGGCAGTCGCGGAAGGGTGGAGGTAGAGTCGGTAGGAGGACGTAAGTGGAGGTAGGAAGGGTGGAGGTAGAGTAGGTAGGAAGAGGTAGGTGGAGGTAGGAAGGGTGGAGGTAGAGTCGGTAGGAGGAGGTAGGTGGAGGTAGGAAGGGTGGAGGTAGAGTCGGTAGGAGGACGTAGGCGGAGGTAGGAAGGGTGGAGGTAGAGTAGGTAGGAAGAGGTAGGTGGAGGTAGGAAGGGTGGAGGTAGAGTCGGTAGGAGGAGGTAGGTGGAGGTAGGAAGGGTGGAGGTAGAGTCGGTAGGAGGAGGTAGGTGGAGGTAGGAAGGGTGGAGGTAGAGTAGGTAGGAGGAGGTAGGTGGAGGTAGGAAGGGGGGGGAGGTAGAGTAGGTAGGAGGAGGTAGGTGGAGGTAGGAAGGGTGGAGGTAGAGTAGGTAGGAGGAGGTAGGTGGAGGTAGGAAGGGTGGAGGTAGAGTAGGTAGGAGGAGGTAGGTGGAGGTAGGAAGGGTGGAGGTAGAGTCGGTAGGAGGAGGTAGGTGGAGGTAGGAAGGGTGGAGGTAGAGTAGGTAGGAGGAGGTAGGTGGAGGTAGGAAGGGTGGAGGTAGAGTAGGTAGGAGGAGGTAGGTGGAGGTAGGAAGGGTGGAGGTAGAGTCGGTAGGAGGACGTAGGTGGAGGTAGGAAGGGTGGAGGTAGAGTAGGTAGGAGGAGGTAGGTGGAGGTAGGAAGGGGGGGGGGGGGAGTAGGTAGGAGGAGGTAGGTGGAGGTAGGAAGGGTGGAGGTAGAGTCGGTAGGAGGAGGTAGGAGGAGGGTAGGAAGGGTGAAGGTAGAGTAGGTAGGGGGGAGGTAGGTGGAGGTAGGAAGGGTGGAGGTAGAGTAGGTAGGAGGAGGTAGGTGGAGGTAGGAAGGGTGGAGGTAGAGTAGGTAGGAGGAGGTAGGTGGAGGTAGGAAGGGTGGAGGTAGAGTCGGTAGGAGGAGGTAGGTGGAGGTAGGAAGGGTGGAGGTAGAGTCGGTAGGAGGAGGTAGGTGGAGGTAGGAAGGGTGGAGGTAGAGTAGGTAGGAGGAGGTAGGTGGAGGTAGGAGGGGGGGAGGTTAGAGTAGGTAGGAGGAGGTAGGTGGAGGTAGGAAGGGTGGAGGTAGAGTAGGTAGGAGGAGGTAGGTGGAGGTAGGAAGGGTGGAGGTAGAGTAGGTAGGAGGAGGTAGGTGGAGGTAGGAAGGGTGGAGGTAGAGTAGGTAGGAGGAGGTAGGTGGAGGTAGGAAGGGTGGAGGTAGAGTAGGTAGGAGGAGGTAGGTGGAGGTAGGAAGGGTGGAGGTAGAGTAGGTAGGAGGAGGTAGGTGGAGGTAGGAAGGGTGGAGGTAGAGTAGGTAGGAGGAGGTAGGTGGAGGTAGGAAGGGTGGAGGTAGAGTCGGTAGGAGGACGTAGGTGGAGGTAGGAAGGGTGGAGGTAGAGTAGGTAGGAGGAGGTAGGTGGAGGTAGGAAGGGTGGAGGTAGAGTAGGTAGTAGGTAGGAGGAGGTAGGTGGAGGTAGGAAGGGTGGAGGTAGAGTCGGTAGGAGGAGGTAGGTGAAGGTAGGAAGGGTGAAGGTAGAGTAGGTAGGAGGAGGTAGGTGGAGGTAGGTGGAGGTAGGAAGGGTGGAGGTAGAGTAGGTAGGAGGAGGTAGGTGGAGGTAGGAAGGGTGGAGGTAGAGTAGGTAGGTGGAGGTAGGTGGAGGTAGGAAGGGGGGAGGTAGGTGGAGGTAGGAGGAGGTAGGTGGAGGTAGGAAGGGTGGAGGTAGAGTAGGTAGGAGGAGGTAGGTGGAGGTAGGAAGGGTGGAGGTAGAGTAGGTAGGAGGAGGTAGGGGGGGGTAGGAAGGGGGGAGGTAGAGTAGGTAGGTAGGAGGAGGTAGGTGGAGGTAGGAAGGGTGGAGGTAGAGTAGGTAGGAGGAGGTAGGTGGAGGTAGGAAGGGTGGAGGTAGAGTAGGTAGGAGGAGGTAGGTGGAGGTAGGAAGGGTGGAGGTAGAGCAGGTAGGAGGAGGTAGGTGGAGGTAGGAAGGGTGGAGGTAGGGTAGGTAGGAGGAGGTAGGTGGAGGTAGGAAGGGTGGAGGTAGAGTAGGTAGGAGGAGGTAGGTGGAGGTAGGAAGGGTGGAGGTAGAGTAGGTAGGAGGAGGTAGGTGGTGGAGGTAGGAAGGGTGGAGGTAGAGTAGGTAGGAGGAGGTAGGTGGAGGTAGGAAGGGTGGAGGTAGAGTAGGTAGGAGGAGGTAGGTGGAGGTAGGAAGGGTTAAGGTAGAGCAGGTAGGAGGAGGTAGGTGGAGGTAGGAAGGGTGGAGGTAGAGTAGGTAGGAGGAGGTAGGTGGAGGTAGGAAGGGTGGAGGTAGAGTAGGTAGGAGGTAGGTGGAGGTAGGAAGGGTGGAGGTAGAGTAGGTAGGTGGAGAGGAGGTAGGTGGAGGTAGGAAGGGTGGAGGTAGAGTAGGTAGGAGGAGGTAGGTGGAGGTAGGAAGGGTGGAGGTAGAGTAGGTAGGAGGAGGTAGGTGGAGGTAGGAAGGGTGGAGGTAGAGCAGGTAGGAGGAGGTAGGTGGAGGTAGGAAGGGTGGAGGTAGAGCAGGTAGGAGGAGGTAGGTGGAGGTAGGAAGGGTGGAGGTAGAGCAGGTAGGAGGAGGTAGGTGGAGGTAGGAAGGGTGGAGGTAGAGTAGGTAGGAGGAGGGAGGTAGGTGGAGGTAGGAAGGGTGGAGGTAGAGTCGGTAGGAGGAGGTAGGTGAAGGTAGGAAGGGTGAAGGTAGAGTAGGTAGGAGGAGGTAGGTGGAGGTAGGTGGAGGATAGGAAGGGTGGGGGTAGAGCAGAGTAGGTAGGTGGAGGTAGGTGGAGGTAGGAAGGGTGGAGGTAGAGTAGGTAGGAGGAGGTAGGTGGAGGTAGGAAGGGTGGAGGTAGAGTAGGTAGGAGGAGGTAGGTGGAGGTAGGAAGGGTGGAGGTAGAGTAGGTAGGAGGAGGTAGGTGGAGGGAGGGGGGGTGGAGGGAGAGGAGGTAGGGGGAGGTAGGTGGAGGTAGGTGGAGGTAGGTGGAGGTAGGTGGAGGTAGGTGGAGTAGGTAGGGTGGAGGTAGAGTAGGTAGGGAGGAGGTAGGTTGGAGGAAGGGTGGAGGTAGAGTAGGTAGGAGAGGTAGTGGTGGAGGTAGGAAGGGTGGAGGTAGAGTAGGTAGGAGGAGGTAGGTGGAGGTAGGAAGGGTGGAGGTAGAGTAGGTAGGAGGAGGTAGGTGGAGGTAGGAAGGGTGGAGGTAGAGTAGGTAGGAGGAGGTAGGTGGAGGTAGGAAGGGTGGAGGTGAGCAGGTAGGTAGGAGGAGGTAGGTGGAGGTAGGAAGGGTGGAGGTAGAGCGGGTAGGAGGAGGTAGGCGGAGGTAGGAAGGGTGGAGGTAGAGTAGGTAGGAGGAGGTAGGTGGAGGTAGGAAGGGTGGAGGTAGCAGTAGGTAGGAGGAGGTAGGGTGGAGGTAGGAAGGGTGGAGGTAGAGTAGGTAGGAGGAGGTAGGTGGAGGTAGGAAGGGTGGAGGTAGAGTAGGTAGGTGGAGGTAGGTGGAGGTAGGAAGGGTGGAGGGAGGGGGAGGTGGGGGGAGGTAGGAGGTAGGAAGGGTAGGTAGGTAGGTAGGGAAGGGGGGAGGTAGAGTAGGTAGGTGGAGGTAGGTGGAGGTAGGTGGAGGTAGGTGGAGGTAGGTGGAGGTAGGTGGAGGTAGGAAGGGTGGAGGTAGAGTAGGTAGGTGGAGGTAGGTGGAGGGAGGGAGGGGGGAGGTGGAGGAGGTAGGTGGAGGAGGTAGGTGGAGGTAGGAAGGGTGGAGGTAGAGTAGGTAGGTGGAGGTAGGTGGAGGTAGGAAGGGTGGAGGTAGAGCAGGTAGGAGGAGGTAGGTGGAGGTAGGAAGGGTGGAGGTAGAGTAGGTAGGAGGAGGTAGGTGGAGGTAGGAAGGGTGGAGGTAGAGTAGGTAGGAGGAGAGTAGGTAGGTGGAGGTAGGTGGAGGTAGGAAGGGTGGAGGTAGAGTAGGTAGGAGGAGGTAGGTGGAGGTAGGAAGGGTGGAGGTAGAGGAGGTAGGTGGGGGGAGGTAGGGGGAGGTGGGAAGAGGTGGAGGGTAGAGTAGGTAGGAGGGAGGTAGGTGGAGGTAGGAAGGGTGGAGGTAGAGTAGGTAGGTGGAGGTAGGTGGAGGTAGGAAGGGTGGAGGTAGAGTAGGTAGGAGGAGGTAGGTGGAGGTAGGAAGGGTGGAGGTAGAGCAGGTAGGAGGAGGTAGGTGGAGGTAGGAAGGGTGGAGGTAGAGTAGGTAGGAGGAGGTAGGTTATACTTCGTAGAAAAAATGTACTTCGTAAGTGTAGAAAAAATATACTTCGATAGTGGCAGTCGTAGGCGGACGTTCTGTGCAGCGCATGACTACTCAGATGCGAGCTTGACGTTGGCGAGATAAACCTCAGAAAATGTAGCCTCTGCATAGTGGGTCAGATAACTCGTTCTGGGCAGTCAGTCTTCCGCTTAATGGTCTTGTGGATGTGAAGTTGTCACGTGATCTCCAGATTGTGGCTAATAATCTTGTTGACGGAAGTAGCTGGTTCGGCGATTGTCTGCCGCTGGTGAATGGCCAGGGACCTGCAAGCCTGTAGTAGGTTTTAATTGCTAGACGCAGCTGCTAGGTGGCTGCATTATTATCAGTGTTTGAATTACGTAGAACGGGTTATTGAATTAAGCTGTAGCACTTCATCCCAGCAGGCCACCGTATTTGCACAGACTTTACCAATTGCAACTGCAACAAAGCGAGTTCTGCTCACGTCCAGCGATTGCTAAGTGCAGCAGACGTCATCCCAGACTGAGGGCTTCAAAACTGCCCCGGTTTGGCATCTTCATCGTTATTGGTGTGTCTGAGAGGAATTCTATCACGAAAACCACTGGTAGACTGTTGATCTTATCGAATTCGAGCAAAATGTTGAAGTCGTCATATTTTATTTTCAGCGTTGACAGCAAGCTTCCTGCAGATTGTTTTGAGGCTAGCCAGTAATGCGCTCTGCCAGTGACTATTTTAGTATTTTTTTAAAGTGCCCCTCGTCTGAATATTGCCGGGCTCTGTCACTGTTACTTTTTAGCATGAGCTGGAGCTCGCCAGCCGGGATTTTTTATGCTTAGGCTGTGCACCGAGTATTGCAGTCGGGGCGGGCTGTATTTTGCAGGTCACCTGAAATTAATCGAACGCTCGAATCACTATCTGTCACGGCAGTCAAGGAGTAAGAACAATCTTCAATAAGGGCTTGGCCGAGATTCGCTGCAAGGGAATGGCTGAACCTTGACATTGGCCAGGAGCAGCCAATTGTTGGGAGTCTGAGGAAGGAGCATGCTGCACTGCTGCCGCTTACCCGAGACCTTTCCAAGCCAGTGCCTGTGCCTGCTTAGAACAGGTCCTTTTAAGCGTTCCGCAATCGCCCGAGACTAATGAATGCTTTCAATAAGTGAGCTCAGAGCCAAGCAGCACTATTAGATCTCGGATGCCGATGCTTTGCCGATAGGGAGGTAGAGCTTATCCGGCGAATGTCAAGGCCAATATCCTTAGATTCAAAGGATAATCGAAAGGTAATTATGTTATAGTCCCGGAAAGGTTTAATTGATAAACTGCAGTCATGCGGAAATCCCTTCTTGACATTGGATTGCTGCGCATCGCCCGAGCCGACTTGCAACCAAAGAAGCCAGGTTTTATGAGGTCGGATTCTTCATGATTCTACGTCAGTCTTGTATCAGTCTTAGGCGCACACATCGCCAAGACTGGGAAGACGTTCCAAGATAACTTACAGGAAGGCCGATGACACCAGACCCGGATGGCTCTAGATCCGGATCAAGAGCAACTATGGAACTACGGGAGCTATGAAAAAACTGCCTAACGCGACTGGCAAAATTGGCCAAGAATTTCACGAGGTCTTGCGCATGTGACACCACAAAGACTCTGTAGAAACACCGCATTTAGTGGGTCCATGCGATTCGTCCTTTACATACTTATGTGTGCTGACACTGTGCATGCTGCCACTAGCCATACTGGCATGCTGACCCTGTGCATGCCACCCCTAACCACGGTATGCCTGTTCTCGTTAAGCACGTTACTTCTAACCATAATATTAATAATAATGATAATGCACTTGATAAAGTGCCCTCAGAGAACTCAATCTCTCTCCAGGCGCTTTACATTTGCTGCAAAGGGAAACGCAATTGAAGCTATGCATTGCTTGGCCGCCGCATCCTGGCCTGACCGCAGAGCCTTGCTTCTCCAGTGCCTGGTGCTGGCTGCAGGGGAGGGAGTTGGACGCGCGTGGGAGGAAAGGTAGTTGAATAGAAGAATTTTATCGACAGCTCAGTAGCTTTAATCACTAATACGCCAGAGCACGTCTATAAAAGAGTGTTGTCTCCACTATAGGCATCGTGCCAGTAGCAGTAAGTTGACCAAGGTAGCCAGTGGTCATAAACGGCTGACATGCAAATCGTTAACCCCAAAGCCGTAAACACTAATTATTATGAAAAACACATATTTGAAACTCTAAATACCATATACACGAAACCCTGAAATGTGAAATACAAGATCGTAAGACTATCGTTCATCTAGCTATGAGCATAGCGGTCATAGCAGGATCTTAACCGCATATTATACGCTCACCGGCGTACAGTGCGACCCTTTCCGTACGCAAACTCCATATGTGAGTGCCTACTCTTTCAATGTGTGCACAAATCTCCGAAGCTGACCAACTTCTGCTCGACGAAATGCACAATCGCCTCTAACTCGTGCATATGCATAGTTTTTGGACCCCGGCTACGTATAGCGAAGACGTCATTTGGTCATCTGTAAGGCATTACATTCTTTTTTCCGCTATGATAAGTTTTTATACAAGTGGAGTAAGAACCTAAGCTTATTCCGAAGACATAAAACACTCAAAAAGGAAGTACTCGTGATAGTAATTTTTGTGGATCAAAACTCGCAGAATAAAAGTAAAATACTATGGGTCATTCTCGCGAATGCATGCTGGGAGCTGCAATGTGGAGGGATGAGCGGCAGCGGTCGCTATTCACTTCACGCGTCGGTGAATACTCGGCTTTTCTTTTCAGACGGACTGACGGGCCATTACAAAAAGTAATTTTACAAGTTAAAAGTCGCAGAGATAGTGGGTAGAAATTTTGTCAAAGCTTCCTAAATCCGATTACCTAGCGATTTATCGCTTTCGTTATTCCACATGTTTATGGACATAGCGTACCGCATACGTATTTTAGCAGTGAAGAACTTTTGTATAATGAAATATTTTGTACATTTTCTATCCGCATTTACACTTATGGAGCTGAAATTCGGAGCGTGTAAAGGCACCAGAGGGGTTTGTTCGTTTTCTTCTCAATGTATCCTTAATTAGCCACGTGGCGAAACGTAGGTCCACTTGCAATAATTGAACTAACAGGAAATGAACTTTCCACAAGCTCTCCGAAAGAAAATCCGCAATGCAGTGCACTACTAGCGCAGGTAATTGCCTGCGAACTGAAGCGCGACTTTTTTAAAGTGTAGCTTCTGTAGATAAATGCACGTGAACGCTGAAACGAGCTGTTATAGGTCAAGGCCGGTGCGAGCCATTGAAGCGACCGGGCTTGCAAAGGAAGGATGTTCAAGTCGATTCGACGCTTGACTGGGACCCAATGAAGCTCAGACGAAAGTGTTGTGGCGTGGCAGCTACGACGTTGATGACAGATCAGACGAGCTGCGGTGTTTTTTCTATCAGTTGCACATGCTTCCTTTGCAGCAAATGTAATGCGCCTAGAAGGAGGTTAAGTTCTCTGAGGGCGCTATACCAGGTGTGTTGCTATTGTCATTATCATTATTGCGATAAAGGCCGGCGCTCGGATGACGGCGGAGTTCTATACAACGGGAGTTGCAATGGCCGTGCAGTGAAGTCGAAAGCTCGCGACCACGTTTGGCCATCGCACTCTTGTCTATGCAGTTCCTGATTTTGGCGCTGCTCCGCGTGCTGAAAGCGTGTCGCTTGGACTTCAAAGAAGTAATTTTGTTGCTCGCTACGCGGCCGCGTCCGGGCGCGCGGGCTTGAGTCCCCGCTCGCGATCGCCGCCCGCTCGGAGGCGCTACTGATTCTGGCGCTATCGGCCCGTCGAGGGTCGCAAAATGATTAGCGCTCGCAGAGCGCGTGAGCGTTCCGCTCGCGAAGCGAAGCGGAACGCTAAACGAGCCGACTTCGCTGCCGTCATCGCACGCCTGTTTCGGGGTAAATTCCGGTCGCAAAGCTGCCAGCACAATGGCGCGCGCGTCCCACTTGATAGAGGTTGGTTGTTGGATAAGAAACCGAATCGCGGGTGCTTTGACGTCGTAGCCGTCGCAGCAGTTACGTAAGCGCAGGTTGGCAAGAGCGTGTATTGTACCAGCAAACGCCAATCGGTCGGTTCGCGGCCTGCGAACTCAAGCCACTAGTACAGCGATCGCACTTTGCAGCCGCCAATAGCGCGTGGCGGCGGCGGCGTTGAGTGCTGGGCCTCGAAGCTCGAATTGGAGAGGAGTGCTGGACGTTTGCTGAACGCAGAAGCGATCGATGCAGAGACGATCGTCGCTGCGGCTGCAGCTCGGCATAGAGCCGCGCATCCTCGGCCGCAGCCGCCGTCGCTCGGATTTTCTTTCAGTGGATGACACCGGCGTCCGTGGGCGTCGAAAGAGCGCGCTTCGTCGTTACGCGCTCGCTCGCCGGCGGCGGTGGACGCGCGCGCTCTCCGCCGTCGCGCCCAGCCGCGACGACTTTCGTATGTCGACTGAGCGTATGCGCAGTTTGTAGCCTCAGGCGACTCATTCCTCGGCTGGCGAGGTGGGGCTGGGCGGGCCGAGCGTGCGCGCGAAGCGGTTGTGAGAATCGGCCATCTCTCCTCCGCGCCCCGGAGCGAGGGTTGGGACCGTTCGGTTCTCCTTCGCCGCTTCGCTACGAAGACGGCGGCAGCTTCGTCCCATCTGTTCGCTCCGTCGCGAGCCGCGTCGTCGAGCGCGCCCGCACTTGGCCCGATGTCGTCGCGGGCAGCTCGCGCGCGAAAGCGCGCTCCGGCCGGTCCGAGCTACCTTCGCGGCGGTCGCGCGCGCGTGAGCCGAGCGTCGGATTCCATCGCTCGCCGCGAGCGTCGCACGCGCGGGCGGCGCTCACGGTAGTTGTTCCGTCTGATCGGCGACTGCGGCGGCGATAGACGCGGCCGCCGCCGCCGCCGATGCGGCCAGTGTCACCGCCGAGCTCGTTGCCGGGAGCGCACGCGGCGCGGCCGCACCCGCTGGCTGCGCCGCGAACGCGGCAGCGCCGCGTGGTGGACCGCAATGGTCGACCTTCAGCGGCGACTTGCGGCCGGCTGGCTCGGTGCGTTCTCCGCTCTTCCACCTGCGCCTAGAGAAGCAAAACGTGGCAGTCGCCTCAGATTGCGATTCGTGCACGCTTTTCCAGTCGGAAACCCCGCCCCGGAGGCCCCACAAACCGACCGGTAGGCGAGGAGTGGGGGGAAGGATGGGGACAACGCTGGAGCGAGTGCTAGTGCGCGGGCGGCGTCGCGTTTAGTGGTGGGAACGAAGCCGCGCACGCGCCGGCCGCTTCGCGGGAGCCGACTGCGCCGCGACCGCTGCTCGGCACCGGTCGCGGCGCCCCGGGGCGGAAAGCGTTGCGTCGTCACCTCGTCAAAACGATGCCGGCAGCCAGGGCGCCGCCGCCGCCGAGGCAGACAGCGCCGACGATAACCACCGTCAGAGACACTGCAGAAAGAGATGAAGTCGCGCCGTCACAGATACGCGGCGGGAAAAGTTAGCGCCGGCGCGGCGAGTGGCTTGGGCGGCAGCCAATGGTAGAGGTGGCGGCGCGGAGAGGCGCCACTTACGGCCATCCAAGGCCGCCGCTTCGCTGCCCGCGAGCGGCGGCGGAGAGGAGGCGGTGTCGTCGGCGACGTCACTTTGACTGCTGTTGCGCTCGATGTCGACCGCATGCGATTGGGTAGCCACATCCGGTCGGTCATGGCCGTCGTCGGTGCGCAATCGAGCGCGGGCAGTCGTGTCTCGAGATGAAACGGCCGGCGATGGTTTGTCTTCTGTGCTGCCACCTGGCGAACGGTCGCCCGTGTCATTGGCGGCGGACGCGTCGCGTCCAGCCGATGGCGAGGCCGTCGCCGTCGACGAGCGACCGCTCTCGGTGGTGGAAGTGCCGAACGACGACGACCCGTGCCGCTCGGCTGACTTAGCGAAATCGCGGGCGGACGAGAACACGTTAGCTGGCGGCGTCACGCCTCCCCCGCTTCGCCGTCTGTCCTCCTGATCCGTTACGACGGCCGTAGACGCAACCGTCACCGCCTCGCTAGGCGCCGCCGTCACCGCCTCGCTAGGCGCAGCCGTCACCGCCTCGCTAGGCGCCGCCGCCGTCGCCGCCTCGCTAGGCGCTGCTGATTGACTGCCGATCGTCTGGGACGCCGGCGCGCGAGGCACTGCTTCCGGCCCCGCGCCTCTCATCTCGCTCGCAAGGCTGCCGGCAGCGATTGCGGGAGGAGCAGCGCTGCTCCGAGACGCTGGCGGCGCAGCGTCGTGGTCGTGGTCGTCGTCGGGCGCCGACGCCCGACCGCCCAGCTCGACTCCAGCTGCGCCGGCGGCCGACATTTGGCTGGCTGCGGTCGTCACGGGTGTAGCAGACGACGCTGCGACCGTCGAGCGGAAGTGTTCCGCCGAAGTGGTCCCGGAGACGAACCGGGCCCCACTTCTTAGCGGCGGAGTCTCCGTGGCTCTGACGGCGCCCGGCGGATGAACGCCCAGCAGTAGCAGGTGCCTCAGCGGCAGCAAGTGCGGCGAGCGACTACCGTTGTGAGCGGTGATGGCGGCCTCGGCAATGGCGGCGGCCGCTGCCACTGCCGAGTGCAGCGGAGAGCGAGGGTTCGTCGCCGTCGTGGCCGACGAGGTTGGCCGGCTGCTGCCGCTGCTGGATTGGCGCACGGCAGCTTCGGCGCGCTTCGGCCGGACCGTCGTCGACGCCATGGACGAGACGTAGTAGTACTCGCAGACGAACGCCTGAGCCGGCGCACGACACTGGCCGTCGAACCAGCGGTACTGCTGCTTTGGCTTCATGGCGGCGCAGTCGGCGAGTTCCGGGCACATGCGGCCGCTGCCGTCGCCAGTGCACGTGACTCGAGGCAGCTTGGAGAACCACTTGGTGTACGATAGTCGCGTTCCTGCGCCGCGCGCGCAGCCACGCGTCAGGCGTGGACCGACAAAGCGATCGAGCGAGCGAGCGTTCGCGTCAGTCAGAGGCGGCGGCGCTAGCGGCCGCCTCCCTCGGAAGAGCGGTCCGAGCCACTCGCCAAGCATGCCAGGTGGCAGCTGTGTGGCGCGCGCGCGCCATGGAGCGGGCGCCTCGGATTCGGAGAGCGGCGGTGGCGGTGCTGATAATTTCGGTGCGGCGGTTGTGAAATATCTCCGGTCTCGGCATTTGCGGGTCAACTAAATGCTATTTAGAAATGTCCTCTCTAGCTAGGGAATTCAACTTGCGATGGCAAGGCCTCGAGCTAATAGTGAGGATATAGTTTGGTGTTGCACGCTGTGAATCTCTTTCTAGGCGGTGGCAAAAGCCGCTTAGCTTACCGGCTCGGCTGTCGTACCATTTCAGTGCTTTCGGCAGTTTTTAATCTACCTTCTCCTATCTGTCGATAGTGCAAACACTCACGCGCGCTCGGATATATTTTAGATTCTATCTAAAGTGTACATGCATAGTTACTGTAGAACTATAACTGCAAATATTCTATATAGTAGATAATCTGAATAACAGCCTAGTGGTAAGGCGCTCGCACTCATGATCCTGGTTGCGTGAGTTCAAATCCTGTAGCAGGCAATAAAAGCATTGCCTGCTGCAAGCCATGTTGGATGCGGATAAGGCTCTTCTGTCCCTATACAGTGAGGGTGTTAAATCAACGAAACCATTATTTTTTTTAAAAGTTAAATTTATTCTGCTCATGACGCCAGCGCTGCGTCCTACTAGCCCTCACTAGTTCAAGTGGCGGCGCAGTGGTCGCAAAGAGCCGAATACCTGATGCCCGTAACGAGTGCAAAATGGCAGAGTGCCGGAAGTGCCGCAAGCCGCCGCGGGCTACTGTCAGTCAATAGCGTAGCCCTAGCGAAGGCAAAAACACTACACTGCCGCTGGTGCGGCTGAGACGACTCAGTCGGACTAGTCAACAAGCTAAACACCCGCTAAAGTGCAGGGCCGTAGCGACTCGCTCGTCGGCAGACCGTCGTCAAAGGAGAGAGAGCTCTCTAGTTCCAAAGCTGAGAAAGTGCTCCACAGCTCCAAAGGAGAGAGATCGCTCCCCTGTTCCGAAGGAGAGAGAGAGAGAGAGAGAGAGAGAGAGAGAGAGAGAGAGAGAGAGAGAGAGAGAGAGAGAGAGAGAGAGAGAGAGAGAGAAAGCGCTCCGGCCATAACTTGTACATAACTCTATACATTCTGGCCAGGTCAGGAGCCAGCGAAAATACGGTTCCTCGATTAAATATTTTCTCATGATTCTGACAATGGATGAAACATTTCACGATTGGTATCCAGTTCAAAATCTGCTGCTTGGTTCAAATAATTTTTTAAAGGTTAGCTGATACGACAGACAGACTCATTTGCATAGCGGTAGAGGAACATCGCGCGGCTATCGCTATCGATTGCAGTGGGCAATACAGGACCGTCCCCTGCAGGACTCTAAACCACGAACTCGGTCGTGAAGAGCGAGCACCTTATCTCGTGGGTGAAGACATAGGAAACAAGAGTCGGGAGTGCGTTCGTATATATACACTTGAATGTAAAAATGTTTTCGAACCCAAGAAAAAAATCTACGGTCTCCTATGCATTGATGCAAGCCAAGCGAGATTGACCTAAGCGTACGCTCGGTAGCTGAGTACTAACTCGGAAGCAAAGCAAAGCCGAACCATCCGTCAAACTCTGACGGCAGCCAAGGTAAAAGTAGGATGAAGGGAAGAATCAAGGTACAATGAAAAGGCTGTTTTCTTCTCAATAAAACGACGTGCAAATGCAAAATTCAACGTATGTGCGGAGCCTATGACTAATCTCGAATTGCTGATAAAGGCGAGTTATATAGTGTTTTAGGCGGATAGGGACAGAGCTCCTCAAGCCGCCATGCTTATGAGCCTTTTTCACTTCCGGCTTCCTTTATGTATATATATATATATATATATATATATATATATATATATATATATATATGTATATATATATATATATATACAGCTGAGCCTCGACCGCAGCCGCTTCCAGCAACATTTGCAAAAGCTGAACGGCCCTGCCCTTTCGAATAGTCACAAGAACGAGGCGGCGGCTGCGGCGGGGCTTCCTTGTAGCCGCCGCCGCCGTCGGGCCGTTTGCTTACCGTCCGTCCACTGCCACACGCCCTCGGCTTTCCTGTCGCTCGCTCCGATCCAGTAGTTTCTATCCTGGTAGTCCTTACCCAGCGCCTCAATCTTTTGCGCTAGAAAGTTCTGCACCAGTTCAGACTTGATCTGAAAGCGCAGCGGCGCGCGGCCAAATTGAAACAGCAGCCGCAGCTGGCAATTCTCGCGCCCTCGCGCCGCCGCCGCCGCCGCCGCCGCCGCGCTAAATCGCGGGCAATCGTCCGCCGCTCTCGCTCTTTCATAGCCGTCGTCGCGCCGCGCGCGCGCGCGCGCGCGCGCGCGCGGGAGGGCGGCGCCCGAGCATCTGAAGGCCTCGACTAGGGAAAGGTCGGCGGCTAGCTATAATTACCGCTCGTGCGCTTCCTTCGAGTCGTCGCCGCAGCGACGCCGGCAGCCCGCCGAGCTCTCAGCGCGCCGCTGCCCGACGAACGCTACCCGACGCCGGCGCGACGAATTCGCGCGGCGGGCGCGCCCAGCGGAAGCGGAGGACAGCCCGCGCGTGCGGCCCCGCGGGACGCCCGCTCGCCTCACGAACGTGAAAGCTACGGCCGAGGAGACTCGCACGAGGCGGGCTCCTACGAGGAGGGCGCGCGAGAGGGCGAGCGCGGCGGGTGGCTGCGAGGGTGATGGCGGCTGCCTCGGCAAGAGCGAGCGAGCGAGCGAGCGAGCGAGCGAGAGTGCTCGCGCGCGAGAGCGCTCGCGCGCGGTCGCACCTGCACCAGCTGTCCGCCGCGCTCCTCGCAAAGTTCCTGAGCTTTGAGCCACGTGGACGGCACGCCGATGACGAACTCGTAGCATTTGTTGTCCAGAACGTACGACAGACGGCTTTGATGCACTTGGGGACAGTCGGGTTGCGGGGCGACAGCTCCGCCTGCAACAGCACGATCTATGCAGTAGTTCGCGAGCGCTTGCACCCTGCTCGCAGCCTCCACGCCTCGCGCGCTGCCGGTGGCAATCAAGGCGCTGAGATCTGCGGCGGCGATCGGGATCGCTGCGCTGAGATTGGGATCACTGCGCAGTGATCGGCGGCGATCGAGACCGCGCCGATCGCTGGCGACGACTGCTGCCGCGGGCGCGGGGCTCGAGTCAGCGCCGGCGACGCGCCGAGCCAGAGCGTTCGGCGGCGCCCGGTCACGCGCGCGCGCGCCGAGGCGCGTGGGCGAGCACGTGACCGCCGCCTCGCGCGCTTTCGCTTCGTAAACGACGTTCGCGTCCCGCAAGGGCTTGCGATGCCTTATATGCAGCCTCTGCAAAGTGCCTAGAGAGAGAGAGAGAGAGAGAGAGAGAGAGAGAGAGAGAGAGAGAGAGAGAGAGAGAGAGAGAGAGAGAGAGAGAGAGAGAGAGAGAGAGAGAGAGAGAGAGAGAGAGAGATTCAGCACTCTGAGGGCGCTATGGGAAACATGTATTATTATCGTACTCATTAAATAAAAAAAATAACTTCGCGGCGGTCGGCCCTTGTCGTCTTCTGCTTGCTTTTCACAGGCCAAACTTTCCTTCGCGCAAAAACGGCGACGGGACGGAAGCGCCGCGGCATCGAAGAGCCGCCGCCGCCGCCGCCGCGGCGACGGAGCGCGAACTCGCTCGGTCAGAGGTCAGAGCGGCTCTCAACCCCTGTGCGTCACGACCCCTTTGACCCTTTCGCGGGGGTCGCCCAATGCAGTCGGAAAACACGCATTTCCACATTTTGCACACAGTACATTTACGGTCGGGGTCGCCGCAACGCGAGCAACTGCATTAGAGGGTCCCGGCATTAGGAAAGTTGAGAACCACTGTCCTGCAGAGGTATTTGAAGCAAGCGTACGCAATGCACGTGGTTCATTTGAATGAACCTCCGTGAGCGAGCGCTCGTGCAGAGCGCAGACGCCCCTAGCGCGTCAATAATGATGAAAATAATAATAATAATAATAATGCATTTTTCATAGCGCCCTCAGAGAACCGAGTCTCTTTCTAGGCAGCATCACATCTGCTGCAAAGAAAGAACTGTTAGCTGCAGGCTCCAGGGCTCGATGAGCCACGGTGCGATCCGCTGGCTGAGCGTAGAACTGACAAAACCGGAAGCAGCACGCGATCTGTAGCGATCGCGAGTCGCTCTCAGACCGTCGGAGCCCTAGGACTGATTTCCGCAGGTTCGACTGGGCTCTGGAAGCGATCGGCGTTTCAGCTGTCGGTTCAGCAGCGCCAGCACGTTCACTTATTGTTTTTTGCGTTGGCACTTTCTCGCGCGCTCGCTTGTAGCGGGAGCGCCGGAGGTGGCGGACGGAGCGGTTAAGTTGACAGCCGATGGCTGTACGAGGCGAAGCCGGAACTAAAGAACCTGCGCGCCGGCGTCCACCGCGCTCACTGCGTGCGAAGTCTGCGCTGGAAGCAGCCGCTCGAAGCTCAAGCAACGATTGCTTGCGACACGGCGCCGCGAGTGCAAGCGCAGCTGGCTATAGTCGCCCGATTCAACGGCCTCATTTGCAGGTGTGCTGCGGCTGCAGAATCTCTCCGCTCGTTCGGCGGCTAGCGGCGCGCTCGCTACGGATTGCCCACACGCGGCGCCCACTCGCTACGGGCTGCCGAGTGATTTGAAGCCCATCTTCGCCGGGACGCGGCGGCGGCGCGACGAGCAGGCATCGCTACGGGACGGCGAGCCGCCGGCCCCGTGGGAAGTGCGTACGTCGGACCCAAACCGAGCGGAGCGACGGCAGCTGGTACACTCAAAAGTAGCCCGCGCAATGTCGAGCGCGACGCAGAAGCTCGCGGAAGGGATCGCAGAAGGGTACGAGTAGCACGCCGGCGGATGACGTCAAGGCGAGGCAGACAGTCGATATTGGAAGGACTCTCGCCGAGCGAGCATTCCAGTGTAACCGGAGACGGCCCCCCTGGACCGCACCGAAAGGCGGGTTGATAAATTAGAGTACGCGCGTGCTTACCTCCGTAACTTTTCAAACGGGAAGTAGCTGCTGCGTTAATCGGCCATATTAAGACGCCGCAGCGTCGGACGCAGGGCGAGAAGAAGTGCGAGAAGGAAGACTGTCAGTGCCTATCCCTTGATCATGCCGATACCGCGTGCCTCCACCGCTGCCGCCCTTGTTAACGCGACGGCCCAGACGCACTTCCGTTGTAGCGTACGCCAGTTGCCGGGCAAGAGATTTGGTTCTCTCGGGGCGCTATGGCGATGTTTTTTTAGTATTATCATTATCATCGAACAAGTTGCATCCCCGACTAATGCCAGTTGGGCGGTGACGCGCGCTCACTACGCAATAACTCAGACGCTTAGCGTCAGAGTAGCCTTTTTTTTAGCAGCGAAGCCGCTTCTCAGAGGCGAAAATAGCCCGCGTTTGGATGGGGTTAGCAACCGCAGGGCACGAGGCCGGCGCAGATCGCCTTCTCTCTCAGTCCACGGCTGCGGAAGGAGCGGGCGGGCGGCGGCACCGGTCATCGCACGCGATCTAACGCTTCGCAACTCAACGGTTCGACTCGAGAGAGTGGCAGCCTTCATTACCTTTTCACCGTCCGGCGCGTGTCCCGACAGTCGCCAGGGCATTGGCGGTGCAGTGTAAATACGCGAATGACTTCCGCGCTCGAAAGCCTCTAAAAGCCTCCCTCCCACGAGAGCCTCATGAGGTCGGCCGTTGTTTCGCGAGCTCTCAGCAGCAGCAGCAGCTACAGCGGCGGAGGCGGCGGCAGCGGCGGCGGCGGCGGCGGCGGCGGCGGCGGCGGCGGCGGCGGCGGCGGCGGCTCGGGCTGGGAGGAGGTGCTGGTGAAGCGGCAAGGCCGTCGAAAGCACTGGCGTCGCGTGCGAGCCGCTTCGGCCGCCAGTCGCGATGCTGGCGCGAGCGACGCTCGGTCGAAGACGACGCCGCGTTCGAGGGCACGGCGGCGGCGGCCCCGGGGTGGTCGACGGGTGAAGGGAGCAACGAACCGTGCTGCGGCGGCGGCGCAGGAGCTGACCGAGGCCGCGCGAGAGCGTGGGAGCCACGGAGCTGCTGGCGCCGCCGAGGCCGCGGCCGCTGCCGCTCGAGCTCGCACTCGCGGCCGCGGGCGCGCGCGCGCGCGATCGCTAGTTACCCGGCTTCGCGTGGAGACAGACGATCGCAAACGGCAGCAGCAGCAGCCTGCTCGGCGTCGCCAGCCGTAGCCGCTGCACCTTCATCTTTGCCCTGGCGCTGCAGCTGCTGCTGCTGCGGCGGCGGCGGCGGCGGCGGCGGCGGCGGCGGCGGCGGCGGCGACAACGAGCCCGCGGCGCCGGTGCCGTACTGCGGTCGCGCCGCTGGACGGACGCGCCTCCCTTAAACCGATCCACGTGCGTTTAGCCCTCGGGCGATTGCATTGGCTGGGACGCGGCGACCTCATTATTTGCGTGGCTGTCGCGTCGGGGGGCTCTCACGCGAGCGCTCGAGCTCGCTAACTGCGAGCAGGTGCTTATCGATGCTTACGTAATGCCGAGAACAAAGAGAGCTGAGGCGCTCCTCGGCGGGGGAGCGCGGCCGAGGAGCCGACGCCCCCCCTTACGCCGAGCCCCGCCCACCCATCGCCGGAAGCGCGGCCGATCGCGAGCTCGCTCGCAGTCGCGCGTCGTCGCACTGCACCTTCCCGTCTAGCGGGGTGAGCCGAGGCCGGCCGGCCGGCCGGCTAGTCGAGCGCCGTAACTGGACGCTTCCTCCCAGCCGCTAGCGGCTGCTGCGCGTGTCTTCTTGCTATTCGACCGAGCGGGCGGTCTGCCGGCGTGTCCGGGCGTTCGGCCGAGTCTGCGCCGGTCTCGCCCAGGTGCAGCGTGCGGCCTCGACATGTGGCTCTAGCGGCGAAGATTCTGCGAAGCTCGTAGCAGCGCTGCAAAGCTCGGAGCAGCGCTGCAAAGCTCGGAGCAGCGCTGCAAAGCTCGGAGCAGCGCTGCAAAGCTCGGAGCAGCGCTGCGAAGCTCGGAGCAGCGCTGCAAAGCTCAGAGCAGCGCTGCAAAGCTCGGAGCAGCGCAGCGATGTAGCGACCGGCGGAGGCTGCTGCGCTGCTCCGAAGCGCTCGCGCGTGCGCTACACCATGGGATACTCAGCGGAGGAGGGAGCCGCGGCCGCCGCCGCCCGGTCGGAGACGCTCTTCCTCGCGCCTCCGCGCGCGGCGTGTCGCAAGCAATGCTCCACAGTTCACGAACCGCGAGCGGAGAGCCGTCGCGCGAATTTCGGAGGCCTCTCGCCAGCGGCCTCACGGCTCCTCTCCGACTCCTCTCCGGTCAACTGGAGGCCACTTACCGGCTTTGTGGCTGCCCCCGCATTCAAATTAGCTGGCCAATTTTGCGTTAATACTACTACTACTACTACTACTACTAATAATAATGATAATGCAATTGTTATAGCACCATCAGAGAACTCAATATTTTGTATAGGGAATATTTACATTTACTGCAAAGGAAGCATGATCGAACAGTTGGTGGTAAAACTCTGAAGGACAACAAGCATAACGCTGTTAGGGGTGACATGCACAGGGTCAGCATGCAAACATGGTTACTGGCAGCGTGCACAGTATCAGCAAGCATGAGCACATAAAGGACGACTCACAGGGACCCACTAAATGCTGTCCTAAATAGGTGTGTTTTTCAGTTCTTTTTAAATGTTGTCAAGTCAGGGGATGTTCTGATGCAAGTCGGGAGTGAGTTCCAGGCTTTGGGAGCATACGAACTAAAGGCAAGACCTCCAAAGGATTTGAGATTTGTACGAGGTATTGGTAAGCAGTTAGATTTCGAAAAACGGGTGGTACGATGCTTAGTTTGGTGGTGGAGTAGATCTGATAGGTAGGCTGGAGCCCAATAATGACTGGACCTAAAAGTCAGTGACAGAACCATGAAGTCGATGCATTGCTTGACTGGTAGCCAGTGCAAGTCAACTAGAAGCGGTGTGATGTGGAAACTGCACCGCTTACGACAGACAAGCCTTGCTGCAGAGTTTTGCGCAAGCTGTAAGTGCCTGAGTGCACAGGCGGGTAGACCAGCAAGCAGTGAGTTAAAGACGTCAAGACGGGATGTCACAAATACGTGGGCCAATAAAGATGTGGTATCCCAGTCTCACCAAACCCAATTTTCAGAAATGCTATGTATCTCGAAGTAGTTTGACTTGACTTTGAAGCTGATGCGGTCGTCTAATGAAATGCCAATTTGGAGCATGACGCCGGGATTTCGTGCAGATTCAACAGGAGATATGATGGCAGAGCCTTGTTTTAGCTTTAGGTTTTCCAATTTCCGAATCACACTTAGTTTGTCCATAAGTGTCAAGTTAGTTTTAATAAGGTTGAAGTAAAATTTGACGAGCCTTGTTAAAATAATGATATATCAATTCATTAAAAATAAATAATTTAAGAATTATTTATTGAAATAACTATTTCAACACGGCGCACGAACCTTTTCCTCAACCTTATATCATCCTTCAATACGAGAAAGTTTGCTGCCATCCATTTGCGGATGCCATCAATTCATGCAGCAAGGGAGTTGAGAGAATTCGATGTGCTAGAGGGCTGAGAGGCATCAACGCTAAGGTACATTCAAGTGTCGTCTGCATAGGAGTGAAAGCCTAGATTGTGCCTGGCAATCACATCGGTCTTTCCGTAAGAATTGTGGAAGCGAGTTCCACAGTTTAGCACTTGCAGAGCTGAAGCTTCTGTCGCCAACGATCTTTAGGCGGAGGAATGGAAGAGCTAATTTATTGTCCACACAGGACCTGGGGGAGCGAGGAGGCTGAAACTGGTGCAGCAGTTCAGCCAGGTACGAAGTAGCCAAGCCTTGTAGGGCCTTGTGGGTAAGCGTGCGAAGGAGCCAAGCCTTGGCGGGCGTTACGTTTTAGCACAAAAAACTTTACTCTGTATCACTTGATCAACCGACAGCCATCCAAGCTTTTTCAGCAAAGAAAGCTTACAAACTTTACTTACTTACTTACTTCAAATTTCCAGCATTAACTATATATCTCCGTCTGTAATTCCACAAAGTCATAAAGAACATGTGGGTGTTACGCAGGAGAGTTTTGTATAGCGCCATCTAAAGCTTGGCCTCTGCAATTCATCAATATATTTCCAACTGATCGAGCTTTTCAAAGACTGACTCAAAAAGTCAGGCTCCACTCGTGTCCGCCAATTTCAGTAACCCCACAAGGTTCTCATTAATCGCCTCCTTGTCCTTTTGAAGTTCAACGACACGAAAGATTGTGGTCATTTGCTTGCTTGTGGCTGAAATCTGGAGTGCATACCAGTATAATGCTTTAGTGTTTATCATTGTTCACGTGAATTTGAACACCTTCAAAAAGGCGATCAGATTGACTTTCAGGCCCCAGATAGTGGACTACGGTTTTTGCATTCTGAATGCACCGTAAGTGTTCGGCCATTATGGGATTGTCATTTTTTGCAAGTAATTGGTCTTCGCCAAGCAAACTTCCGTTGCAAATAACTAACGTTGAGCATATCGGAAATAAATCCTCTCAAGGCCACATTCATCTATGCTAAATGCAGCAAGATTGCCGCGATGACGCGTTCTAACACGGCATGGTAATGAGCCCGGTCTATTCCCACTAAAAATAGCGTCTGTTTATCAAGGGTTAAGTCAGTTTAAAGACGTAGTTCAAGTTCCGTCCATTCCATATCGTGCGCTGCCCTAGGTCCCTTGACTTTTCATGCTCCTCCAAGGTCAAGGACTGCCAACTGCTGAATCCTTGTGTGACTATTTTGAGATTATGACACTGTCATTGGTTAATGGCCTGTTGTGATTTATGATAGTGGTATATAAGTAAAGGGCGCCAAAGGCCTGGGAGTCAGGTCGAGGACGTACGGCGGGCAATCGCGTACTGGCCTGCTGCGGCGTCCGTGTGAATAAACGTCTTTGAGCCCGCTTCGGTGTTCTGCGTGGTATCGCGTACCTGCCGCTGGAAAATGTTAAACTACACTTCAGACTGTAGCCTCATTCGCGTCACACAAAGCCACTTGCAACAGAAGCAGTATACGGCATTCTGCTGTACGGAATACTAACAACTACGTTCAGAACTGTCGGGTTTCCACATTAAAGCGACTTTGAATGTCATTCTTTAATATGCGGTTCTATTTTGATTGGGAAAATTATTAATGTTTTACTTGGACTGCTCCAAATTTCACAATGTCAATACGTAAACTACCAGATTCTGCCAAAATGCTACCTACCGGAAGTAGTTACCTCCAGTGAAACGGGCTCCTTAGGGCATGCTGACGGAAACACGTACAGCTTGCTGACAGCAATTGCCATCGGAGCCCTGTGCATTCTCCACCGTTGCGGAGAATGCAATGACTTGCTGTCGATTTCCTTCACATTCACTCGCTTCTTTTGCTGCGCTTTGCTTCCGTCGTGGTCTCCTAGAGCCTTTTCCGTGGTTTTCTTTCGGCGCACTGAAATTCGTCGCCGACGAAAGAGACGTTGATGGCAGCATCAAATACACCCGTTGCTTTAGCTATGCGTTTGCTCAAGCATTCTAGTCTATCTATAATTTTGCGCTCTGCGCACGGAATTCTGTGCAAGGGATTTTGTGCACGGAATTCCTGGAATGATCTGCCATGTAACAACAAAGAAATTTGATAGATTTACCGAGTATCGAGTTATTTAAAATAATTTTAAATTTTCAGAGAGCTCCAAAAGTAGTAAAATGTTTAGCTATTCAATGAACTTTAAAATACTCTCAATTAAATATTTATGAAAACGCAACTCGAGGCTCTTCTTCCGAGGCCACCTACAGCCGCAGCGGTTGCACACGGCTCACGCGTCGGCATAAGATTGGCGCCTTACCCGTGATAATGAACTGCGAACTATGAATCGTGACTTTGAACCGAGAGATTCTGATGAAATAGCATCAATAAGCCGACGCTTACGATCGGCGCCCTATACGATTGTATATATTAGTGAGATTAGTGTAATTTTTACGATATGTTCATCAGTAATAAGGTGTGAGCCTGACCGCAGCTCTCTTGGAGTAACGGTCTGCCGGCCAGTAATAGTGGACCTTGCCGTCGCTCGTCGGTGAGCCACTGCTGAGCTCGATCCCGAGGAGTAGGACGACCCAACCAGGTAATACGGTAACCAGGTAACACGCGAACCAGGTAATACGGTAATATGGCATCGCTCGTTCATAGAACCAGCTCACTTCCTGCTACGGGTACGTCACTAATAGCAGGCTGCTACACGTGGTCACCAGCGTCTGCTGTTTATATTTACTTTAAACTTAAGGCTTGGGATTTTAGGTGAAGTGCTTAGGGGCTGTGAGTTGGTTGGCTCGCGTTTCAGGGTCTAGAGGTTAAATTTTGGTAGCCTTGAGTTCTTGGGTTTAGGGTTATGCTTAAGGGTTTAGCATTTAGTATTAAAGTTTTGTGGAAAAAGTTTCAGCTTAAAGGTACCTCTCAATTTGTTAATTTATCCTAAATAAAAGCAGATGCTGGCGACCAAGTTTAGGAGTCTGCTATTGGCACTGTGCCAATAGCAGGAACTGAGCTGGCTCTATGAACAAACGACAACGTATCGGCTGAACTAACATATGTGACTCTGCAAACACAATAAAAAACAGTCTTGAAAATAAAAATATATCAGAGCGTGAGCTGCTGTACGCCTGTAAGCGAATCAGTCGAGAGTCTACATGCTGTGTTAGCCGAATTAGACAGGCAGTTAGTTGTGCTTTGTCTAAAACGATTCTGCTGCTACGCTGCCTGCAGGGTATCGAACGCTGGGTCGTTACCGTTTGGCGTATTAAGAGCTTCGATTATCTAGATACTGCATGCGTAGTGCCTCCGGCTGAAATAATGAGGGTCGGGAGAACGTAGCGGTATGAAACGAGCGAGCAAGAAATAGAGAAGGAGAGAGAGAGAGGGAAAGAGAAAGAGGGAGAGAGAGAGAGAGGGGGAGAGAGAGAGAGAGAGAGAGAGAGAGAGAGAGAGAGAGAGAGAGAGAGAGGGAGAGAGAGAGAGAGAGAGAGAGAGAGTGAGACTAAGGGATAAATAGAGATGCAAAGTATTCGTTGACACTTCATACAAGCGTAAAGATAATGTTTACGCGCGGTCAGAAAATTAGATTTGGGTAAATAACGTTAAGAGAAGCTTTGTAAGAGAAGAATTAAACGCAATCAACTATGGTTAGTCTTGCAAAGTTCATTCCATGAATAATTATTTCTTGCAACTCATCTTGAGTAACCTTATCGTCGGACAACGCATTGATCCCTTTTTCTAGGAACTTATCGTTAGCAACTATTGGTTTAGCAACTAAGTTCCCGCCGTTTTAAGAACTTTATGCCGCCGATTAGGTCCTTTCCATATGTTGAAAATTGAGTCACGCGTTGACCGTTTGATTCCGTTCAAGCAATTAATAATGGACAATCCCTTCCAAGTCTCACCGTGCGTCTTGTTTCATGCGCGGTTTCGCTTGTTCGCCGGGGCTAAGCTATTCCTTGCACCCACTGATTCATATTAATTTACAGGCACATCCTTTTTCACCGCCAGTAAAGATTCGGTGAAGAAATTGCTGCTTGTGTCCGTGAGTTGAGCGATGAAAAGTGAGCGAGCAAACCAGCGGGGATTGTGGCTCGTTGATTTTTGTAGTTGTCACTTGAAGCTAGCACCACACTTCTGAACCACTTGTCCCATCGAGTGATGCTTTTTCTTCTCTATAGCAGCGTGGGAGCATTCCATCGTCTCTGGCAGTTCCCTTGTCGCTGGTTCATTTCCCCTTCATCGAACTCAACTGGACGACCAGAACGAGGTGCGTCCTTGAGGTCAAAATTGCCATTTTTGAACTTGGCGCACCAATCATGACCGGTTCTTTTAGCTTGGCACCCTCTCCAAACATAGCACACACGTCGTGAGAAGATTTTGCGGCCTTGAAACCTTAATTTAAAGCAAAAAAGGAGGTATCGAAAAATGCTAATTTTTGTTAGCATGACATTCTATTTCAATGATCTGAAAATAAAGAAAATAATTAACTCGAACCAATAGATTCCGTTAGAAAAAAACATCTGCTTTCGAATAACTTAAAACGTTATGACAAAAGATTTTAATGACACGATGAATGTTAAAATTTAAAAAGACGGGGCGAACTTAGTTGCCAACCCAATAGTTGGGAGTGTTTTCCTTTCTCAACTTGTGAAAGAAGC
Source organism: Cristatella mucedo (assembly GCA_009760855.2). Taxonomy (NCBI): domain Eukaryota; kingdom Metazoa; phylum Bryozoa; class Phylactolaemata; family Cristatellidae; genus Cristatella; species Cristatella mucedo. The sequence continues at coordinate 35,698 of WPIO01000038.1, read as the reverse complement.
TGAACCAATGAGAGAACCCACACCAGTTAATACTATAGAAACGTGAAAAATGCCATTGAGGTCGTCTATGTAAGAACTGATAGTCGCTGTAAGAACAATTGTAAAGATGAGTAGGAATATAAATATGATAAAGCTGTCGTAACTTTCTTTGAAAAAGATCTAATCCTATCGCTTTCAGCTGTAAGCGTACTTTTTCTAACCAAACTCCTCTTAGCTAAGGCATTTTGTTATAACGACTAGTCATTAAATCCTGCTCTGCTAAATAAAAATAAATTAATAGAAAAATATCAAGAAAGGGAAGAAACTTCGTCAGTGTGACTAAGAATGGCTTTGATTCTGTGTCACGAATGAAATATAATACTTGACGGAAACTGAGTCTGGTAATCTAGACAAGTGTTGATCAATTGTAAGATTGTAGTCGGTAGTTCAGTCGAAAAAGGCAGTTTCAATGAGTGTATAAGGTGGATTCGCTACGTAGAAACATCCGTTTATAGCGATAGAGTAGTTTTAATGGGAATTTGGTGATAGTTTGATGGTGTTCATGATATTATGAGTGCTTTATAGATAATCGGTAACCATAATGCAAGCAAATAGGTAACCTCCGATAGTTCTTGAGTAATCGAAACGTCTCCTTACATGATTGATTACATCTTGAATAGGTACATCAATTTTCTATGTAAACAAGAAACAAATAGCTACATAAAATAGTACCTCCACATCGAATTTTTATCTCCGCATTGGAAACCTCTATCACAATAAAACAGTTCTTGGCCGCAACTACTCTAACAGCTAACGAAATTTCTGGGGTGCAATCATAATCAGTAACCATAATACGCGGTAGAACCGATAACTTCAGTTCCTTCTCATGTTCACATCTGATCTTCCATGAATCAGCACCGCCATTTTCACAATTAAAGGAGTAATACTTACAAAAACAGATGACATGGATTTTCAGGAAGTTCCTAATCACTTAAATACAATTTATTCGCACAGTCTCATCACATGTCTGTTTCCAAGCTATCTTTGCAATCTCTTCACGTCTATTAGCACGTTGTTTCTAAATGTGAGCATTTATCCTATCGCATCTTTCTGAGTATATGCAATTTTCTTCTTTGCAAATAGGTTCTTTTTAACGAACCACTGAACTTTGTCTTTCAAAGCTAGTGAAACCACCAACGATAGTTGAGTAGTTGGAAATTAAATGACTCAAATCCTAAATACCCATAGATATTCTTTCACTAATCTTGCAATTTATCCATATAATAGAATGAAATATTTTGCTCCAATCATGGAAAATCTCACCACCGAGTCTAGAAAAATCTGAAACCTTGGTTGCCATGGTATACTCATAGAAAAAAAGCTCATTTAAATGAAAACAAGCACCTCCCTTCTGCTGCTGAATCTCGCACTGTTTCATAATCAGATGCAATATTGCTGCTGCAACACCTTGTAATACGTTAGTTTTAGGTAAGCGTATAAATTAAGTTATGATGGAAGTTCCTCAGATACCAGTTTAAACTGCTTTTTGACGTGGCGAAGGAGCTGAGCCGTATCTAGAACATGTTTAAACCGGTTTGAGATTCCGCCATCCGAAAGTAATTTAAGAGTTTGTTGTCCTGCCATTGCCACTGTTATGCTCAAGAGTTAGATCTAGTGTTAATTGCTTATGGTTCAGATTTTACGGTCTACAGGCTGCTATTACGTCGGACTTTCCGCTAAGGGCACGGCGGCACCTATAGCTGAACCTACGTTTTTCATAGATATGCAGCGCCTGCGTCGCCGTTTTCTCCTCGACTGCTGCCAGCGCCACCGAGGTTGTACCGAACCGTCGCGAGAGCGCACGAGAGTCAAGGTCGCGCGGCGCCTTTTGCTCGCCCAGCTCTTCGCCGGCGCTCGCGTCAGCCGTCGCTATCTCCACGTTGTCCACGTCCTCACCGTCTTCCAGCCCGGCCGCCGCGGCCGAAGAGGCGACGCCCGCGACCGAGGATGGGACTCCTCGCGCTCGCGCCCAGCGCGCTCAGGAGCCGCCCACGCGACGCCTGCCGTGGCGCTGTCCACTTTAGCGACGAAGACGCGGCGTCAAAAGCGGTCGCGCTGCCGCCGACGTCATCTGTACAGTTTATAGTTAAATATTTTGGTGGCGTGTTACATCGGCTTTGGCGGCGGTCGGCTTGGTTGTTTTGGCCGTGCGATAGTTACCGGCTGGGTGTTCTACAGAAGAGGAGCTGGCTGCGTTCCTGACCTTGACCTTGGATGTCGGAGCGGCGACGCCGCATACTGAGGATAAGGAGCAGTTGGGAAGGGGACGCACGGTCGAGCAGTTGGCTCGCTGTCTCGCCGTGAGCCGTCTAGAGGGAAAGCGTGCGGTGCCACTTTGAAATAAAGGGATGCTATTACTTTAAGCTATTCCGCAGGGGCGTAATCTTAATGACGACGATGAAGGTCACCGACGAGTACACTCAGTTTGATGGTAGCGAAGACTTCGCACTCTGGATTGCGCGATTTGAGCTTTTCGAAGATCTTCAGAATTTCAACGACTTGGCGAAGCTGTTGCAGCTGGTTTTGACTGGAGGCGCTTTATAGGCGATCTATCAAGGACTGAGCGAGGAAGGCAAGAAGAGATATGGCACGGTAAAGAGAAAACATTGACCACGGCGTTTTCACATGATCGCTTTAGTGCGCATGACGAGCTTTTACGCAGGCGGTTGCGTGCAGGTGGGAGCGCTGACGAATACTCGGCAGACCTTAAGCGACTGATATCACTGGTGGCACCTGCGGCCGATGTTGCTGCCGCCGGTATCGAAGAATGGCTAACGTGTGCATTCCTCGCAGCGCTGCCAGGTGCAGTTGAAACTCAACTGAAGGCAGCCTATCGAAGATGCCTCTCCGGCGGTAGTTAAGCGGGCCCGACAGCTTGTTCCCGCCGAAAACGTTTTTGCACTGGGCGCTGTGCGAGCGGCGCGAGAAGCATGATGGGCGAGTCTCGCATCCTGTCGAGGCGTGTCGTCTACTTCTTGTGTAACGAGCCGGGGCTTTTTGCCAGGCACTGCGCGCACACAGTTTCACAGCTGAGTAGGGAAATTGTGTGCTTTCGATGCGGCCAGCTGCGCCGTAGTAGCGGCCGCGTGTTACAGAGCGCGCGCACCCACAAAATGTTTAAAGGGAATTGAGAATTACTACTACGCTACAGCGTTTACCGTGGTGGCGAAATCAACTTGCGTAAACTGTATTGATTTGCTAGCGCTCAGCGAAGGGTCTTGAATGTTGACGCTGGCTGCTAGCGTTCCATCATATCCCGGGAAAATCGGCCTGTGCGTCTCAGCTTTAGCCTGTTCGAGAATCCATCATAGTGTCGGACGGTACGACAACTGCATGCCGTTATATGTGCGGCGTGGAAGTCGACCTTGACGGGCGACTAGCGCATCTGAACTGCCTCGTGGCCGAAATCCTGCCCGGCTATGATTTGCTGCTCGGCATGAACACCGTGCCGTTTCTTGGAGGCATTCTAGTCAGTGCCGACGGCGAGAACGTGGAGTTTTGCCGTGAGTAACGCTGCGGCGCTCTTTCTGAACGGCTGCGTGAGTCAATAAATGCTGATGCAACCCTGTCGGTTACCAACAAGGATTTCTCCATGGGGTTTGCTAATGGCGCGTTGACGGTATTGTCGGCGTGGTACGATGGCGCACACGACCCTACGCTAGAGAACTAAATACCGTCTTACCTCATTGCACCGTCCACTCGAGATGCATATGAGGAAGAGGTAGAAAAGTGGATGTAGTTTGAGTGTAGGCCGGCTCCTCTAATGAGCCTGTGATGTGGCATGGACACTGGCCGGTAACCGCTGGTGGCCAGATGGTGGATTCACCATCATGATCGGCCGCTGCACAGTTGTGGTCCTCGATTAATCATCGGGGTCAACCGGAGGAGGGGAAGAGACTCTAGGGTGAGAAGGGGGCGAAGGCAGTCGTGCGTCTTGCTGCTCCGTGCCTTGTGCAATAAACCGTTGGCGTTGTTCATCGGCTGGCTCTCTGATGGGCGAACCGAACCACAGTGGATACAGCATGGGTGGCTTGCACTGTATACCGCAGAGGGCACTTGTCTTATTCCATTAATAGCGGAAGTCCAGGCAAGCAAAGAGAAAGTGAAGCCGGCAATGAACTACCGGGAGTCCGTATCGAGCGATACCATTTAAGCCGACTTATGCGGGGCGAAGCTGTACTCCTGTCGAAAAATGGGCCAGTGCTGCAGCCTACTTGACCTGAGAAAGACGTATTTACAAATACACATTCACCAGTTGCTGTGGTGCTGTCAGGCTGTTGAATTTAAGAGCAAACGGTTTTGCTTAACACGGATCGGCTTTGGGTTGAACGCAGCCCCAAAAATAACGGCATCCGTCGTCAAGGAAGTCCTGTACATGGATACACTCATTGATGGATACATGGATACACTCATGGTCGTGGCAGCGACTCTTTTGAGCACGACGTTATAGTAAATGCCACAATCTTATCGAAAGATCGTGTCAGCGAACTGTTGCAGGGTTTCGGTCTCGAATACAAGCCGGCCGCTGAGCGGTCGCGTGTTGGGACTGAGTGCGGCGTCATAGTAAGCAACTTGTGTGGGGCAGCGATTATGCAGTCTGTGCTGCAGGGCAGCTCCGGACGAAGTGAAAGAATTTTGTGTGATGCGGCAAATTTAGTTGGACACTTTCCTGTCGCAGGCTGGTTGAGGGTTTCGTGCAGCTACTTAAAGCGGAGAGTCCCCTGCGAAGGCTGGAATTCACCGGTATGAGCTAACTTCATAGAGATGGCGGAGTAAGTCTATTGCCACGTCCTCGCTGATGATCGTTACTGGCGTTTGCTCAGTACCACCCACGACTACTGGGCCTCTTTGGTGAACGCGAGTATCACTACCATGAGGAGATATACCAAGAAATTGGCGGTAACGTCGTAGAGCACGCGTCGTGGCTACGCAAGGCTGACGACCCAGCTTATATCAACGTGTCAGAGTTCAAGTCGGTTCTGAAAGGCGTCAACCTTGCGATAGCATGGGGCCTGAAGACCGTTGTCGTCGTAACCAATTCCACTACAGTATTCGGCTGGCTCTGTGCTCGGTGATAAGCCAGTGCCATCGCGAGGGCTTGGACGTTGCATTGATCTGCTGCTGCCATGCATAACCAACATCATTAATATGTCATTAGCCTCAGGTCAGGTCCCAGCACCTTTCAAAAAAGCTGTAGTCAGGCCACTTCTCAAGAAAGCTACACTAGACCAAGAGAACTTAGGCAACTACCGCCCAGTCTCCCTTCTACCATTCCTATCAAAGACACTGGAACGGGTCGCGGCAGACCAGCTGAACTCGTATATCGAAACCTCACACCTTGCTAGTAAGTTTCAGTCTGGCTTTAGAGCTAATCACTCCACAGAGTCAGCATTGCTTCGGGTATACAACGACCTACTTAGGAATGCAGACATGGGTAGAGTGTCTCTTCTTGTTTTGCTCGATCTTTCGGCAGCTTTTGATACCATCGATCACAAAGTACTTCTAGAGCGCCTCTCATCTCGCCTGGGCATCACTGGCACTGCTCTGCAGTGGTTCAGGTCCTATCTCAGTGGGAGACTCCAGAGTGTTGACGTGAATGGACAAAGATCATCTGAAGTACCTCTAAAATATGGAGTACCTCAGGGCTCTGTGCTAGGTCCGGTCCTTTTCACCGTTTATACTCTCCCTCTCGCTGATGTGATTGCCAAGCACAATCTAGGCTTTCACTTCTATGCGGATGACACTCAGTTGTACCTTTGCTTTGATCCCTCCCAGCCTTCGAGCACCTCAAATTCTCTCAACTCACTTGCTGCATGCATTGATGACATCCAATCATGGATGGCAGCAAATTTTCTAAAACTAAACGATGATAAAACTAACTTACTAGTTATGGGCAAACCTAGTGCTATTCAGAAATTGGAAAGGCTGACTTTCAAAATTGGCTCTGCCAGCATATTTCCAGTTGCGTCAGCTCGAAATCTAGGTGTCATATTCCAAAGCGACCTCTCGTTAGACGACCACATCAGCTCCACAGTCAAATCAGCCTATTTTCAGCTTCACAACATTGCTAAAATTAGGGCTTGTTTAGATAAGGATACCACGTCCAAGTTGGTCCATGCATTCGTGACATCTCGTCTCGACTTCTGCAACTCACTGCTTACTGGCCTACCAGCATGTGCGATCAGGCGATTGCAGCTGGTGCAAAACTTTGCAGCTAGGCTTGTCTGTCGTGAGCGTCGCAGTTGCCACATTACTCCACTTCTCGCCGACCTGCACTGGTTACCAGTCAAGCAACGGATTGACTTCAAGGTTTTGTCGCTCACTTTTAGGTCCCTTCATTCTATGGCTCCAGCCTATCTTTCAGATATACTACCCCATCAGGCAAAGCATCGTACCACTCGCTTTAGGAATCCAACAGTCTAGAAATACCTCGTACAAACCTTAAATCCTTTGGAGACCGTGCATTTAGCTCGTATGCTCCCACAGCCTGGAACTCCCTCCCGACCTGCATCAGAACATCCCCTGACCTGACGACATTTAAAAGAAACATAAAAACATACCTATTTAGGAAAGCATTTAGTGGGTCCTTGTGATTCGTCCTCGATGTGCTTATGCGTGCTGACACTGTTCATGCTGCCACTAACCACATTTGCATGCTGACCCAGTGCATGTAACCCCTAACCATGTTATTCATTTTGTTTGTTTTTCAAGCATGATTTTACTTACTAATCTATTGCGTATCACTTTGCAGCAAATGTAAAGCGCCTAGAAAGAGATTAAGTTCTCTGAGGGCGCTTTATCAAGTGGAATATTATTATTATTATTATTATTGGAGAAGCGTTAACATGTCGACGTCTGACCCTATTTGGCGAGACGATTCTAGAATGCAGTCTGCACACATCTGTTTGCCTTGTTCGGTCTAGCTAGGACAAAGTAGGTCGCCTAGCTCACGTGCACAATCGCTGATATCGGTTGATCGAAGCCGGCGTGGACACCACATCAATTAATGGAAGAGGTTTCGCAAAACGACTGACCTCCGAGCCCTCCACGCGAAGCACCACTTCGGCGTTCATCGAGATCTGAGCCTTGCTCAACCGACCTTCCCAGACTCAAAGATCACACGCAGTCAGGTTGTGAGTGTGGTGCGATCGTGCTTCCACTGCAGATCGTTTAATCTGGCACCCGAGTCATGAAGCCAGGATAGCTTTTCTGTGCTAGCAATTGGCACAGGCTAGCGAGCGATGTGACGCATTTTCGCGGTGAGCCGTACTTGACCGTTGTAGAATGTGAGCCGAGTAGTTTCGCGATTTTTCGGCGACTGCAGAACGAGGGCACCGCAGAATTGGTCAAAGAGCTGGAGCATATAATACGCTAGCTTGTGGTCCGGCCCGGCCGCTGTTGTCACACAATGCAGCTGCGGGAGCTTTAGGGCGTTACCGTGAATTTTCGACATTTGTGACATTTTCCTATGTGCCAAGCGACCGTCGGGGACTGTTGAATCGAATCACCGCACTATTACAAGCATGGCGGCATGAAGCGGCGGAAATGCTTCAGGCTAGGTCGTTTGGTACAATTTGGTGCCCGCTGCCCGGAGCGCCAAGCCGGCAGCTCCACAAATACCAGTGGGAAAAGTCCACGGTAAGTCCAGTGGTATGCTACGAGGAAGACACACTTGCTGAACGGGAGCTGACTCACTTGGGCAACGTGCATTCGCGAATCCAATGGGTGCACTCCGCATTACTACTTGTCCACGGCCGGGTAACCGGCGTCGGGCCTGAAGACGGCATTGAATAAGACGGAATGCGCCAGCAGGTCTCTGACGTGCTCGCTCTGCAGGAGACAGCAGCTGATCTAGATGGACCAGTCCCTGACGCTGATCGTGCACGCATCGACGACACGAACTAGCCGGTTGTAACTCATCATGGCTATGACCGCACAACGGAGGGCTCTGTTCGCCGATTTCGTCCTGTATTACCGGGCTGCCTGTGGGATGCACTTTGCTTTCAATAAATTTTAATATTTATAAATAATTTTAAATAACATACGCTGAACTATTTCTGGCTGGGATTTCATTTGTCAGAGACACGCCACGGTGTGTCATTTTTGACGTTTAGATCACCGTAGCGTTTAGTTTATAGTTAGATACTTTAGTGGCGTTTGGTTTACGTCAGCTTTGGCGGCTGCCGGCTTATTTGTTTTGGCCAAGCCACTCTTCTGTGGTTTGCCAGGGAGGAGTGTAGTTCGATTGTATACAGGCTGGTACAGCTCCTTTCCTCAACAGCTGGTGGGAGCATCTCTGAGAGGGGCCGGTGTACAGCTGTGGTCAGCTTCTAATAAGGCGTTGACACAGGCCAAAAACAAGCTGGTGAAAATATGGTGGATTCACCATCGGGGTCGCCCAAGGGACAGCTGGGGACTAGGAGACTCGAGTGTGAGAAGGGGGCAAGTGAAATCGTGCTCCCTCTGCTCTGTGAGTAGTAGAATCAATTGTTGGTGTTGGTTCTGTGCGGGCGTTCTTTGTGCAAGGCGAATCAAAGCACAAGCTATTTCGTGGGATGGAGCCGATGACGCTCTGGGAGATGTCTTGTGCATCGTTCCTAGGCTTCGATGGCTTCGGATACTTCGTTGGCTGGCTACTGAACTTAGAGAGGGAGATCAAACAAGTAACTACGAACCGAGTGAGTGGCACTTGTTTTTGCTCTTTGCTATGCAAGGCGGGGCCTTCACGTTTGTCTCGGGGCTCCCGCAGGCAGTTCAGAATGACAATGACAAGCTTCGAGAGGCCCTTGTGAGGGCATTCACCTCGCCGGCCGATAGAGCGCGATTGCTGCACGCTGATCGGGTAAAGGCTGGTCGGACTGAGAGGGACGACAGGAGCGACCGGAAGCGGCAGCAGCGATCACCGACTGTGTGCCAGGCGACAGAAGTTTGTCAAGCTGCCACGCCGTGGTGGCAGGCAACGGCTCTCAAAGCGGTGACGGTTGGTCAGGCTGCGATGGTGTTCTACGAAGCAACGGCGTTGTGTGAGGCAACGGTCAGCGGTGAGGCCGAGGCAACAGAGAGTGAGGCGATGCACGAAGAGGCGGCGGTGTCCACGAGGAAGGCGGCGGCGTCAGCGGCAGAGTCGGCGGTGTCCACGACAGAGTCGGCATTGGCCTGCGATGGAGTGCAAGCCATGAAGGCGACGTTGGAGTGCGACCAGCCGGTGGGCTGTGACGCGGCGCACACCGGAGAGTCTGTGCAGCACGGGGAGTCAGCACAGGATGGCGAGACTGTCCAGACAGGAGAGTGTGCTGGCCGCAGAGACTGTGCAGACCGAAGAGTCCGCACATGCCGGAGAGTCTGAACAGTACTGGGAGTCAGCTCGGGACGGAGTGACTGTGAAGGTTGGAGAGGCTGTGCAGGCCGGAGAAGCAGCTGCGCATGTCGAACGTGGCGGCAGAATCGTATGGAGCGCCGGCGGCCGAGGTCAGCAAAGCGGAGGCTGTGGGCGTCAGCTCGGCGACGATGGCCGGTGGCTCACGTTGCCGGCTGGTCGCGAAAGGCCGTGCACCAGCGCGCCCCCTGCGAGCAGCTGTAAGGTAGCAAGCCCGCCTGTGGGGTCGGCTATTGATGTTGGCTGCTATGCCGATACGGCACTGCATGTGTAGTGTCGGATTTGTAGAGGCTTGGCTCGCTCAATGCTGCCCGGTACATTGCAGCTACACGTGTTGGTGCTTCAAATGTGACCTTAAAGTCAAGGGGGCGTGTAGTTCAATTGTATGCAGGCTGGTACAGCTCCTTTCCTCAACAGCTGGTGGGAGCATACCCGAGAGGGGCCGGTGTACAGCTGTGGTCAGCTTCTGATGAGGCGTTGACACAGGCCGATAACCTGCTGGTTAATAGATGATGGATTCACCATCGGGGTCGGCCGAGGGACAGCCGGGGTTGAAGAGGCTCCAGTGTGAGAAGGGGGCGAAGGCAGTCGTGCGTCTTGCTGCTCCGTGCCTTGTGCAATAAACCGTTGGCGTTGTTCATCGGCTGGCTCTCTGATGGGCGAACCAAACTACAAGGAGCTCAGAGAGGAGCTCGCTGCGTCCTGCAATTATAGCTGCCTGACCTTGAGCGCCGGAGTTGCGACGCATACTGACGGGATGGAGACGCATGGCGGAGCAGTTGGCTCGCTGTCTCGCGCTGAGAGCCGTCTAGAGGGGAGAGTGTGCAGCGCCACTTTGGAATAGAGGAATTGTACTACCTTAGTCTGAACATCCTCCTTTCGACGAGGTGACGATATGGGCGTGCCATTTCAATAACGCAGTACCGCCCGCTCCGACGTTCCATCCGCCCAATGGGTGCGCTTCCTGCCGGCACGCCCTTGGTCATCAAATGAACTCTTGCCAGTGCGTTCCCTTGTACACACTCTATCCACTCTCTTCTCAATTATCGCCACGTGCTCCGGAGCAGCACACACGACTGCTTCGACAGCCAGTATGTACGCCAGCATATTTCATCTGCTTCGCCGTTGTGCAATACGGCCATCGTCTTTGCTACAACTGACCTGTGGGGGCTTCCTCTGCACTTCATTGCGCCACTGCCGTGCGCATCGAGCCCCTATAACGATACGGTCGTTGCGACGCGACGAGATGGCGACCGCCTGCTCCATGATGTTGGAGGATGATGAGTGGTCGACTTTGCCTTCGCTGGACTTTCATCGTGCCCTGCACGACGCCTACCCGGGAGGCTGGCTGTGCGCCACCCTGGGCAACTCGATCGTCGGCACCGCATTTTTTGCGACGTTCCCAGACGGCAGCGGCTTCGGAGGCTACTTGTTCGTCAGGAAAGATTACAGAAGCGAAGGTAGGAAGACCGTGCGGGCGGCCGTGCCCGACCTGCGGGCCGCAGCCGCCGGAGGACACGTGCTGAGGCCGCGAAGAGAGGCGGAAGAGCGGAGCATGCACGTGTGCCAGTGGGGGGAGGAGGGTCATGGCGATCGGCGTGCTCCTCTGTCGGCCGAATTCGGTTGGCCTCGCGCGTGACGAGATTAGGTGCTGTAGCCTCTCGCGCTACTTCAGACGCTAAATCTCGTCGGCTAAGCGCAGACTGAGCTGTGAGCTACGACGACCGCCGTCTCCCGTAGCCACGGAGGAGATCGCCACTCTCTAAGCACTCATTTGCAGGGCTAGCCGTGGAGCTATTGAGGTGAACTTCGCAGCCACCGCCTCCACATAGACCGCTCGCCCTCTGCACCGCCTCTGCGTCCGGCTGCGAATTTCGCAAAATTCGCTCCCGTCAATTACGCAAGCTCTCTCATTCTGGCGTTGCTGCGCACTGAGTGGTCGCCCCCCTCCGCGATGCGGCCGAAATAAAATAAACGATAGAAACAAGTAAATAACAGCCATTGACCCATAAGCCACCTACATCTCAAATTAGCAAATATTCCCTCGATCTCAAGATCAAATTTGGCAATAATGAAACGTAACCTTACACCAGGGCTATAATAATACATGTGGTCTGTAGTTAGTGGCCTTGGCCTAGACTGTGAGTGGTAGGGTGGAGGTGGGGGTGGTGGCCTACAGCAATGTTGCTTGAGCATTTTCAAGTCGGTGATGACTTTGCAACTTGACTGCTTAAATCCGAGCGGAGGCTCGAGCTGTGCGGTGTCAATCCGACAGTCTGGCACAAGTATTTGCCTCTCTTCCTGGAAGGAAGCGCATTCTACGTGTACTCTTACTAGCCAAAGACAATCAAGGATGACTCCATCTGCTTTGTGAGGCTTTAGCAACATCACTGGCTCTGTGGGTAAAGCGCGGCTGCTGAACGCTGAGTTAGTAAACGCTCGTCGAATAGAGGGTGGCGACAGACGGGACCAGATACAGCATCAGCAATCGCCGATGGAATCGCCAGGTGACAATGGTTTTCCAGGATGCCACCGTGAGGCACATGGGGACAGCAATAAAAAAACTGACACACACAGGGTCAGCATGCAAGTGCGGTTAGAAGCAGCCTGCACGGTGTCAGTACGCATAAGCACATAAAGAACGAATCACAGGGACTTTCTTTTTAAATGTACTCAATTCAGGGGATATCGTAGTACAAGTTGGGAGCAAGTTCCAGTCTTTGGATGCATACGAAATAAAAGCATGGTTTTTAAAGATTTCCTGCCATTCACAGAACAACTGCTGCTATCTCGTTATTGTCAGCCGTATCTATTATCCTATTATTAGCCGTATGTATTATCTTTTATACTGCAATCAGTGTAGCCTCGCTCGTCAAACGTGAGGGAGATGCCTCAAACCTCGGGTACTTGACGACTGCCTCTAAAGTTAACGGCACCGAGGCAAACGTTGGCTCGTTGGCCTCCGAAGCTTCTATGGCCTGAGCCTCTTCATAGCCCAGCGGCTCGTCGCAACCTAACCCCGTGTCGCAGCCCTCCAGTCACCTCAAAGTCTTGCTCCGAATCACTGGTCGTTCCTGTCAGTGTCTCGCTCACTTCTTCTGCTGGCATCTTGCGCGTCTCCACCGCCAGTGGTTTGGAAATCGAGGCTACCACTCTGTGCGCCACCATCTGTTGCTGCCACTGCTCGGCCTTTGTCTCCGACTGCATGGCGAGCATCTCGCACACCTTCGTGGCGAGCGTCTCTCCCGCCTTCATAGCGGGCGCTTTACGCACTTCCGCCGACGCTAATGCTTCTCTCCCTATCGCCGTCTATTTCGGTGTCATTTGTACTGACTCGCTGGCCACCGCTGATGTCTCGCTCTCTACTAGTGCCTTCACTGCCGCCACCACCTCTCTGACGAACGCCATCGCTTCTCTGTTAGACACAGCCAACTCTCTGGTAGACGCTGCCTTCTCTCTGCTGGATGCCTCCGTCTCGCACGTGAACTCGGTCTCCGCTGGCTATGCCGCTGTCTTTGCAGGCTCTGCCGGATCTGTCTACGTCTGTGTGGGCTCCACCGGCTCTCTGCTGGTTCTGCTTTCGTCGCCCTGCACATCGCCGGCGATTGCTGCTGCACTTCCGGCAGCTTCTGTCAGCCTCCTCAGTCCGACCGATATTTATCTTATATGACCACAGCAGTGGCGGTTTAGCGGAATCCACCTCCTACGGATGCTGTGCTATCATCTGCACCTGTCTGTCACTCTGCAAGTCCGACCACCGAAGCCACTCCCCACCTTCAGGGCTTGGGAACGCCTTCACAAGTGTTGCACGCAGCCAGGCGTAGTCCTCTTGCACCGAGTCAGGAAGGCTCGCAGCGAACGTTAATAGATACGGAACGTTAATGACCAGGAAATGTTAATGGCCAGGAAAACAATTACATGCGTCCCACAAAGCTAGATCGACATATTTCGTTGAGCCTCCGCTTCGAATCGAGATGCCAGCTTACGAAGTCGTCCCCGACAAGTTAGTATTCCAGCATCATCACTTGGCGAAGTCCACTCTCCTGCTTCTACCGAAATAGCTTGTATTGTGTCAATCTCCCTAACGGTAGGTACGCTGCATCACGGACAACACAGAAGCGGGCTCAAAGACATTTATTTACACGGACGCTGCAGCGGGCTACACCACCATCCTCAACGTCCTCAATGGCGTACTCGGGCCTCTGTTGCCCTTTTTTGTAATGTGATTGCCATAAATCACCACAGCCCATAAACCGACGGTAGAATCACCATCTCCGTTGGCCCATAAATCACTTCAGACCATAAATCGGCCGCAGGAGGGATAACATCGCAGTTAATGCTATTGACCCATAAACCACAAACAGCTCAAAATGGCGACACTGCTGATGGTTTCTGAAGCGGGGCTCACTTTAGCGGCACTTCCGTCGGAAAGATGCATATCAGTGGACACCACTCGTTCTCTCCTCTTCCGGTGCCCGAGTTTACTCTCATGGCCACCTGCGTAGGCTCACTTTCACACCCGCATTCTCTTGCCAGGACACCGCTCTCTATTCCATCTGTAGCCAGGACACCGCTGAACGACAGACGCCAAACATTTACCTAAGGCAGGGCTCCGCCGCTAGGCGAAGGCGTCAATGCGTGCCACTACCTTCGTTCGGCAAAGGCTCCTGCCTACACAGTTTGAGGGCTCGCCAGCCCGTCTACCTCCTAGAATGCAGGTGAAGGTCGAGAGGACGGTCCTAATCACGCATCAAGTCGCTAATTCCGTGCCCCTGGACGAGCATCGCGAGCTACAATGTGGGCACTTACACGACCTGCTCTGGGACGGCACGGCGAGGTGATGGGCTCGCCGACGGGCGATCGCAATTTGGCACCGATGAACGCCCCCGCCACCGACGATCGCCCTGTCCGCGAATGCCACTTGCTTGAGCACGTCCGCCTTGAAGCGTCGAACCCCTCGCCGGCTCACGGCTCACAACTTGTTCAAAGGGCTGCTGGTGACAAGGTTATGCTACAGGCCTCGAGTACGCTCCAGGCATGATTGCCCGGGTGTCTCGTTAGCAGCAGTCGGAGCAGCTTTCCAGCCGCCTCAGGCTCTGCTGGCGGCACAGACACCGTCACGGTACCACAACGCTGCCGAGAGGGTCTCGCTTTCCGCTAGCTAAGACTATTACGACTCGCACGCCAGCAAGCATCCGGTATCTTAACGTTATGCAAATCATAAAGGTTCAGCCATATTTCATCCGAGCTGATATAGGTACAATAAATCAATCTGTCAGTTGATCAACGAATAACGAGCTAAAGTTTCTCTCTCTCTCTCTCTCTCTTTCTCTCTCTCTCTCTCTCTCTCTCTCTCTCTCTCTCTCTCTCTCTCTCTCTGTAGTTCACTCTCTGTCTAACTTTCCCTCGCTATATCGTAGTCACCACAGGAAGTTGCAAGTCACCAAATCTGCCGAGTCCTGCTCACAGCTTCCGCCATTGCCGGTGGTCAATGGATGGAGTCTGTCTCGCTCGCTTCGCTCGCACTCTGACACGACTCTCTCCCACAGACTTTCTTGCACGCACTCACGATCTGTCTTTTAGGCGTCGGCACGCGCCTAATGGAGGCGTGCCGGTCACACTTTACCGACGCCAACTTTGGCGTCAACTCAATGAAGCACCTCGTCGCATTGAACCTACGGAACGGTTTCAGAAATCCGTCCTTCCGAATTCTTGCCTTCTGCGGCCGAGTGAACGAAGCGGCCCTCGCCTCCCGTCTCGCCGTCCTGCCTTGGGCCGCCGTTGGAAGAGCCGAAGTGATCGCGGTGCATGAGCCGACGGACGAGCTGCTCTGCTACGATGCCGAAGTGAACGCTGCGCGACGTGACGCTATTGTGACGCTGTACACAGGCCTACCGGAAAGCCATACACTGGTGGCGAAGTGCCGCGGTGCGATCGTCGGCTACGGCACGCTGCACAGGGGGTTCAATTGCTACCAAATCGCGCCGCTCTATGCTGACGACGCCCAAGTGGCCGAACTTATCTTCCTTTCTTTGTCAGCTCGGATAGTTAACGGCGAGGCGCTGTGCTACACGGTGCCTGCTTTAAACGCAGCCGCCGTAGAGCTTGCTGAGAGTGCCGGCTTGCCAATCCTTTACACGACTCAGCGCCAGTACACTAGGGCCGAGGTAGTTCTTCCACTGCAGAAGATCTACTCGATCGCAACCGAGAATGCGTCGTTCGCCTGAAACATCAGCCACTTGGAGTTAACGACATAGAGACTTTTGAGACTCGACTTGGATTACGTCCTCTCGCTCGACTTTTTCCAGCAACCTGCTAGCTGTTAGTCCGGATCTTTGCTTGCTTGCTGGGTTTTTTGACTCTCTCTTTCTCTCTCGCGAGCACATACAGCATTGGCGGAGTAGTCAAGCCCCGTCTTTCAATCTTTCTACACGCATGTAGCCTAGCAATTGCTTAAGGCAGACTCGCTTTCACTTTTCGCTCACTTTCCGTCATTCGAGCGTAGCGCCATATTGTTAAACAGAGAATCCCTGTAGTCAACGTGAAAGAGCTGTCTTATGTATCGATCGCTTCCAGGTGGTTGTAAACGGGGCCCACAAAACAAGCAATTGCTATGGGTCCGGATGAGGTGCCGAACTTTGTGGGGTTTCGCTCGATACGGGGCGGGTTTTCCAGCGATGTTTGGCCAACCGCGTCCCTAGAGCTGACTGGGAAACTCCCCCAGCCATAAAGGAGGAGTCTTTGTGTGGTCACCTTAAAGTGACCTTGATCTATACGTTCACACAGAGAGAGTGGGTCAGTTAGTGAATGGGAAACAGAGCGAAAATGATGGGGTGCTAGACTGAGAAATAGAGAGAAAGAAGTGGGCGAGAGGATGGAGATGGGAGACGAGGACGAGAGAGATAGAGAGCAGCAGAGCTTAGATAAAGACAGGGAGAATAAGAAGTAATAATAATAATTATAATAATTCACTTGATAAAGCGCCCTCAGAGAACTCAATCTCTCTCTAGGCGCTTTACATTTGCTGTAAAGTGAAATGCAATTGAATGGTAAGTAAAATCATGCTTGAAAAACAAACGAGATGAATAATATGGTTAGGGGTGACATGCACAGGGTCAGCATGCAAATGTGGTTAGTGGCAGCATGCACAGTGTCAGCACGCATAAGCACATCAAAGACGAATCACAGGGACCCACTAAATGCTGTCCTAAATAAGTGTTTTTAGGTTCCTTTTAAATGTGGTCAGGTCAGGGGATGTTCTGACGCAGGTCGGGAGGGAGTTCCAGGCTTTGGGAGCATACGAACTAAATGCACGGTCTCCAAAGGATTTAAGGTTTGTATGAGGTATTTCTAGACTGCTGGATTCCGAGAAGCAGGTGGTACGATGCTTGGCCTGATGGGGTAGTATATCTGACAGATAGGCTGGAGCCATAGAATGAAGGGACCTAAAAGTACAAATTGAAAAGAAAGATATTCGGGAGTGAGATGGGAAAGAGCGCCCGATTGTAGAGAGACACGACGGACTTGCAGAGAGACTTCCAATTTGTTCTAATACGTCAGAGTAGTAGCAACGTATGGGCGGAGGGGCTAGCCTCCCTGGGCGCTATGGCCAGATTTGTGCTAAAAAAGCTAAATAGATTGTGCATATTTAAAAAGGAAATTCATATGAGAATAGCCTTTGTATCTATTGACCTAACTATTGCTGACTGAGCTAGCTCACTAGCACGCTTGCCGACTTAGACCTTACACGCTTTAGCTTGACCCGCTGGTGGCGCACACGCAACAAAGCTGAAACACCAAAACGGCTTAAACCAGCGTGTATTCGGCTGGCGCTCGCAGTGCAACAAGCAAAAGGCCATTCACCCATCCGTCCGCATTTGA
Organism: Cristatella mucedo; assembly: GCA_009760855.2. Taxonomy (NCBI): domain Eukaryota; kingdom Metazoa; phylum Bryozoa; class Phylactolaemata; family Cristatellidae; genus Cristatella; species Cristatella mucedo. The sequence continues at coordinate 18,402 of WPIO01000038.1, read as the reverse complement.
ACTGCCCTCCCCGTCCGCTCGCACCGTTCTGCATTCCAAAGGTAGGCTGAGTAGCACCGATGGCGAGCCCGGCCTTTTAGGCAGCTTCAAAGTCGAGCCAACGTGCCGTGGATGAACACCGACTTGCTATTAGACCATATTTGCTAGGCTTACTTAACTGGCTGTGCTACAAAAACGCAGCCGTCTTGTCTGGTCACTTGTCAGATGTCAAAAAGAGAAAACTTGCGATAACTAAGAAGGCAACTTTTGTAAATTATGATCACCACAGCTTGAACCAGGCAGGAACGAATTCTTGAATTAAAGATTCCATTGTCATTACCTTTTTGTAACACTAAAGAACATTAATAATTCTTTTTAAGATCAAATCTGAGGTGGGGAGAGCTTAAGAAAGTTTTAGCCGTCACTGCTAAACGTGACTCTGCAATCAGGTGCAGTACAAGAGTGAAACGACCGCCAAGCCTCCCTTTTACCATTCCTATCTAAGACACTGGAACGGGTCATGGCAGACCAGCTGAACTCATATATTGAAACCTCAAAGCTTTCTAGTAAGTTCCAGTCCGGCTTTAGAGCTAATCACTCCACAGAGGTAGCATTGCTTAGGATGTACAACGACCTACTTAGGAATGCAGACATAGGTAGAGTGTCTCTACCTTTTTGCTCGATCTTTCGGCAGCTTTTGATACTATCAATCACAAAGTTCTTTGCACAGTTTATACTCTCCCTCTTGCTGATGTGATTGCCAAGCACAAGCTAGGCTTTCACTTCTATGCGGACGACACTCAGTTGTACCTTTGCTTTGATCCCTCCCAGCCTTCGAGCACCTCGAATTCTCTCAACTCACCTGCTGCATGTATTGATGACATCCACACATGGATGGCAGACGTTTTCTGAAACTAAACGATGATAAAAATAACTTACTAGTTACGGGCAAACCCAGTGTGATTCAGAAATTGAAAAGGCTGACGCTCAAAATTGGGTCTGCCAGCATATCTCATGTAGAATCAGCTATAAATCTAGATGTCATGTATTAAAGTGACCTCTCGTTAGATGACCACATCAGCTCCACAATCAAATCTGCCCATTTCAGCTACATAACATTGCTACAACTCGGGCTTGTTTAGATATGGATACCATGCGTAAATCGGTCCATGCACATGTGACATTCCGACTTGATTTCCGTAAGTCGCTGCGTACTGGCCGAACGGCATGTGCAATCAGGCGATTACAGCTGGTGCCACTTTCTGCAGCTAGGCTTGTCTGTCGTGAGCGTCGCAGTTGCCACATCATACCACTTCTCGCCGACCTGCACTGGCAACCAGTCAAACAACGGATCGACTTCAAAGTTTTATTTCTCACTTTTAGGTCACTTCATTCTCTGGCTCCAGCCTATCTCTCAGATCTACTCCCTCACCAGGCCAAGCATCGTACCACCTGCTTTTTGGAATCCAACAGTTTACCAATAACTCGTAGAAACCTTAAACCCTTTGGAGACCGTGCATTTAGTTCATGTGCTCTCAAAGCCTGGAACTCCCTCCCGACCTGCGTCAGAAAATTCCACAACTTGACCACATTTAAGAAGAACCTAAAAACACACCTATTTAGCAAAGCATTTAGTAGGTCCCTGTGATTCTTCCTTGAGGTGCTTATGCGTGCTGACACTGTGCATGCTACCACTAACCACATATGCATGCTGACCCTGTGCATGTCACTCCTATCCACGTTGTTCATGTTTGTTTAGCAAGCATGATATTGCTCACGGTTCAATCGCGTTTCCCTTTGCAGCAAACGTAAAGCGCTTCGGAAGAGATCGAGTTCTCAGAGGGCACTTTATCAAGTGCATTGTTATCAAGTGCATTATTATTATAAGGCAGTGAAGGCTATCAATGAAGGACTAAACAGTCTTGTAGGCTTTTCGGAGCCACTGTCTAAGGACGCAAGTGTACCACTTGTTACAGGAAGTGAAGCTGGTAGTCTCATAAATTTTACTTTGACCATAAGCTTGTTGGCTGTGTATCCATTTCGGTACGTCATCTTAAGGAAGATTGACTGAGTTCAAGAAAAACTGAAGGATCCAAAAATGAACTTTGCAGACGCCTCTTATGACCTCTACTCTCTTGAGATTGAGCTTTTGAGACTTTTAGAGGATCTATGCTAGGAATCACTATTAGATATTACGAGATGTGAATTGTAAGGACTTGCAGTTTAATGAAAAATCTGCCGAAGGACACAGATACATGGATCTTGTTCTCTCGACATATTATTCTAACGGCAGGAGAGAATAAATCCAGAATCATGAAGGAAAGCATATACCATCTCCAAAAAAAATTACAAATAGGTTTTCTAGGCTCACAGATCGTTATGCCAAGCTTTCATCTTAGATGCTTTGATTTATGATCATTCCATGCTACCTGTCACACCTAATCCCCACCAGTCAAATCTAGCATCGCACCACGTGCTTCTCGGAATCTAACGGTTTACCTATACCTCGTTCAAACATCGAATCCTTTGGAAACCGGGCCTATAGTTTGCGTGTTCCCAAGGGATGTAACTCACTGCCGATTTGTGTCACGACACCTCCTGACTAGTCGAAATTTAAAAAGAAACACTGTGCATGGTACCCCTAACCATTTTATTCTTGTTATTTGTTGAGCATGCTATTACTAATAATTCGATCATGCTTCCTTCGCAGCAACTGTAAAGCACCTATAACAAGATTTTGAGTTCTCTAAGGGCGCTTCATAAAATGTATTATTATTAACATTATTTTTTTTAATAATAAAATCTACGGACCACGGCTGGGATTGGCTGTTTTGACAAACTTCGCGAGATTTTAAATTTTCCCGGTTGTAGGTAAATCTGGTAGCGATTATTCAGTGACGTGCATAATTATCACGCTTCGAAATATGTTTGGTTACTAAATAAGAAAGTAAAAGATAACCTAAACCTCTTAGCTGAAACTGAGCTTCCCAGACGATGAACACTCGACGATATCCATGCGAATGATTGACAACGATTAACACTGTCCAGAGCATCGGAGACCAAAGGTCACGCCTGCCGCTATAAAGGCTCTAACAATATAGGTTATTCCAGCTAGGTATGTTTCTACATGATGAGTGTTGCAGTGTGCAACCCTAATGCTACCTACGACCGGTTGTTTTAGGGCAGGAGTAAGTGAAACAGGCTCGGTTGGCTTTAAGAAGGCGGTAGCCACTCGGGCAAGATTAATCACACTGCCTCTCCACAAACTGGGTCTATCCCCACCTTCTCTCGCATGGACAGCAGTTCAGGGTGAGCAGCTAATGAATGGCAGTGGTCTTCTAATCGAACTCACGTCTTCTATCTCATCTGCAAGGCTGTCCAACCATCACTAGTGGACAGTCATTGTTGTCTTGCCACTCACGTTTAGGTCGCACCGTTCCCTACGTATTCCTAGTTTGAGAATGGTCAATTACTTTGAATGGGCAATCACACTTCGCGTGAAAAACTGGAGACAAATAAGGCTTTTCAATGGCACCATCCTTAACAATTATCCAATCAGATCTAGTGCCGACTCACCCCGACTAGGCAGTATGCAGCGGATAAATACGGTGACATAATCTGACCCCGGAGATTGGTAGGTCTCGCAATGCTTCACTTTATAGATCTGCACTGCCGTCGATCTGCTCTGAGATCTAGCTGCTCAAAGAGCTCGTGACGCGTCGGTCGTAGATCGCCTGATGTCGACTGGCACCGGTCGTAGAATGTGGACAATAATTTTGTGGATTGTGAGTGGCTAGCTGCTGGAGTACGGATGCTACTTCGCAGAATATTGGCACATCAGTCTGTACCGTTAGTCATGTAGTACTGACGTCTGGTCTGGCTTCTTCAAGCTAGCTGCTGGAGCCCAGATGCTGCTTCACCAAATTGACGTAGATCAGTTCATGCTTTGATCCCTCCCAGCCCTCCAGCATATCGAATTCTTTCAGCTTGTTTACTGCACGGATTGATGACATCCGCACATAATTGGCAGCAATTTTTTAAAGTTGGAGGATGACAAAACCATCTTACTAAATATTAGCGAACCAAGTCCGTTCGAATATTGGAAAAGCTTACGCTCAAAATCGGCTCTGTCAGCATATATCCTCTTAAATCTGCACAGAATTTATTCAATAGGTGTCACGTTTCAAAGTAACGTGTTATTAGACTACCATTTTAGCTCCACAGTCAAGTCTGACTACTTGCAGCAATACACAATTGTTGACATTCGGGCTCGTCTAGACAGGGATAACACTTCCAAATTGGTCCACGCATTTGTGACATTCCGTCTTGACTTCTGTAACCTACTGCTTGCCGGTCTACCAGCCTCAGCATTCGGAACCTTACGACTGATGCAAAACACTGCACCTAGGCTTGTCTATCTTGAGCCTCACAGTTGCCATATTAAACCACTTCTCGCCGACCTGAACTGGCTCCCAGTGAAGCAACGAATAAACTTCAAGGTTTTGTCGCTCACTTTCAGTCCTGCCATTCCTTGGCTCCAGCCTACCTCTCAGATCTACTCCCCCACCATTATTATTATTATTATTAGAGATAAAATATCTACAGACAATGGCTTGGATTTTCTGGTTAAAAAACTTCGCGAGATTTTAAATTTTTCTATTAGTACAATTAGTAGTGACTATTCAGCGACCTGCAGAATTCTCAAAAACTGTAACGCTTGTTTACTAGTTAAGCGAGTGAACGATAATCCAAAACCGCTTAGCTGAAATTTAGCTTTCCTGGACGATGACCACTCGACGATGTCCATGTGAGTAATTGACGGCGATGTACACTGTTCAGAGCAACAGAGACTAAACGTCAAGCCGGCCGCTATAAAGACTAAGAATTTAAGTTATTCCAGCTAGGTATATTTCTACATGATGGATGTTGCACAGCGCAACCCCAATGCCACAGACGACCGGTGGTTTTGGGCAGGAGGCAGCGACACAGCTCGATGTGCTTCAAAATGGCGGCAGCTGCTCGGGCACGATTGGTCGCACTGCCTCTCCCTGAACTGGATCCAGCACCACCTTCACCAGAGAGAACGATGCGAAAGTTGGGGGCCACTAATATATAGCAGTGGTCTTCTATTCGAGCCCACTTCTTCTGTCTCACCTGCAGGCTCTCCAACCATCGATCATGCTTCCTTTGCAGCCAATGTAAAGCACCCGGAAAAAGGTTGAGTTCTCTGAGGGCACTTTATTAAGTGTATTATTATTATCAGTAGTGAACGGGCATTGAGGTCTTGTCACTCAATTTTAGATCCCTTCATTCCCTAACTATTTCTAGGTTGAGACTAGCCACTTAATTTGAAGTGGAGATCATACTTAATACGAAATGGTGGGACGAGGAGTGTTTCCAGCGGAAACATATTTAACTATCCAACAAGATTGAGCTCTGAATCGCCGTAAACCGGCAGTATTTGTCCGATATTTATAGCGAGAGAGTCTGACCCCGAAGGTAGGTATGCTCTCTCTGTGGTCTTCACAGGCAAACCAACTTAGCCCTGCCATAACCGAGATTTTAATGCTTCTTTAGGAAAGGCGGTAGTCCCAGAGTCCTTGAAATCGGCAATCGTTAGTTAAATAACCTGGGCTAGATAAGTAGGTCCTTGCAAACTATCGCCCAGTTTGATTTCTTCCTTTCCTGTCAAGGATTTTTGAAAACATTGTTGCTAAGCAGCTGGTTGAACATATTGAAAAGAATGAAACGGCAGAAACATTTCAATCAGGGTTTAAGAGGCAACACCCCACTGAGCCTGCTCCCCTCTGCGATAAAAATAACATTCTACGTGGCAACGATGACGGGAATATCACAATGCCCAGGCTCTGCTAGATCAGTCGGCTGCCTTCGACACCATTGATCACGATGTTCTACTTGAGCGATTGAGAACAACGATCGGTCTGGCAGATAAGGCACTGGCCCTGTTTAAATCGTACTTGTCTGATCGTGTTCAACTCGTGTCTTGTGGGGGTCAGGTCTCACACACGAGAAGGGTCACCCGTGGAGTCCCTCAAGGGTCCATAATCGACCCCTTGCTGTTCTCCATTTATACTCAACCTCTGGGGAAAGTGATTAAGGCCCATGCAATAGGATATCTCTTGTATGCTGACGATACTGAGCTGGACGATACCGGATTTGTCATTCAAACCGTCGGAATCTGCTGCAGCAACTGATAAATTGTATGCTTGCCTTCCCGACATTCGATCCTATATGTCAAAAAACTTCTTGAAACTGAATGACGATTAAACCGAAGTGCTGCTCATAGGACACCCTAAACGTGTCGCTGGATTAAAAGGCTTTGCTCTTCAAATAGGTGCTGCTGTTGGACGACTATAACCATATGCTCGAAATTTAGGTTCGTTTTCTACAGATGCCTAAATTCTCAGAAGCCTCATTCAGAAGACAGCTTCTGCATCTAGCCATCACGTCCAATTCCTATCCAAGATTAGGAGCTATGTTTCACAGTGGCTTTCAAAAAATTTAACTAGCTCCTAGTTCTGTCTCGGCTTGATTACTGTAATTTCCTTTAGTCTGGGCTACCAAAGAATGCAACTAGGCCACTGCAGCTGACTATGGATATGGCTGCACGGCTAGTCTTCAAGTCTCAGAGGTTTTAGTACGCCTCCTTTATTAAAAGAGCTAGGATGGATGCCGGTTGAGCACCTGATACAGGGCAAAGTTCTTAGGCTGACCCACAAGGCCAAGGCCACGGCTTGGCTCCTTCGTACCTAGCTGAACTGCAGCACTAGTTTCAGCCTCTTAGGGCCCTCAGGTCCGGTGTAGACAAAACATTAATTATTCCATTCATCCGCTTAAAGACCGTTGGCGACATAAGCTTTAGCTCTGCAGGGCCTAGACCGTGGAACCCACTGCCAAAATTAGTATGCAAAGACAACTACTCTCCTGCTGCCTACTACGGCAAATGTATTAGAGCGGTCCCGAGCTGCTACTTCCACGCTACTCACTACCTCATCTACTCTCCTGACTCTGCTATGCTTCCCACTTTCTCTTTGTTGCGTGAGATGAAGTCTATTGGCTACCGAATGCGTACTGAAAGTGGCGATCGGATTTATTTCTGACTCGCCCTGACTAACTAACATGTAGCCGGTACCTGCGACTAGAGAGTCTGACCCTGAGTAGCTAGGTCTGACCCTCTGACCCTGGGTAGGTAGGCTCTTGCTATGCTGCGGTCTGCCGATCTGCTCTGCCGTTGATCTGAGCTCTGAGCTCTACAGAGCTGAGTTGATCTGAGCTCTGAGCTCTCTCACACAGAGCTCACAGCTCTGAGCTCACACAGAGCTCACAGCTCTGAGCTCACACAGAGAGCTTGATGATGAGTCGGCCTGAGATCGCCTGCTGTAGCCTGGCACAGACTATAGTACGTTCACAAAAATCCTGCGGGTTTCAGCGTGCTAGCTGCCAGAGCCCGGATGCTGCTTCGCAGAATTACGTTCCATGCTTTTATCCCTCCCAGCCCTCCAGCAAGTTGATTTTTTCAACTCCCTTACTGCATGGATTGATGACGTCCGCAAATAGATGGGAGCAAACCTTCTAAAATGAATTGAATTGAATGATTATAACCAAGCTTGCTAGTTATGGGCAAACAATTGTTTTCAGAAACTAGAAAGGTTAACCCTCAAAATCGACTCTGGCAGTGTATCTCCTGTTGAATCTTAAGGAAATTTAGGAGTCATGTTCTAAAGTGACCTTTCATTAGACGACTACATCTGCTCAACAGTCAAGTTTTCCAATTTTTGTTTAGCTATATAACAATGCTAAAGTTCGGGCGTGTTTAGTCTAGATGCCCACCCAAATCGGTCTGCGCATTTGTGACATCCCGTCTTGACCTCTTGAATTCGCTGGTTGTGGGTCTACAGGCTTGTTCACTTAAGCGCTTACAGCTAATGCAAAAATCTGCACCTAGACTTGTCCACTGTGAGCGTCTCAGTTGCCACATCACACAACTTCTCACCGATCTGCACTGGCTCTCAGTCAAGCAAAGCATCAACTGAGGGGTTTTGTCACTCACTTTCAGGTCCCGCCATTCTTTGGCTCCAGCCAACCTATCAGATCTACTCCCCTCCAGGCCAAGCATCGTACATCCCGCTTTTTGGAATAAAACCGTTTACCTTCCTAGCTCATGCAAACCCCATATCCTTTGGAGACCTACGGCTTTCAACGAACGAAGATTCTCTGAATTTTGATTCGGTTACTCGTGTCCAGAAAGACTCTCGAAAGCCCAGCCAAACTCACAGCAATATCTTATAAAAAGTAGATATACATTTCGATATTTTAGAGCCCGCTGGGATTTCGTTGCAAAGGATTCTTACGCTCCCCTTAAGTGAGCAGGTGCGGAAGATGCAGTGGCAGCAGCAAAGCCTACGCAGAAGCTGGAGCCTGCAGGGAGTGGATAGGCCGACAAGAGCTCCGTTCGCTGGGTTCGTGAGGAGATCTTGCTGATAGAAATTTGGTCGAAGGTTTCTCAAGGGTTTCACGAAAATAGACTGAATGTGGGAAGCCACAGTCAAGATTAGCCAGAAGCTGTCATTTTTTCAGGAAAGTTATGACAAACAGCCTCAAAATTGATAAACCGATTGCGTCATCTCCAGTATTTTGATTCAGGATCTATCAGTGCTACTGGACATCTGGAGCTCAAAGTTGACAAGTTGAGTAGCAGTGTGGAAGGCAATACGAAGTGATACCTTGGTATGAGTGAGGTGTACAACTAGACATCGAAGATGCACTGAGAAGTGCATATCCTGGTGGCTTGCCCACGTTCCCTGCCCGTGGATGCTCTATCTAAGGCCGCTCCCAGCAACTCTTTGGAGACGGTCGACGCAACCTACGGGGATGGCTGTCTTGTCACACTGCCACAGCTTCTAACCACTGGTTTCCCTCAAGTCAGACTCGATCTACCACCGGACCGACCACATAGTTTTTATTTACGGGATGTTATTCGCCACCAAGCTGGCATCGTATTGAAAGGTGAGCTCATGATGACTCCAGGATAGCCACGGAAACGAAACCGAAGGGGCCTGCACTCTGCTCACATGACATACGACTGGGTAATGAGAAAGGCCCACCAAACCGCTAACACCGCCATGGTTGAGCGGGCCGCGGAGAATTTCGCTGCTTGCCAGACGATTAAGCCCTTTGTTGGGTTGACCTGGCTTATCCACCCACTGAGCTCTTCCGGTAGAGACAGCGGACCCACTTGCAGCCATTGCTTGCCGGTCAGCATGCTGGCCGTGCGGCCCGGTTCAGCCTCCGAAATAAATGGCATTCGTTTGAGCCGTCTTGATCTGTGTGCGACTGCCTGCACAAACATAACACCCTTGCATCCAAATGAGATGTTCCTGGGAGCTGACGTTGAGGCAATAGAGATGGCGGTAGATCATAGAAAAATTCAGCAGTGGACATCTTTTATTTTGGCGGTCGACATGATCTGACTACTGGCGAATTCACTGTTTATTGAGGCCTGAATGCTTGAAAAGACCTCGTCGGCCTATGGTAGCATTCTCCGACCGATGGCCCACTTTGCCTGTTCTGGCATTCTATAGTAGTTGGTCACCGATAATAGACCACAGTTCACATCGGCAGCATTCCAACGGTTGAATGAAAGCTAAAAATGCCGCACGTCACAGTCTCACGATTACTTTCTCAGTCAAACGAACGCACTGTTTCAGATTTGGGGTTGTCTAGCAATGTGGCTTGTAAGAAAATCTAACTAGCTTGCTGGTTCTGTCTGAGGGCCGGATTAGCCAAGGAGGCAAAGTGCTGCTCTTCCCGACTGAGGTCTTGGGACCCGAATCCTGCAGTGGGCAATCCCTTATTGCCAAATGCAAGTGGTGGTGATAGCCGTTAATGTCCTTCAGCCGCTATACAAATGACGCTGCCAAATCCGCTACTAACATTTTTTGGCTGGATTACTGCAATTTATTTTGTGGCTATGCTATCGAACAGAGCCAATAATTCCATGCAGCTGTTGATGAATAAATCTTTGCAATAGATAACAAGTTTCTCCTCTTAAGTCCTTTGTCGCATTTGGTGAAGGAGCTGAGATGGCTTCTTGTTGATCAACGGATACAGAGCGAAAGTCTTACAATGAATGACCTGCAACGCTCGCCATGGCTTGGCTCCTGTATAACTAGCTGAACTGATGCATCGTGTTAAGCTTTCTCGCGCCCTTGCCTCGGTCAGCTGCTAAGTTTGTTATGGAACTGAGCCGAGACCCTTCCATCTGGGTGCAGTTGCTTGTCTTTGCAATTCATTGTTTGTGAGAGCAGTTCCTGTGACATGGGCCACAATCGGGGCAACGATTACCCGTGTCAAGAGGCAGCGTCCCACATTGCGCGAAGTCAGCAGAACGCTTTCGTCATCCCCCAGACGGAGATTTAAAGGCAACCATTTCACGAGTAGTGTTGGGTCGGCCTGGCATATCCACCCATCGAGCTCTTCCGGTCGAGACAGCGGACCCACTTGCTTGCAGCAGTTGCTTGCAGGCCTATGTGCCTGCCGTGAGGCCCGGTTCCGAGTTTCCAAAATAAACGGCGTCTGCCTGAGCCGTCTTGATCTGTGCGCGACTGCCCGCACAAAATTAACAGTGGCGACGAGCAGGATTTTTTGTTGACCCACGGCAACCCGCGAAGGCTTCACCTGTTTTGATGAGGAAAGGCAGGCGTTCGGAGATTACCTTGATGTACTCGAACAGTACGTGCTAGCTCAGGAGATTCTTGTAGATCGCCATAAAGTCGTATTCCTGAGTTCTATCTGAGCTAAGGCATTCGCGCTGCTGCGTAGCCTTGTACCACCGGCCAAGCCGTCGGATAAGAGCCTGTTGGAACTCACCCAAGCACTTACGGACCACCTTATGCCCATACCGCTGAAAATTGCTGAGGCCAACAAGTTCCATTGTCGTCATCAACGACCAGGTAAAACAGCGAGAGAATTTTTAGCCCCTTGCTTCTTTTGGCTCAGCACTGCGGATTCGACCAATACTTGCCGAAAGCTCTGCGAAACCAGCTGGTACGTGGCCTTTTGTGCAACACTACTCGGCAAAGGCTATTTGCAGTTAAACGTCTGACACTGGAGATACCGTTAGACATTGAGACAGAGGCAGAGCAGTCGCAAAAAGAGGTTGCAGCAATGGAAAAGGGTTCCGAGCATTCAACTGCCGAACCTTTGCCCGTTGAAATGATGACCGGACCGAACTCCAGGGCAACCGCCCTCGAATGCGCCTCTTGCGGCTCAACGCAGCACGAACGGAGCAGATTCCCTCATTACCAAAGCATATGCCACATCTGCGGGATACAGGGCCATATTTAAAGAGTGTAGAAATAAAGATCGGCATTCTATGCGAGCGGCAGGAAAGGCGATTGCCAGAGAAGCAAGTTCACACAACTCAAGAGGACATCAGAAAAGTGTCAGACGACGTCGTTTTTATTCATTCTGCGAGAAGTGCTACCCGCAAACCGTCATTGATACGTGTCCACGCTGAAAGTACACATGTTCGCATGGAATTTGACACGAGATTTAGCATTTCTACACTATCTTGCATGAGTATAAACGTGTCTGTCCTCACCTCACCCTGGAGCCTACGAATATTACACTACTGCTGCATGGTGGTACTGCAGAGAGATCTCTTGTTGGCGTAATTCATCCTCAGGCTGAATACCAAGGAAAGAAAGGTCCAAGCTCGACTTTTCTTCCTTGCTGAAACTGACGTACCACTGTACGGCAGAGAATGGATTGTGGCTTTTGATCTCGATAACGGCAGGATGGTCTCTGCGAATTTATTGACAGAGCATTGTGACTTAAACGTTCTTCTACAACAGCACGACGATCTCTTTCACCAGACTCTGGGTAAGTTCAGCTGCGTCAAGGCCAAGTTGCATGTTCGAGAAAATTCTGTACCTGTGCATATTAAATAGAGAACTGTGCCATTTGCTATACACGAGAAGGTAGAGGCAGAGCTAAAAAAATGCTCTCTGAGGGGGTCATTTCGCGGGTCGAGCAGAGCGGATGGGCGACTCCAGTAGTGCCAGTAATTGAGCCCGACGGCTCGATCCACCTCTGCGGGGACTTCAAAGCGACGCTGAGCTCACAGCTAATAGTTGATTCATATCCAATGCCTCCGATTGACGACTTTCAGGAGAAACTTAATGGCAAGACCTTGTTTTCAAAGCTGGACCTATCCCGTGCATTTAGGCAGATCAAACTTGAGGAAGCATCCAAAGTTTTGTCACCATTACTATGCACAAGGTTTTGTTTAAATACAACCGATTTCCGCTTGGTGTGGTCTCCGCTCCCGCTATTCATCAAAGGGCAATGGATCCTTTGCTGTCTGGACTGCCTGCTGTATTGTGCTAAAAGGATGACATTTTTGTGACAGGGAAGGGTCGAACTTCCCACATGCATAACCTGGCTTTGGTGTTGGCAAAACTGCAAGGTGCTAGCCTCCTTGTAAGCGGAGAGAAGTGCGCCTTCTTAAAATCGTCTGTGGTATACATTGGGCATACAATAGACAAGAATGGCATACACCCCACGGAGAATAAAGTGACAGCCATAAAAAACGCCCCTCCGCCAACAAACGTCAGTGGCCTCCGGTCATTTGTAGGGCTGGTGCAATACTATCACAGGTTCTTGCCCAACTTGGCACAGGTCTTGCACCCCTTGTGCAAATTGCTTCAAAAGCAAAGCAGGTGGCTAAGGACTGTTCACTGCAACAGGCTTTCACAAAAGTTAAGGAGGTGATTAGCTCTGGAAGCGTTCTAGCAGGATACAACCCCAAGGAAACGCTCGTGCTAGCTTTCGACGCATTATCTTATGGACTGGGTGCTATTTTATCTCTTCGATTAGCCGACGGACACGAGAGACCCATTGCTTTTGCTTTCCGTACGCTATTCAAAAGCAAGAAAAACTATTCGCAGATTGATAGAGAGGCATTGCCACTAATTTTCGGTGTGATGAGTTTTTGTCTATATTTGTATGGGCGGAAGTTCTTGCTGCTTATCGATCACCGCCCACTTATTATTATCCTCGGACCTAAGACCTGCATTCCTCCTATCGCTGCGATGCGTATGCAGCGTTGGGCTGCGGTGTTGTCCGCATACTCATATAGCATCCATCGAGTACAGGCGTTCAGAAGATCATGCTAATGCTGATGCCATGTCACGACTACCATTGCCACATAAGGAAGACCCCTGTTCGGAGACCACCTTGTTCCACATTGATCATTTTTCTGTTCTTCCTGTGACTATGCAAACGGTTCGGGTAGCGCTCAGAAGCAACTCAACGGTGTCTGCTGCTTATGACACAACGATGAGGGGATGGCCGGCAAGAAATCTGTCACCAGCCATGACCCCATACTACAACTGCAGACAGGAACTGGCAGTACATGATGGGTGTCTGCTTCCCGGCACGAGACTAGTCATACCCACTTCCCTACGCGGCCAGCTCTTGCAGGAGCTTCACGACGGCCATCTTTGCATAGTTAAAAATGAAATCGGCTGCTGGAAACTACGTCTGGTGGCCGGGCATAGATAGTGACATAGAATCTGTGTGCCGTTGTTGCCTTCATTGCAACCAAGTGAGGCATACACTGCCAGCAACCTCGCATAAGTGGAGTGACCCAGCCGGACCATGACAACGTATTCACATTGATTTTGCATGGCTACTTGACAACCATTACTTCATAATAGTTGTAGATGCGTTCTCGAAGTGGCCTGAAGTGTTCCGAATGAGAGAGGCACCGTCTGGAACCACAATCTCGACTCTACGGACAATCTTTGCCCGATTGGGTCTACCCAGGGTAATTGTGTCTGACAACGGACGGCATTTCACATCTCATGATTTTGCTAGCTTCCTGCAGGCTAACGGCATCCGGCACTTCCTTGCGGCACCTTATCACCAACAGAGCAACGGACTAGCTGAGCGCTTTGTACAAACTTTCAAGCGGGCATATGCAGCTTGTGCAGGCGATCCGCAGCAATGCATCGACCAGTTCCTGCTAAAATACCGCTTCTCTGAGAATGCTTCGACCGGGTCCACTCCATCGCAGTTACTTCTGGGAGGAAATTTGTGCACATGCCTGGATCTGCTTCGTCCGGTCACTGTAAGTGCTGCATTACTTTCATCTCCGACTAGGCCTCAAAAAATGCAAATGGAGACCTGGTGTGGTACAGGAATTACCACAACAGGACAAGAATTTTTCTCCAGGAACCATAAAGGCAGCCAAGGGCAATGTGATGCACTGGGTAGAGCCAGAAAATTGTGCGGACTGCGTGATTCGTCACCAAAACCAGCTAGATCTGTGCCTTACCCAACACCGGTCCACGTGAAACACCAGTCCCATGGGATTTTCACAAGCGATTAGAATGTACAATTCTAGGTCTCCCTTGAAGTGAAGAGCGAATGCGAAAAGTCTCATCTTAAAGTCCATTTTCAGATGCATAAATATCCTCCCCAACGATCAGGAGCCTGGCTGAGTCCCTTTCTTTCTCAGAGGAATATAAAGCGAGACCCCGACACCAGGTTACAGTGCAACATCACGGGCTCCGAGATCAGCTGGCTACTTCATGTCAAAAGCAGAGACAGGTAATTTTCTCTAGCCTGAACATGAATGTAAACAACGCGTTTTTACACATCACGTACATATCCAGGACCAACAATAGCTGGCTGCTCAAAAAGTGGCATTCCTGTCAGAAGATTTAGTCATACCCACCATTCATTATACAGGAGTAAACCCTGTAGACTTACATTCTGCTGAACGATATGCTATCAGGAAAGGCAGAAAAAAAGAATCCCAATCGTCCTGCTTTTTACGACACCATTCTGCAATACCCTGGGCCAGCGTTCGATTACTGTGCTCTACCACACCATTCGATTGCAGACGTAGGGGCTTGATCTTCATTTTACGGATGCCTAAGAGCTTGCAGCACTCGGAACTACCACAGATTCAAAGTTTCTGTTCCCATTAGAATGCAATTCGTCTGGCACGCCAAGAAAATAAAAGAAATCGCATGCGACATGGGCAGTTGGCAGTGGCCTTTTAGTCAGGAATCGTAATCCAGCAAGATACAGATGTACTTGTCACCATGCTTGGAGCTAGCCAACGCGCCAGAAACATCAAGAGCGACTCGTTCCTCCTGAGCGCCGAACCGGGGCCTAGGACCTGACGGGAGAACTAGGGCTCCCCTTCCACCTTAATGGCAGGAATACCTCACACACTACCCCAAGCACTCTTAGCGAGACCACGTGCACGCGCACACACAAAACACAGAAGAAAAACCAAAATGCGAGTTCGAGCTCTATACAACCGTATTCGGTGGCGTCCGCCAAATAATCCAGGCGCTGTCTCGTCCTGTCCCTCAATCGCCAGCTAAAAACCCACCCTCCTCCCTCGCTTTCAGAGAAAAGAGTCAGGCAACTACTGGCGACGGCGTCGAGACGGAGGCGAAGACCAAGAAGGCCCCTAGTGAGCGTCGCCCAATCGTTGTAAAACTAGCCAGGACAATGGGGTTGACAACCCAGACAACATCAATCACCTCAGCTACCTCTGTGTCCCCTTGCTCGCAGCTCGAGAACGCAGATGCTCTTCACCTACTTCTTTTGTTCTCACGGAAACCGTACAGCAAATCTAGGATGGCTGGCGGCGACATCGACCTTGGGCAAGCGTTACCCTATTCTCAAATTGCTAGCCGGGACTATAGGCTTGACAGGCCAGCCAACATCAATAATAATAATAATAATAATAATAATAATGCACTCGATAAAGCGCCCTCAGAGACTTGATCTTTTTTCAAGGCTCTTCACGTTTGCTGCAAACGGAATCAGCTCATGGCCCTACTATGATGGCTACTCTTGCTCGAGGCTCAAGGACAGAGGTTTTTCCTGCTGAACAGTTCGCATGCGCTCTAAAACTGAGTCAGGCCGGCACTGTGCTACAAATAAGTCTCCACTTGCTCTTGCCCATCCCTGGGATGTGACAGCACTCAAACCAACAGTCGCCTCATAGTTTCCAGCTTGGCAGTCGAGTATTTAAGGAACGGACGGGTCCGGAAAATTGAGGAAAGTTAAGCTGTCGGCATTCTCACTGGCCGCTCCACCTCCATGCTCTCTCGCCTTATCGTATTCGTCAAATTTTAAAACGCCACGAGCTTTTGAACTGATTCTTTTAATGTCCAAAGCCATTTCAGAGCCACATAGTAAGTGTGGATCGTGAAACCAGCTCGATGCAGGTATGGGTGGATATTTCCCAGACTACTTATAATGACTAGCAAGTCTTTTCTCATGACACAGTGATTCCTCTCTATACTACTTGGGACCTTACTGAAATTAGTGACCACTTTCTTAACCCCATCTGTTGACTGAGGCAGAAGCTCATAGATCCCATGTTGCTAGCGTCCCATTCCAGTATATAAGGAGCCAATGGGTCCAAAAACTTCAGAGCAGGCGAAGTCGCCAATGATTCTTTTAAGTTTTCGAATACAGCATCTGCTGCTTTCGACCATTCAACCGAAATACTATTTTCTGTAACGAGGTGGCTGCAGCCATGGAAGCAAGCGCCTTCACGATAAGCCGATAGTGCGTTCTTAAACCAAGAAAGCCATGCACTTGCCCTACATGTTTTGCACGAGGCCAGGCTATCGCAGCTGCTACTTTATCCAGATCGTTTCTTAACGCCGATTCCCACACATCACAGTCTTAGCAATTCCATTTCTGGTTGAAAAAGTGATGCTCGTTAGATTAGTGTGTAACTAGTAACATAGCAAGCAAAATGGGATCTTGTACTTCAAATAACCTCTCCAGCTCCTGCTTAAAATAATGACCGAAAAACATCACGTCGTAAAAATAAACCGGAGACTCCCTCCAATTGAGACCTTCGAAAGCTCTCATCAGCAGCTCAAATGTGGCTACTGCATTGCACAAACCTAACGGCATCACCAATTTCCCGCACACTTTTCATAGGGCAAAGCCGTGTTAATCTATCTTCATCAGAAATTATTGATTAATGATACCTAGATTTCAGATCAAGTGTAGGGAAAAACTACCGACTGATTTAATAGTCTATTTTTATAGCGACAGAAGAGCCTTTACTATGATCACCACCGCTTGCAGTGACAATAAAGAATCACTCAAACGCAGGATTCGAATCCATGACCACGGTCCCGAGGTCGTGACAAGCAAACATATTATACAGTGTGCCGTCAAGGCAAACCAACCATTTAGGGTCTTAAAGTATATCTAGGGTATAGTAAATCCACTGCACTGCATATGGGTCCTTCTCCATTACGTTATTAACCACCTTTAAGTCTAGGCAGCATCCTATTTTCATAAATTGAGACTTCGAACCTTGCCAGTTAGTTCCAGTCTGGTTTTTAGAGCTAATTGATCCACATAGTCAACTTTGCTTTGGGTGTATTATGACCTACTTTGGAATGCAGACTTTGGTAGAGTATCTCTGCTTGGTTTGCCCGATCTTTCGGAGGCTTTGATACCATAGATCACCAAGTCATTCTTGTGCACCTCTAATCTCGCTCGGGCATCACAGGCACTGCGCTGGAATTGTTCAGATACTATCTCACATAGTCTTCATGGCTTTCTGAAGTTAAAGACAGAGATACATTACATCTCAGTGGGAGACTCCAGAGTATTGTTGGGAATGGACAAAGATCATCCGAGGAGCCTCTGAAATATGGGGTACGTCAGGGCTCCGTGGTCGGTCCAGGTCTTTTCAAGGTTTACACTCTCCCTCTTGCCAATTAAATCGCAGGGAAAATTCTAGGCTTTCACTCCTATGCAGATGGCGCTCAGCTGTACCTTTGCTTAGATTTCTCCCAGCCACACTTTCCGCCTCATTTTCTCAACTTCCACGCTTGATGCATTGATGACATTTGCACGTGGGTGGCAGCAAACCTTAAACTGCGTGATCACGAAACGATCTTACTAGTTATCGGCTAACCAAGTGTGATTCAGAAACTGGAAAGGCTAACGCTCAATTTCGGCTCTGAAAGCACATCTCCTGTTGAATCTGCACAAAATCTAGGTGTCGTTTTCCAAAGTGTCCTTTCATTAGACGACCATACTAGCTCCACGGTCAAGTCTGCCTACTTTCAGGTACATGAGATTTCTAAAATTCGGGCTTATTTAGACAGGGATACTACATGTAAATGGGCCCATGCATTTGTAGCATCCCGTCCTGAGTTCTATAACTCACTGCTTGCTGATCGGATCTACCGGCCTGTGGAATCATATGCTTACAGTTGGTGCAAATTTCTGAAGAAAGGTTTGTCTGCCACGAGCTTCGCAGTCGCCACATCACACCACTTCTTGCAAATCGGCACAGGATCCCAGTCAAGCACGTCATAGACTTTGTCGTTT